>CM075817.1:16066104-16426189 GCA_037975025.1 Excoecaria agallocha | reverse complement strand
AGAAAACCTACAATTAAAAGAACCTAACAATCTCATAGTTATATTTAAATAAGACTACCTTAATTATAAAGACAATTTTAACAAAATAAAAAATAAAAGAGAAACCTGGGTTCTGAAAAAATAGGTTGGTGCAGAGATGGAGTTGTGTATGGACAAAGCTTTACGAATAACTTGGATTGTAGGGCCTGAATAGACTGTATCAATAGTATTTGATGAATGGTTTAGTAATAGAAAGAAAGGAGATTCATCATCAAAAAGCTCTCCTACAAGCTCTTCTTTTTCCACCCTTGAATTTCCCTTTTATGCTTAGTTAAATCAACTCTAAAATTAACTTATTATCTATATTATGTTTTCAATTAAATATTATTATTATTATTATTATTATTATTATTATTATTATCGGATCTATTAACTATTTAATAAAAAATTTTATAATAATTTACATTAAATCCATCCAACATATTTAGATATTGATACATTTTTGATCCATTTATAATTCAACCTAGTGATCCACCTATTAAGATCAAACCAAAAGTTATCCAATCCGTCTATTTTCCACCTGTAATATTGTCAATAGGATCAATTTCACATATGACAATATTCATAATAGAAAATTTTACATTGTAAAAAATAATTAATAAATATCAAATTTTTTCTTAAATTCTTGGTTCAATTTAAATTTGTACAATGATATATATATTTTAATGGAGTCATTAGTAAAAACATTTCGTTTTAATATTCTAGTTTGATTAATTTCTATAAATAATTTAAAATAGAGCATACTTTTTTTAAATGAATAATATGAGCACAAAGTGTTTACAAATAATATTAAAAAGCCTATGACTTTATTATACGGGATAAAATGGAGAAAATTGTAACAACTATTATTTTTTTTATAAAGCGATAATAGTTTTAACTTGTTTATAGAATGCTAATTATTTATATTTCTCATGATTTTTTGTTCAAGTTCAAAAGTGACTAACAAAATCATTATATATTCTCTCAATAAAAAAAAATTCATTCGTTACGGATAATGTACCTACAAGCGAAGAAAAGCTTATTTGAAAAAAAAAGATCCATGTATTTTTATGTTGTAAATAACCTTTTATGTTTAATAAAAATTTTAACAAAAAAAAATAGAATACTTCACTGTATTTGTGTTAAAATAATAATCTTGAGAATCTACATAATTTACTAATAATTAATTAAACATTATGTTTGCACTAATTAGTAACTTGAAAAATTATTTCAAAAATCTATAAAATTATTACACTAATATCCTTAGTGATAATACGTTTATTATCATTTAGGCCAAACCCAAATGTCTTGATTGGCTAGCCTAAAGGATTGGAGATATATGCCCAAGCTCAAACAAGCCAACTTGCTTGGAGTGATCAATCCAATTAGATTGATGGGATTGGATCTGTCAAGTCAACTGACATGCCTAATAATGTCTCTCCTTGTCACATCTCCCGACACATTCTGTCTGTCCACTTCAGTTAGCCACCAAATATGTCACACTATCAGGTTATGCACTCAAGTACCTAGGGTACTTACTATTTGGCATACATTATAAATAGCCTAACACTTGAAGACTCTAGGTATTGTACTCTTGAGACATTTTCTTTTTAAATTATCTCTCTAAAAGTCTTATCGACTTATGCATTGGAGTGTTTACACTGGGTTCAATAGGGTAGTCTTTCTTGCATGCCTCATTAAGTAAACTGATATGACCGGCTTAACCATTTGCTCCAACTCAACCTCATTTTGATATTTATAAGAATATTATTTAGTGTTTTCATTGAGAGGCAATGGGAGATTCCAGACTAGAGTTGATGATCATCCAAATAATGATTATAGAATGCCTAGATCTATCATAAAAAAGAGAATTTAGACAGGTCCCCTGTCCATGATAACCTCTTGACAACATTTAACAATGAGTTCATGGATTAGACAAACTCTACTCTCATAACAATGAAGGATTTGAAAGCAATCCTTAAAAATTTTGATTGGAGTATTATGCAGTCCATCCAAAAGGGCAAACAACCTCAAACCTCAATGAAGGATTTAGAAGCTTAAAGTGTAAGAAGAGATGAACGAGGACACATGAGCAAATGAGTAAAGATCAAAGAACGGGGTGAAGGATACAAGTCAAGCATCGGATCAGATGTACGTGAAGCTAATTGAAGAAACAAGGGAAAGGAGAAAATTCACTCATCCAGCCAAACCTTTGGCACTCACGATGCTACTTAAACCCCGAGAGAATCGTAGTCACCTTTAATTTTCATAAGAGATGATGAATAGTACCATCGGGGATCCACAGGTATTTTGTTTAGGCACTAGTAAGTACATTTAAGAAAAGTTCGAAGACGTAATTTGAGATAAAATTGAGGTTAACTACTATCCCAAAAGTTGAGAATAAAAATCAATAGCGAGTTTAGTATGAATAATACACCAGTTGATCCAAAGTTTGTCCAATCATAAAAAAATTGTTCGGGACTTCTGGAATTTTTTTTTCTGATTATAGGAACCCTTAGAAATAGTTTAATTGAATTTTTGAAAGTGAAAAATTAAAATTAAGTTCAGACAAAAAAGTGAATTAACTAATTGGTAATGGCATCATCGGATCAAAAAATTCATCGAAATTATCTCATTGTCATTCGAAAATTTAGATATACCAAAGGAATTTTTTTTCATATTTTGGACTAATTTTATGAAAATTTGATAATAAAATATTTGAACCAATTAAGAGATGACAAGTGGCATAATGTGAGCCCTTAGAAAAAAATATTAATAACCATTTTATTAATAAAGTCATTTGATTCAATCATTACCATTCATTAAGGGGTATTTAAGAGGGAGAAAAAATCATAATTTTGGACCAAGATTTTCATCATCTTCTTCTTTCTCTTCCTTTGGCCTACACCTCTACCATGTTAAAGCCACCATTTTGGGTTTCTCACTCTTAAAAAATAACTTTATTTTCTCCTAATTTCTCACAAAAAAAATTAAATAATTGTCATCTTCTCTACCATTAGCAAGTAATTTGTGTGAAGGAAAAAGAGAAAAATTAAAAATAAGAAATACCTAAGTAAGGAGAAATTAATAATTTTGTTAGTTTTTGGTGGGAATTTTTATAATTAATTTTTTTATGTGATTTTGGGTGAAAAATGGAAAGAAAACTCTTGTACAATTCGGCTAGGAAGGGAAGAAGGAGAAGAAAGTTAGAAAGGAAGCGAAAAAGGAAAAAAGAAGCATAAAAGGACCAAAGGAGAATTTGATAAATGGATACCTAAACTAATTTATTTTATTTATTTATTTATTATGTAACTTAGGGTTTATGTATGTATGGCATGAATTAATTAAAAATAATAACAAATAAGTGAAATTGGATGATAATTAAGTGAATTAGGATAGTTAAATGCATGAAAATAAGGTTAGATGTTAAGATCCTAACATAAACCTATTACGTAACCATATGTGTGTAAGGTAGTAAATGGAATTATGATGAATAAATATTAGAAATACATAATTTATACTCGAATAGCATGATTAGAATTAGTTTTGATGGAAAAAAAGTGGGGTGAATGTCCACCCATGTTGGCCAAATGGCATGCGATACAAAAATGATGTTTAATTGTTAAAATATAATGATATGTGATGTTGAAATGGCAAATATTGAAGTTGATACATAGACTTTACACTATTACATAATTATTTAGATTGAAAATAATGAGAATTGTGGCATAAAATGGTAATATGAAATGCTAGAATATTTTACCCATAGTAATTGGTAGAGAAACCAAAAGTATGTGATGTAATTGGCTAGCCACAAGGATACCAAGTCAAAGCTGCGATTGTGAGTCATAGTGACTTACAACAGTGGACCAAAGTTAGTTTCGCATCAATAAAGGAGTATTGTTGTTGAGAAAGTGAAAAAAATACATCTACTTAAAGGTCCAAGTCCCACACATTCAATTTGCCTGTTTGGTTTCCACTGAGTATATTAAGGGCAAAATAGAAAAAAATGTGATGAAAATAAGTCTTTAAGAATAATAAAGTTTAAAGGACCAAATCGTAATTGTTTATAAAATTAGTAAATAAAAGTCAAAATTGTAATTATGTGAATAAAGTATAACATTAAAGACTAAACTGTAACAAACCATTAAATTTGAATCAAGGTCCAAAAATAAGGTGGAATGAGCATTAAATGAGTGAAATTGTAATTTGACATAAAAAGGTGAATTTAGGGATAAAAAGATAATTTTTACAAGTTTAAACCCAATGAGGCATAAAAAAGTAATTTTAATAAAATTTGAATCCTTTAAGGATAAAATGTTAACTTTATAGTGAAATAAGTATAAAAGGGATAAAATTGTAAATTTATTAAATTAATGGCAATTATGGTAAATTATATGTTAAATTAAATAAATATAAAATAAAATAAAATAGTAATAGAATTGAAAAATAATAAGATAATAGTAAATCAATGAGCATTAAAGAAGAAAACAAAAGTTAAGTGGATAAATAAGAATTAATGTGAGAATATTAATTTAATTAGGCATTTGTTAAGGAAATATAAAACAAAGATGTATAAAATTGAGTAATTAAACATGATATATTGTGAGAGTAATCAATTACTATTTTAATAGAAATGAAATAATGAATATGACATGCATGTGTGTACGCCCTTGAAATATTTTAGCATGGTATCTAGTGTGGGTTAAATTTATTACCCTAGTCTCTAATACTACGTATAGAGCAAGTGGAGTGTCAAACACCAGGGAATTTTTGAGCAATTTTATATTAACCAAATAAATACTTGGATGATTAGATGAATATAATAAAAAAGTTCAACGTTCTACCTTTCCTAAAATCACTAAAATTACAAATTACTATAGTTATTCTAAGTGTACTAATTCAAATTCAAGTAATGCATATTAGAATTACAAATGAGAATTAATCAAGAACTATAATTATTAACAAACACAAAATACATGCAATGATTGGAGAATATAGCTAACGATCCTCAAAAGCAAATCTCGTTGTCAATTAAGGGTATTTTCATTTAGAGTCTGCAAGCACTCTCGTGACATTATAGAGATAAACAAACACCATTAAGTTTTATGCCAATTCTTTAACCCTTAAAGTAGAATTCTTATCTCTAAGTATTTTTCTATCTTTTAAGCAAATTCAATTGTATTTCCACCAAAATGCCCCAACTCTTATTGTGAACATTTGATTAGCGAGTTATATATGGTGATCAAGCATACATAGCACATTCCAAAACTCAATTGAATTTAAATCATTCATGCTTTATAAAGGATAGAAATGTATTCTTAAGATTATTTGATCCTTGCAATTCTAATAAACAAGGACTTGGACAAAATACGTAGTGTTCAAAATTAAACAATAACACAGAAGTATTAAAACATCAAGCAAATAATTAGAAAAAAGAGAATAAAATTTTGTTGATGAACTCTTTGATTCTTTTCAGGGAGTTACTTGATATTAAATAAACCTTTTGATATCTTTCTTGTTCTTTTAGCTTTGTCTTTTCTTCATACTTTTTTTTCTTCTTCTTTTTTTTGTTGTTTTCCTAGAAATAGAGTCAAGTTCATATATATATCTATATATATATATACACACACACACACACACTCCAACTCATGCCTTTAAGAAAAAGGTGTGAATGTAAAAGGGTGTCGTGAAATGATTTGGCACCATTGTCTAAGTTGGCACCTTTGGTCTCTATCATGGGTCAGCACACCTATCACGAGTTGGCACATTTGGTCTCTTTCCTCCTTTGCTCTTTAAATGCCAGTCTTTTAATTCAAAACATTCAAATGCACTTCAAAAAATGCATTAGAACAAAGAGAACCTACAAACGCAAAAATAACAAAATGTGAAAAATAACAAAGCAAAAATCAAATAAATGTATGCATAATTATAAGAAAAAGAAAACATGAATATATTAAAGAACTATGCTATTTTGCATCCTAAAAATACATAACACTAGACAATATTGCTTAGCATGCAGTTAGGGGATAAATAAATAGAAAAAGCAGTATAGAAAAAATGGCAAAAAAAATGTTTTGGTGGCATATATATGTATGGCTTGTGTTGTAAATATGAAAGATACGTGTATTATTTTCTTTTTGGTATGTATATGTTAGTTATTTAATAGAAGTTGGTATGTAAATGAAGAGATTTTGTATAAATGTAAGTTATTATGAAATCATGTATTTTATGCTTACATATGGTATTAGCGATCAAATGTTGCGTTGTGTTGAAGGTTGCAATAGTTGAAATGTTATTGAGGAGAATCAATTTACAAATTTGCAGGAGGATAGTTTAGGTTTACATTCATTATAGTGCCCAAATTATTTTACCAGTAAATAGTAATTTTTGACCAAGTGAATAATATTTTTTCAAAAAGATAATATTGACATGTATAAGTTGAAAAAATATTATATTAAAGATTAATATGAAAAGAAAGTGTATCTTATAGTTAATTTCATAAGTTAAATTGAAAAATAATATATTTAATATCTTCAGTGTGTGACATATCATTACTCGTCCTAATATTCAATTATAAGGTGCTATATGTGCACTCCTAAAAGAATATTTATCAAAAGGAAAAAGAAGAAGTTGGAGATCTTATAGCTGACAAGAATGAAAAATGGTTCTTACAACAAATCAAAACGTTTGAGTTTGGGCACCCTAAGAAGCCAATATTTGATGGAAACATTGTTTCCCCATTTTGTCAGGAAATTAGGGAAGCATAATTGCCAAGTAGATTCAAAGAGATAAAGATGCCCAAGTAAACTTGTAAAACTAACACTAAATGCCATATTTCTAAATATCTAACACAAATTCAATTGTATTCTTTTGATGATCGAATATTTTGCCAAGTATTTCCCATAATATTAGCAGAAGATGCTTTGGATTGGTTCTATGAACTCCCTACAAAATCAATCCACTCCATAGAAATTCACAATCTGTTGACCATGAGATTTATCATGGAGATCCAAATGCTCAAAATTATTAATGATCTATGCAATATAGTGTAAGGATAAGATGAAACTCTAAGGTGTTATATTGAAAAATTCCAACATCAAGCATCCAAAATAAAAACAACCTACATCCAAAAGTAGCAATGAATGCTTTAGTCAGAAGTATAATGAGTGTCCAATTATTTGAATGCATCACTACCCCGGCACCAACATATTTTTTTGATCTAATGGATAAAGCCAATCAGTACATTTAGTTAGATGATGCTTTAAAAGCCAAAGGAAGGATGGACTTAGTGCTGGACAAAATGCAGCTACTCAAATGGGGATATTTGAAAGAAAAAAGCCTAGAAAGAGCCAGTACCTCGACAAATCCATGTAAAAGTAAGGAAATTAAGCATTCAAGGTTTGATCGCTATGTAAACAATCTGGCCAAAACCTACACTCTACTCAATTCCTCTCCTACCAAGGTCCTAATATAGATCAAGAAAAACACACAAAGGTTAACTAGCCAAAGAAGATTTTCTAATCGAACATATGTAAGAAGGGATAAGAGTAAGTACTATGAATTCCACATAGACATTAGTCAAACCACCAACGATTGCAATGCATTGAAATAAGAAATTGAGATACTCCTAACATAAAGGATCTTTAAAAAGATTAATAGGCCCAACATCTAAAGTTTCATGCAAACCACTACATCAAAGGAAATACTAATTAGATTTTGATGATGATGAGGAAAGAAGAAAGCCCAGAGATATCGACTATCAAAAATAAAGGCTAGGATTCATAAATATGATTGCAGGTGGATCATCTTATTAGGATAAGTTATCAAAGAGAAAGAAGGGGAAAGGTGTGTAATTTTTAGCCAAATATGAGAAGTTACCACCAGTCTCTATTCCTCTAAAAAATGCTCGATATTTGAAATTCCTTACGAGGATGCCCTAGTAGTCCAAGCTGCAATTAATAATTTCCTTATCAAAAGGACTTTGGTCGGTAACAAAAGTGTGATGAATGTCCTCACCTTATAATCTTATAGAAAAATGAATCTGTTTAAAAATTAAACCCAGTTACCACCCTTTTGATTGAACTTGGCAATGCCATTATCCTAGTGGAAGGATTGATAAAACTCTTTGTGGAGATAGAAGATGAAGCAGTGATATAGATATATAAAACCACATTTATGTTTATAGATATGAAGTTTGAATACAATGCCATTTTGGAAGATTGGTACTATTTTAAAATGAAGTGTTGGCCAACATAAGGTATATGGTTATGAATATTTCCATAAAAACAAAGTTACAATCTTAAAAGGAAATAAAATGGCATTAACAAAAGCCTACATTGCATGTTGAAAACAAAAAAAGCAAGTATACATGGTAATAAAGCCTGAATTAGAGAAAGAAAAAGAGGCCGATCAGCTAATGATGAACCTTAAAGGTGATTTTATCACCAAAGAATTTGCTAAAGGCAAAGAAGTGCAAATTGGATCGGGTATGGTTGAAGAGGTGGAGAAAAAGGTAATATAGGTACCAATGATTGGTCAAACATATTTTTCTTGGAAATTGGAAGATATCCTAGGTATAGATCTGAAGGTGATCACTCACAAGCTGAACGTTAATCTAAACCACCCATCCATAAGGCAAAAGTTGAGAAGGCATGCACCTGATTGGAATTTTTTTTATTTTGAAAAGAGGTTGATCAATTACTTAGAGTATGAACTATATGGGAATTGCTTGCCAATATGGTCCTGGTAAAGAAGAAGAATGGAAAGCTGAGAATGTGAGTAAATTTTACCGACCTTAACAAAGCTGGCCCAAAATATAGGTTCCTACTTTCAAACATTAATTAATTTATATATGCCATAGATTACCATATAATCTACTACTTGATGTTTATGATGGATATTACCAGATATTGATGTGCTTGCTCAATCAGGAGAAAACTAGCTTTATTACAAATGACAACACCTTTTGCTCTAAGGTCATGCTGTTTGAACTAAAAAAATGCAGGAGCAACCTTTCAATGTTTGATGTAAAAAATCTTTAAAGAACAGATTGACAAAATATAAAAGTTTATATTAATTGCAGGATTATGAAGAGCAAAAGCCAAGGAAAAACATCTAATCGATCTAATTAAGGTGCTCACCGATCTTAATAAGTTTTAGATGAAGTTGAATCCTAAGAAATGCATATTTTGGGTACCATCTAGAAATTTCTTAGTCTTTATGGTATCCTAAAAAGGAATAAAGGCTAATCCAAAGAATATCAAAGCGATTATGAATATACAACCCTACACAAGTGTCAAAGACATCTATATGTTGAATGAAAGAATAATAGTGCTAGGAAGATTCATCTCATCCTCTGTTTAACGCTACATAACTTTTAAAAAATTGAGGAAAAATGATGTATTTACTTAGGGAGAAGATTGGTAGAAATCCTTTGAAGAACTAAAGTAATTCTTGAAAAATCGTCTGCTGCTGAGCCGATTGGTTCTTAGAGAAAAGCTTTTCTTTATCTACCTACCTCCAAGAAGGCAATACTAATGTTTTGCTCAAAGAAGAATGAACTTAATAGCTACCTATTTATTTTGTTAGCCAAATGCCAAGAGGACCAAAGGTAAGGAAAATCCCAACCAAGCAATTAATCATCGGAGTTATGATGTGTACTAGAAAGTTGAGGTGCACATTATTACCTTCTAATCGAAAAAATCGCTCAGAAAAATTCTCTAAATGCCTAATTTATAAGGAAAAATGGTGGGTTGGATTATTAAACTATAGTTTTTTGATCTAGGATGAGAGCCAAGATATGCAATTGTGGCACATAACTTAACTTTATAGAAGGGTTCACTAGAGGGGAAAAGATCGAGTTGCCAAAAAAGCTTCCTAAAAAATAATCATTACTGGAGCATCTAACAAATATAGAGAAGGAGCTAAGATTGTGATCACTCGGCCCTTAGGCATAATAGTCAAATATGCCATCAAACTAAGCTTCAAAGTATCCAATAATTGAATATAAAACACTTTTACAATGTTTCAGGCTAGTCAAGTCCACCCAACTAGAAAGCTATTAGGATTAAATTCTAATAGTAGCTTTAATGAAGAAATTTTAGTATTAAAAGCCAAAAATTAAAGGTAAAAGAGAGTAGGGAGAAGAGAGAGATGGGTGAGAAAAAAAAAGAAAAAAGAGAGAAGAATATTAAAAAAATGATGCTAATGATTGTGGTCCCAAATGGGATGATACATTCATATAGAAAATATGAATAACAACCATACTAACAGCATGCTACCTCACCCCAAATCCAAAATAAAAAATTCTAGAAAATAACAAAATTTAAGAAATCAACTAACAAAATATATTTTCTGAAACTAACTCCCTTAGAATAAACTACCCTTTTCAAATGTTATTTTGACCCCTCCTAACATACTTAATAATACCCTCCCCTTAAAAAACTTCTTTATCCCAAAAGTGTAGAAAGTGGGAAATTGGTGCTGTATGTAGTGAGCATCTTCTCAAGTGGAATCAATGGAGGGTAACCCCTGCCACTTGATGAAAAGTTGGCTAATATGGTTAGAACTAGCTAGAATTATTCTAGCATTGAAGACCCATTATAACAGAAGGGTGAACTCACCATTAATGAGTGGGGGCAGGGATGGTAGAGGTAGGATGTTGTCTCTAATTTTCATCTTGAGGAGAGACATGTAAAATACCAATTGAATCTTATATGTGGGACGGAGTTCCAGCTTATAGGTAACTGCACCAATCTTAGCCAGCATCTTTAAAGGGCCTATAGTATTTTGTTGTTAACTTAAAAGACTTACGGATAGCTAAAGTAAGTTGTCTACAAGGTTGAATCTTGAGGTACATTAGGTCCCCAACTTGAAATTATCTTTTAGTTCTCTTTTTGTCAGCATATTATTTCATTTTTTTATTGGAAATAACCAATTGCTCTTTAAGGAAGTAATTCATTATCTCTCTATTTGGTATGTACTCCTTAACTGCTGCTACAGAGGTTGGAAAGGCAAGTATAGCAAGTAAAGAGGAAGCCTAGCCATTCACTGCTTGATAAGGATTTATCTTGACTGCTGAGTGATAACTGGCGTTATACTAGTACTCAGCTAGGCTGAGCCACTTGTTTGGCTTATGGAAACTCATACATCTCAAGTAACACTCTAGGCTTTTATCGAGCCTTTTAATTTGCCCATCTAATTAGGGTAGTAAGCTATAGTGAACTGGAGCTTGATCCCTAACAACTTCATCAGCTCCTACCAGAAAACCCAAATAAACACACTATCCCTATTGGATACAATAGCAGCTGACATTCCATGTAGTTTGAATACATTGTCTAGAAATACTTGTACAGCAATTTCAGCATTAAAGAGGTGAGCCGGTGAAATGAAATGCCTTATCTTGGAAAATTTATCTACCACTACTAGATGTTATCATAGGCCCCTGACCTTGGTAATTTTTCAATGAAGTTCATATAAATGTCAACCTAAGCATGGCTAGGAAAGGGAAGTGGTTGCAGTAGTCTAGGAGATGCTACAGATTTTGCTTTATGCCTATGGTAGTTATCACATTTTAAGACCCAGTCTACAACCTGCCTTTATATAGTAGGACAATAAAAAGCCTATTAGAGCCTTGCTAGGGTGCCTCTAATTCCAAAGTGACCACCAAAAGGAGAATAATGGCAAACTATGAGTAGTTACTCCCTGAAAGTGGTGCTAGACCTGATATACAACCTGCCTTTGATACTTGATGAGAGCTCTATAAAAGGTGTGATTGGGTTAGTTGTTGGGTGTTATGGTCAACTATTGGATGATTGTTTGGGCCTTGTCATCAGTAGCATAAGAATCTGCCATAGTAATAGTAAAAGGAGAAACCTTAGTGATTGGCAATTTTAACTCTTTGACTAGCTTGGAGTCTACAAAACTATGGGTGCTTCCATTATTAATAAGTAGTATAATTGTCTTGCCTTGCATCTGGTCCCTAATTTTAAGGTTATTGTCTCTCAAACCCCTACCTACAACATGTAGGGAGAGCTAAATCTATCCTAAAAGTTCCTTCTTTCTACCTTTTGGTGGTTCTTCAACATCTTACCACTTTTTTTACCTCTTTTGCCCCTTCTTTCTCTGTAGTTTGCATGGTTAATAACTTTTTCTCATTGCATCTATGCCTCGGTAAATACTTTTTACCGTACTTATAACAACTTTCAGGATTTTTTCTTACAGTAAGTGTTTGGTTATTGCCTTAGGGACTTATGTTTGAGGTAATTTTGGTGGTTTTTCAGATTAGTTATTTGGTGTTTGGAAGCTCTTGTGGGGCCTATTTTAGGTTAATGGTTAGGGGTATAATTTGGGTTTAGTTGCCTCATGGTGTTTCTCTTAAAGCTTAGCTTGAGCAATAGCTGTGTATAAGTCCCTATGACCAAATATTTTTACTACATTCTTGATTTCTTCCTTCAGTTCCCTTATGAAGCTACTGACATAGTATAAGTTAGTATGCTGAGGAAATAGATTCTCTATTTTCAATTTAGGAGCTTTAAATTTGTCTTGTGAGCTTTCATAGTTGTGGTTTGCTTTAATTTCTAAAATTTCTCCATTATATCTAAATCTCCTCCTTCCTTGAACCTAGATTGTAGAGCCTCAGCAAATTCCTCCCAAGTTATCACTTCTTTATCATTTCCCTAGTTTAGGTCCAGGCTTCAGCCTTTCCCACCAAGAAAATGCTGACCAAATATACCTACCTATCAGTTTAAATTTTATAAATTCTAGAGTACCTTCTGCACTTATTGATCCAGGAATTAGCATCCCCTCTTTCAAAAGGGGTAACTTATAATTAGGATAGAGCTTAGTGAAATAAGTCCTTCTTAATCCCTCTACTTTATCTCTATCTACTAGTCTAGTCAGGAGGCCCCTCTTTATTTTTTGGGTTAGAGTTTAAGTTTGGTGGTCCTTTCCCCTTGCACCGCTACTAGCTAAGGATGATTAGTGAATTATAGTATTAGAGGTTGGTGGGTTACCTTGGATAAGATAGGCCAGAAAAGCTATTGACCTTTGGTTCTCCAACCTGAGCTTATCAAACTAGGTCTGGTATTTCTTTTGGTTGGCTATTAGGTTGATATGTTCCTACTGCATCGCCTATAACCAAGTACTTAATGATCTAAATGTGGCTCCTTGTTCTTCCAGCTTAACACTCAAAGACCAAAGGTGTTCTTCTATTTATTCTATTGATATTGTAGACTCCTCTTACAACCCTCATTTGGCCTTTTTTTGCTACGATGTTTTTGCTTATATTTCCAATGATCCATGATAGCTCTGGTGGTTAGGATTAAATCTTAAAAAGTATCTTTAGTGAAGAATTCTGAGTGTTAAAAGCCAGTAATTATAGGTAGAAGAGAGTAGAAAGAAGAGAGAGATGAGTAAGATAAAATAGAAATTTGGGAAGAGAAAAGAGAGAGAAGATAGAGAACAATATTCAAAAAAAGATTGCTGATGATTATGGTCCCAAATGGGATGGTACATTCATATAGAAAATAGGAATGATAGCTGTACTAACAACATGTTACCTCACCCTAAATCCAGAACAATAGAATTCTTGAAAATAACAAAATTCTAGAAATCAACTAACAAAATAGATTTTCTTAACTAACTCCAACAGAATAAACTACCCTTTCAAATGACATTTTTACCCCTCCTAATATACTTAACAAATGCCTCAAAGTCAAAAGTGAATTACAGCTAACAACAAGCCAAGTGCTCAAGAATTTTGAAGCTAAAGGGTAAAGTATGAAGAAATACTTAGCAAAAGTTAAAAGAACTCTTAAAGAGCTAGAAGATGGTGGAAAAACTTAGAGCTTAGAGAAAGTGCCAAGAGAAGAAATAACTATTGTTGTTTGGCTCAGCATAGTCTCAAATCAGTAATGATGAAAGAAAATAAATAACAAAAAGTAATTCCTTCCTTCCATTGAAGAACCAAAGGTAATGGAGATAGAATAAGAAGAAAAAAATTGGATAATTGCAATCATCAGGTATCTTTAATTGGGTAAATTACTTGAGGATAAGGAAAAAGCAAGGAAAATCATAAATATATCGCATAGTTACTCCATAATTGGAAATCAACTATATAAAAGGGTATTCAGTCATCCTTGGCTCAAATGTATTTCAAGAGAAAAAAAGAGATTATATTAGTAGAGAAATCCATGAAGGGATATATGCATCTATGAAGCCAGCAGAGCAATTGTAAGAAAGGTGCTGCAAATTGGTTATTTTTTGCTAAATATTTTTAAAAATGCTCGAGAAAGAGTTAATAAATGCCATTAATGCCATAGTTATAGAAGAATCATAAGGCATGCAGCAATTGAGCAGCAACTAATTAACATATCCTAGCCATTTGATCAATGGGGAATAGATATTTTAGGTCATTTCCCATAAGGCAAGCAATAAATGAAATTCCTTGTTATAGCTGTTGGATAACATTGTTGAAAGAGTGAAAACTTTGCATGGAAAGAAATTATCTATATGTATGGCCTACCCAAAGTCTTCATCACAGATAATGGCAAGCAGTTGGATAGCATAACATTTAAATCCTTTTGCTCCGATTTGAAAATCAACTTGAGATTCACCTCAGGCACTCACCCTTAAAGCAATGACATGATAGAATTTTCTAATCTAACAATTCTTGAAGGGATGAAAAAAGACTTGGTGAAGCTAAAAGTAATTTGATTGAAGAATAACAAGGTGCTTTGCGATCCAATAGAATGTCACCAAGTGCTGGAACTTTGCAGACTTTCTTCTCATTAGTATATGAATCAAAATCTATTATATTGATGTAGATTAGAATTTCCTTTTATCAATTAACATTTTTTTCGATCAAAATAATAAATAGGAAAAAAGGTAGGTTTTAGATCCAGTTAAGGAAAAGAGGGAAGATCCTATGTAAAGAAGAGGATTAAAAAAAAGAAAATCATATCTTATTTATAGCCTTTGTCAGCTAATCAGTTTTCTCAGTTTTGGTTGTAACATCTACACCTTTTGCTGAAGGCTCATACTATTTGCTTTCAAAAGGAACCTCAGCGAGGAAGGTAGGATTATCCAAAAAGCTAAAGTCTTCTTCAGGATAATGCCTCTTTAACTCTATTGATATTTGAGTCAGAAGATTACTCTAAAGATAACCTAGTTGATCCATAAGCTAATGCTTCTATTCAACCAACTTTTTTTGATGAGTCAATGAAGAAAATCCAACCTTCCCTTAAGCTCCTCTTTGACATATTCCACTAAGCTTATTTTCTTTTAAAGCTCTTCCACCTAAATGGTGAGTTAAGAGTTTCAAGATGAAAGTTCCTCAACTCAAGCGAAATGTTCTGATTGACAAGCTTGAAGTTAGGGCTTATGATCAGCTTTAAAGGCTTTTTGCCCATTTTTAAGAGCCTCTAACTCAACCTTCAACTCTTTTGTAGGTTAAATCTTTTTAGTGGGTTTCTCTTTCTAGTGGAGGTTCTCTCTATATAGATGCATAACCTTTTGGATGACCTATACAAATAAAAATTTATAAAAACAAAAAAGTTAAAAAAATTTTCAAGCTTGTAAAAAGGTAACAACGCTTACATGAAATCCAGCCAGATTTAATTCTACTATCTCCCGATTAGGAGAGTTCACATGACCCATATCTCATGTATCCCTCTCAAATATGAGGCCCTTATTGACAAAGTCCAACACTAAAGGATTTCAAAAAGAGTACCTCTCCTCAAACTTCTAAGAAATAATCTCCTTAAGTGCAAGAGACCTAATCTCAAAAGGTAAGGTAACAGTATTAGTAGTAACAAAGGGCCCTTTAGAAATAATCTAATTAGAAGATGCCCTAAGTGAGATCCTTTCCACAACAATCTCCTTTACTCTAAAAGGTGATGATTGGGTTAAAGAAAGGACAACATTAGAAGAAGGAATAGTTATCATAGCCATAGTAACCTTCGATGATCAATCTTTTAGAGTAACCTTACATAACTTAGAAGTTTGAGAGGATTGCTTTTCAAGTTGAGCCAATTTTCATTCATTCCTTAATAATTTTTTTCTTTCGATGTGCTTTATATGCCTTTTTAGACTGCTTAGCTTCCTTCTTAGAGAGAGAAGGATCTATTGAAGCTACAAAATGAAAAGAAACCAAGTTAGATTTCTCATAGAATAACAAACCACATGCATACATAAAGAAAAGAGAATGAATAAAATCCTAAGACTCACATTCCACCCCTCCCTCCTCAAAAGGCATGGGGTTGTTTATTGAAGTTAATAGGAAGTGACATTGATTGGATCACTCTCTTAATCATTCATATACTTCATGAGCTTTTTTTTTCTGGTTTAAACATATCAAGCCATGAACCTAAATCTTTAAGATTTTTTTGCCTTGTTTGATCAAAACAGGCTTATGCCAAAACTCTTATTGAGCTTGATAGAAAAGAATCTATCTTTGAAACCCTTAATTGAGGATGGAAGGAAGAAGAGTTTCATTTCTCTTCTACTTATAAAGTAATATTCTATCCCATTATCCTGACCAAATAGATAAAAGATGTGCATAAAAAGATCTCAAGAGGGAGCATTATTTAGATTTTTGCAAATTATTTTGAAATAGGTGATCATCCTCTACCCTTTTAGATTAATCTGATTTGGCACCATCCCATAACCTTGAAGATGTTGACATTGAACAAACTCAGCAGGAATTGCAGTTCAACACCCAAAATAGGCTGATGATAAACAAAACATTCGTTGTCGTTCCTGAATAGCCCTTCACTCATTGACATTCATAAAGGATAAGCCTGAATGATTGTCCTTAGGAAGGCTGTATCTCTCTTTTAAAATGCCTACTTTAGTAGGTGATAATTTTGTATGCCTATTTATAATCAGTTTCTTACTATACTCTGCTAAAAAAAGGTATATAATTCGTTTGCTATAAGAATGATCGGATTGTTTCTACTAGAGGCCATCTTTAAGGGAAAAATCTTAAAAAATGAGTATCTAATTTGTTCTTCAGTAGCAAGTTCAAATTGATCAGTAGAAAATGATAAAAAAAATGAAGATAATGATGATGAAATAGAAATATAACTAAAAGGCATCGAACTAAAATTGAGGAGATTTACTTGGTAAAAATGGCAAAAGTTTGAAAGTAGATCTTGAAACCACAAAGAAATTGGAGAATTTTGAGAGTAGTTCAGAGCAAAGAATTTTTCGATGGTTATGGAAAAATTGGAAATAAGGAAAAGATGTGCTTATTTATAAGCAAGATGAAGCTTCCTCAACAAGCTAAGCTTATTATTAGGAGCATCTTCGCCACATGTTGCAAGGAAAATGGAAGACTCGATTAGTAAGGCACGTATCAAAACTATGCACTCAACGAAGTGTCAGCCATTAATGGCTTAAAAACAGTTGTTCTTCAATGATACAAAATCTAATAATATACGCCCACTTTTAGTACAAAATTCAAGTTTTGAATTCCAAAATAATGTTTTAGAATTTAGTCACCAAACTTTTGGAATTGCCTAAAATCTAATCAGATGATTTTGGAGGGACAAATGATAATACCTTTATTTTCAGGAATATCACTTAGCAACTTTTTGTGATGTTTCATAATTGATAACTATGGAAAATACATCTTTCAAAGCCTAATCAGGTTGGCCCAACAACACTTGACATGGCCCAAGCCCAATAACAAAAAGGCAAAGCATAAGCTGGAAGATAAGACAGGAAGGCATGATGTCTGATTGGACTAATGGGACAACACGTCCTGTCAGCCCACTAATACAAGCAAACACCCGTACTCTTCACCTACTCCCTATCACATTGCTGCTCACCTACTCCAATTGTTGTTTATCACACCCCAAAGTACTCGAGTACCCCTCCAAAGAACTCCTATAAATAGCTTGAAATACAATAACTCCAGGTATCGACTATCTAAGATTCTCTCTCTAAAAGCTACTAACTTAAGCTTTGGAGTGCTAATGCCCGGGTCCGATCGGGCACTCCTTCTTGTAGGCTCTATCACCCGAATGGATCATCAGCTATCAACTCCCCTTCTTACAGATAAAGTCAAATTTTGCTTTATTATTTGGTGCTTTCATTGAGAGGCATGGCATATTCAAGATCCAACAAGTGCATAGTTCCTAGGGAGTATAGTCGCAGCAACCAGGACAGATCTGAACCCTCAGGGCTAAGAGAGAGATCTCTCAAATTATCAATCGAGGGTAATCCCCTTCCAAATCTCGATGATGTGGTCGCACGACAATAGGAGGATGCCCCTGTTACTATCGGGGATATACGTGCTATTCTTGGTGACCTCACTGAGAGCATAGTCCAAGCCTTGGGAAGAGGAAGGATACCCAGAACTTTTGAAAGAGGTCAGGAAATGTTTTTCGTGGCCAAAGACTTTGGAAGAAGGAGGAACAGGGGGACTTCCCTTAACGAACCAAACATTCATGATGGAAAGAGCACAGATGCCAGAATCACAAACAAATACGATAAGGGGAAGGGGACAATGTCCTGGAGCAGAAATACTTTTTGTATCCCCAGTAGATCATATACCCCATCCTTTGGCGATAATTTGACCTACATGCGCGTGCCAAATCGCAGTTGCTTCCAAAGAACAAAAGAGGAGTTCACTTCTACGGCGATGAGCAAGGAGGACGAATGGTTTAAACAAAAACTTAAAAAGTTTGGTTTGACGGAGACAATAAAAGGGACGTTTGAGAGGAACACTGGCAACAACACTCCCTCTCCCTTTTATAGAGAAATCATAGAATCTGAGTTGCCTCCTCGGTGAAGGGATGTGGTGATGGACAAATATACAGGTAAAACTAATCCTGCCACTCACCTTATTGAATATTTGACTAAAGTGCAGGTCTACACCTATGATGAAAGGATCACCTGCAGGGTCTTCCCAACCACATTAGGAGGGGATGCTTTGAAACTGTTCATAGGACTCCCTCAAGAATCGATCACCTCTTTCGAGCAACTCAAAGAGTTGTTCATCGCTCGATTTGCTGTGCAAACACGTGTATCAAAGTCGGTCGGTGGCCTATGTAACCTCTACAGAAAACCAATGAAAGTCTCAAAGATTACATCGATCGCTTTCAAGCCACAATGTCAAAAGTAGGTGATTTTAGTGTGGTAGTAGCATTAAATGCTTTGGCGAGAGGCATCACAGATCGCCTATTTTCTGAATCATTGACAACAAGGACACCGATTAGCTTCTCCGACCTAATGGATAGGGTCAAGCAACGCATCTAACTGGATGATGCTTTCAAATCCAATAGGGTAAAGAAGACCAATGTCCTAGACAGATTACAATATCCAAATGGTTGGCTCTTCAACAGCACCTTCTCTTCCGATCGATTAAAAAAGAAACTTAATCAGTCAGTCTTTTCAAGGATCACAAAAAGGGGAAAGGAGTCCGAACGGACCAAACCCGATCACCACAATGGTCGGTCGGCTAAAGCTTCCACTCCACTTGATGTCGGTCCCACACAAACATCAATGAGTACTAAGAGAAAACATAGGAAAGCTCACCAGCCCAAGATGTCTGAACAATATGTGAAACAATAGAGGCCGTAACAAAGATTGTGAGCTACACAAAATTCTCGAGTGCTCAAACCAGTGAGTGGTAAAGCTTCTATAACCGGCATGGCAATGAGAGTGATGCATCCAGCTCAGACAAATACGAAAAGTGTGAAAATCAATCTAACATGGGCAGATTATCTAGGACAGTAAACAACGACAAAATCAGGTGTAATTGCTATAATACGGGCTGGTTTGTATTAAAATTTTGACGCTCTTTTAGTCTCCTATAATACGGGCTAGTTTGACAGTGCATTTTGATATTTGTTTACTATTAAAGATTCATCTTTAAGTTTTTAAAGATACAGCAATAAAAAGCTGCAAGATGTGTAAAGCTGTTGAAAATTCTAGCACCTCGATGAGCACAAAATATGTATATTCACGAAACAAAAGGCAGCTTAAAAATAGGTACATGTCTAAACTCGTGAATTTCCTACTTATTGTTTAAAATATGATTTTGTATCTGTTTCTCCAGCAAAAGGACCTTCAAATTATACCACTCTTAATATCGGGAACAAGATGATGACCATCATGCCTATAGACCTCGTATCCTGATCGGTATCCATAACAAGTTGCCTCTGAAAGAATCGAAAAGATATTTCCTAGCATCGAGAGTTTGAGATAAGGGCCTTAACGACTGTAGACCTTTCCTTGATCGGCCAGAACAGCTCTACCGCTTTATTGTCAAGAGGTTTTTTGGAATTTCGACCAATGAAATTTTCGGTCCAAGTAGTTATTCCCAAAAGACGACAATTTTGATCGATAATCATCACTTTAATCGATAAAAATCCCGAGCGGATGCGATCCCTATAAAGCTTAATTTTGGTTGATGCTCCTTCCTAATTGATGTATCAAACTTATTAAAGCTTAATCACTAAGCTCGACGTTTATCCTGAGCCTAAAATATGAAAGCTAGAAAGTGGAAACTCAGTTTAATTGTAGGCCAATTCTCGACTGGCATAGCTTCTTCGTTAGGCTCGATGTCCATCCCAGGCCCAAAATGCGAAAGCTTTCCTCTAATGTAAGTTAGCCTGCTAGGTTCTATGTTATTCCCAAACTGAAAATGTAGGATGTCTCAATTTGATCTCCACCGACTCATTCACTAGGTTCGATGTCTATCCCGAACCCAAAATGCAAAAATATATAAGTAAGTCAAAAAGGTGCCATCTTAATCTCAGTCGGTCGATACAAACATCCCGATCGAGGTTCTTTATACGGGTAACTCACCATAAGCGGGTAACTCCCTAAAACCTTTTAAGGCCAAAACTCCTCGTTAGGCACAACTTATTTGCTAGGCTTTATACAGTTAAAGATGTGGCAATTGGAGTCCATTCGTTAGCAGGATAATAATACCTTTGCTAGGCTCGATATTTATCCCGAGCCCAAGATGAGAAGTGTGCTCATTTAATCTCCATCGATTCATTTGCTATAGATTCGATGTCCATCCCGAATCCAAGATGCGAAGGACGTCAATTAAGTTAATTATCTCTTTTAAACAATATTCGATCGGATTAAATGATCATCGATCCAAAATGGTCATGTACTGCAATGCTTGAAAAATCCATCAAAATTCAGGAAGTATTATCCTTAGTCAATTTTACGCGTTCTCCGTGTCTAATTTCATACACACTCCATGGTTGATAATCTTTATTCTCCGTAGCTATTTTCATGAAAAAATTTAATCTAAAACTAGAATTGCAATACAAAAATGCAATTAAAATTGACTTTTATATATATGAAGAATTCTCACAAATTACAAAGCAAAGACAAAACCATTACAAGAACAATTATACTTCTATATCTACTATCTCTATAGTAAAAGAAGGCCCCACAATCACCTTGTTGGGAGGACAGGAAGACATTGCTGGTTCACCAGAAGCATTTTCTGTTGGCAAGGAAATTGCAGCATGCGACCTGATCTCTTCGCCAGCATCTAGTTGAGGTGGTGCGAGATCCTAAAAACCCTCATAATTGTCATCACTAGAAGGAGGATCAGGCAAAGAGCCCGGATCATCCATCTAGTTGAGATCGGCATCAGAAAAATGCTTGCCGGCTTCATAAATTAGCCAAGTCAGCAACTTTTCTTGAGCCTCTCCTAACTGATCCAGGATATCTTCTCTCTGGGTAGAAATTTCCTCCTCAAGTTTTCTTCCCCACGCCATCTCTTTTTTTGCTAAGACATTTTGCAATGAATCCCGCTTCGCATGCAGAAGATCATGCTCAGAATTAGCCTTTGAGCATTCAGCAGATAGACGGGTGCACTTGCCCCTCAGCCTGGTTGCCTCTTCTTTGAATTTTTACCTTAAGGCACTCTCGGTAGTTAGACGAGCTACATCTCCTTTAAGGTAGTCGACCTCTTTCTGCCGAGCTTTCAAATCTTGAGAAAGACGAGATGCCTCCTTCTTCAGTTTATCAACCTCTGCCTGGGCAAGCAGAGACTCCCTCCTAGCTACATCATATTTAGCCTCTGCTTCTCTTCTAACCCGATCAGCATCTTCCCATCTTTCTCAGCAGAAAGTAGCCACGCCATGCAAATGTAAACCTCCCGACTCTGCTGCTGAAAAAGGCTACACTCTAAGGCTAGTATGCTGGGATCCCCCATTGCCTTGAAATCACTCTTTTGAAGCATACCTCGGCATAAATAACTCGATACCACCTTACTGTCAGTGGACCAGCTGTCACCAAATTGATTTTTCAGAATCTCTCATAGCGATGTAGCCTGCCTCTCAGAAATTCTTATGGTGACACTTCACACGAACTCATCCCGAATGGGCTCCTTATCTCTCACGGTAATCCTCGCATCCACCGCGGCTATCAGGTCAGTAGATTTCTTCTTGGCCACCTCCTCGATCCTTTTTTGGGTAGATTCATCCACCGGGGGCTCGTTAGCTTGAATTGACCCCTTCCGATGATGAGCTGGTTGCTCTTCCTCGGAATCGGTTTCATTCCTCAAAAGCAAATGCCTAAAGGAATGCTAAACCTCCACCAATGGTCGATCAATGACGGATCTTGAAAGGACCTGAGGGGGACGAGCAACTGGAGCTGCCATAACACTATAGGAAGAAGCAGGAGCAATCACCGAAGGATCGAAAGCTTGAGCTTCTGAGGAAGACACGAGTCTTCTCTTTTTAGATCTCCTCTCCTCTTTAGTAGCACGTTCTGCCTTAATTCTTGCCTTAGCCCGATTGGCTAATTGTTTAACAATATCATGTCCCTTAGCCATCACGATCGTAGTTGCGTCACAAAAATTAAAGGTAAGTATTCTCTCTAGCTGATATATTTATGTACATTTTGTGAATATACAATGCATGATTATCTATATAAACACTTCTCCCCCTCCATTAATTATGATGCTCACGTTCTATGCCAATGGCAGCATCAGAGTTTGAGGGCCCGATTGGAGTCCCCAAAAGATAATTAAAGTCATATGGTCCCCCTTGCCTTGTCACGACACTCAATAACTTTTCAATGTCGGCCTCATAGGTAGAACGATCGGTAGCTTGATCCTTCAAAGTAACAGCTACGTCCGACCGGGTCAACGATGCTCCAAATTCGCTAGCCATCCCCGTTAAAAAAAATTTTTCTTTAAAACCTTTTAGGGATGATGGTATATTGAACAACTTTCTCTACGGTCGGCTGGTAAAAAAATATTATGTGCCATCACCCCGGCCTCAGATATAGAAAAAATGAGTGAACAAATCTAGAGTTGGTATTAGTCCTTCCATCTGGCAGAGAATCTTAAAACACACCACTGTTCTCTACCAGTTTGGATATAGCTGGTTAGGAGCAATCCTATAGCGTTTCAAAATTGCTAGTTCAAAGGCTCCTAAAGGAAGCCTCAACCTAATGTCTAAGCTCCACAGATGGCAAATGAACCATTCATTATCCTCATGCCCAAAAGGTCATTCGTTCATCGCCATGGAATTCAGGCAAGCCATCACAAAAATCTCTTCAAAAAAGTTATATCGCGAAGAGATCTCAGCCACTTCCTCCTCTATGAGTTTCGAAGGGCGAGCCATAGGCTCATGATCTTTATAAACTTCGAGAAAACTTCTATCTATAGAATGACTGCTGCTTGAAGCTATCTTTGATGGAGGAGAAGAAGTAAAAAATGGTATTATGAATGAGGAGAAAAATCAAAGGTAAGGATTGTTCACTTATTTGGGTAATCCTACAAAAACTCTGAAGACGCTGAAATGGCAAAATTCGCAAAGAAATTTAGCAGAGCTTCGTTAAGGATCACTGAAAAGTGAAGAAAAAATTGCTTTAAATTTGTCTATTTATAGTCAAAAAGCTTCCAGAGTATTCCAAAGCGTTCCCATTGGATGGACGCCATGTGTCCTCAACCCATTACTGCAGTTACGAAGAACGAAGTGCCATTCTAGAAATACATGCAGCATTAAATGAAAAATAGCTATTTAAACTAAATGAATGTGTCTCCTCAAATGGGCACCTCCTAAAAATTTAAAAATTTTGCCAAAAGGCTTAAATCGCCCGATCAGACCTTTTAGAGGGGGGATAATGATAACGATGGAAAATACATCTTCAAAGGCCCAATCAGGTTGGCCCAACAATACTTGGCATGACCCAAACCTAATAATAAATATGAGTTGAAAGATAAGACAGGAAGGCGTGATGTCCGATCAAACTGATGGGACAACACATTCTGTCAGCCCACTAATACAAGCCAACGCCCATACTCTCCACCTACTCCCTGTCACATCGCGGCTCACCTACTCCAACTGTCATTTATCACGTCCCAAAGTACTCAAGTACCCCTCCAAAGAACTCCTATATATAGCCTGAAATACAATGGCTTCAGGTATCGACTATCTGAGATTCTCTCTCTACACACTCTCTCTCTAAAAGCTACTAACTTAAGCTTCGGAGTGCTACCGCTCGGGTCCGACTGAGCACTCCTTTTTGCAAGCTCTGTCACCCGAACGAATCATCAGCTATCAACTCTCCTTCTTACAGATAAAGTCAAATTTTGCTTTATCAATAATTATGAGCAATTATGTTTTATTTGCTTAAATTATGAACTTGGTAAAGGGACAATGAAAATTTACTTAAACGAAAAAAATGATTTTTATTTTAAATTATTAATAAATTTGCTTTGCATATAACTATAACTTAAATTTTTTAAAAGACAAAAAGTAATAAATTTACTTATATTTTAATAGTTATGATTTGCACAAGCATGCATGTAGATTTTTTTAAAACATCTTTCTTTTAATTTTTATTCATAGTATTATTTAATCTTTACATGAGTTATGAAATATTATCATTATTACATGCATATATATTCAAAAATGTTTTGTATTTGAAATTTTTTTCATAAACCATTTATTTTCATTTGATTTAATATTGCATGTTTATGCAATATTGATTAAATGTTGTCATTATCTTGTATCTATATAGAAAAGTCTTATATTTTGAATCTATATATAGAAAAGTTTTATATTTTGAATCTTTTATTTAATAAATGACTTGTCACATTTGATAAATGATGAATATTTAAAGGAACTTGAATTCAAAATTTATATAATCATTTGATTTTTTTTCACGTTTAATAAAAATAACTATCGGAAAAAATTGGTTTGGTCATTCAATTACCACATAAAATATTGAATGTGAAAAAAAAGAAAAATACATAGAAAATTAAAGGAAAAAGGAAATTCTCTCTATTTTTTCTGAATTGTTTTCTTAAAAATTGGTTTGATTTTTTAGATTAAAGGTGGGTTTCTATAAGGGGATAAAGTTTTAATATCATGATTATTTTCATACTGTTCCCATTTATTGATGTGATTATATGATAGGTAGATACGAACAAGGTACGAGCTATTAGAGAAATGCCAGTGCCCCAGAAAGAGAAGGAAGTTAGACGATTCCTAGATGAAATTCAGTACATCGGTAGGTTTATAGCTAAGTTGACATTGATTTGTGAGCCATTATTCAAGTTGCTCAGAAAAGATCAGCAAGTGGTTTGGAATGAAGAATATCAAAAGGCATCTGATACTATTAGGAAATATCTACTGCATCTACCAATGTTGAGATCAACCTAGGCAGGCAAAACTTTGATTTTATACTTGGCAATAGAGGATAGTTTAGTAGGAGCTATGATGACATAAGAAGATGATTTTAGGGTTAAGCATGTAGTGTATTATCTCAATAAGAAGTTTCTTCCCTATGAGATAAGGTATATGAAGTAGAGAAGATTTGTTTATCAGTCATATAGGCATAAAAAAGCTGATAAACTATTTCTATTCTTACAGAATTCAAGTTGTAGCTAAGCAGAATCCTCTTAGGTATTTACAAGAAGCTCCTTCATTGTTAGGAAAGATGGGAAGATGGTTGATTCTCCTATAAGAATTTGATATAAAATATCACTACAAAAAATGCATTTTACTGACGGATTTTTACCGATGGAAAATGACCTTACCGATGATTTTTTATTATTTTACTGATGGAAAGTATCCGTCAGTAAAACACTTGTAAATTTCATTAGTAAATATTACCGACGGATTTACAGACGAGTTTATAAAAAACATTCCGTCAGTAATTTTATTTAAAATCCATCGGATATTTCATCGCGTTGACAGTCTACCGACAAAATATTTTATCGATAATATTTAATGAATAAATTATTAATTTATTTTAGTATAAACAACGACGGATATTTTCGTTGGTAATGTTGTCGGTAGTATAATATTAAAATTATTGGAATGGCAGTGATAGATTTTGTCGTCGGAAATTTATCGGTAACATTATTTTTTTATAATTTTTTGCAAAATTATATATTTACTATTTGTAAATCCCAAATTAAACACAATAAAGTCAATATAAAAGTATAAAATCTAAAATAAATAAATAAATAAAAATATATATATATATATATATATTAATAATTTTAATATATATCAAAAATAATTTATACAAAAAGTTATATAAAATTTGTATAAATATTGTGTAAATTACAATGCCAAAAATAAAAAAAAAACTCAATACTAAATATACTTAGAACATTCTTAAAAATAATGAAAACTTTAAATTATTAAACTTGTCTTAAGCCCGCAACCACCACCGCGTTAATCAAGCTTCAGTCTAAAATTTGAAACTAAAATGACAATCAACTGCATAATATCTTGCCCAGGTCAATTTGCTTTAAGTTTTGGTATCTAGGCTACAAAATAAAAGAAACATACAGCCAAAACACTATTTAGCTATAGAAAAATATAGCATACAAATATCACAAAAAAAACCTCAATTACCAGTGAAAGTGCAACTATAATTCTATCTCCAGCCTCGTTCATCTCATAAAAATCAAAAACGTTAATTAAATAAAAAAGAGCACACAAAAATGAAAATAGCAATCCATGTATGCCTTTGGATTATAATTGTGGAAAAACAAGTTAACAAAAGGGCAAATTCAACTAAAACTACTTGAAGGTATAGATAAAGCAACAAATTTGTATAAAAGTGATAAGCTTGAGAATAAGCCTTTCATAAAATCTCAATAACTTCAAGAGAAAATCAATTTCCTTTAGTGAAGGAAATGAGTAGAAAAGAACAAAATGAAATTTAGTTTCCTTTGTGATGTTTAGTTGTTCAACAAATATCTTGAAGGTAATTAAAAATGACTGGTACAATAATAAAAATGATTGGTGGTTGACAATAAAGGTGTGTGTGATATGATATAATCTATTTTTGTTATTAATTCTATTGTGTATAATCCTAAATTGTGCCAAATTTTGTTCAGTATCATCTTTTTAGTTGATAAAGTTTCTTTCTTGTTCAGAAGGGTGTATAATCCTAAATTGTGCATAATTATACATAATTTTGTTCAGTCGCATGTTAGGTTATCAGATAGCCAATCTTGGTAATGTAATGAATACTAAAAATTCAGAAAACAAACATAGATGAAAAATGCTTAAAGCAGGAAAGTACATGATTGTACCTGAGGTGCAGGAACACTTCTTGATAAAAGCTTGATTAGATCTCTAGCTTTAACAATAATATATGGATCCTTAATTTTTATAGTAGTTGAAACTGTCATTGATCCCTCAACCTGACTAGTAGCAAGCAAGCAAAAAAACTAAGACATTAATAAAATAAAGGAGATGATAAATGAACTCTCAAAGAGCATAACTCTACAATCAATGAATGAGATGCAATTATAGTCAAAGACAAACAAGAAAAGAGAAATTTACAAAAGAATTGCAGGTTAGGAAGTTGGAAATATCATACTCACCAATAAAACTTGTAGCAAAAACTGATGGTAACCACAAAAATGTACAGCTTTGCAAGGTTCCCAAATTAATAATTCAAAGGTTCTCTAAAATGGATAACTGGTGATTAATAAATTTAATATTTAAAAGGCTAGCATAAGTATCATTTAGATATTTAATATTTAAAATGGCTTATACATATGAAATTTTTAGCAGGGTTAAGTATCATTTAGATATAGGGAAAAAAGGTTACCATTCCTTAATCTATAGGTTACGTAGCTTTAAAACATTGATTAATTAATGCTAAATTGTTGTGTTAGATGACTATCTAGTTATTCTACGATTAGTTGACCTATGATGGCTTCTTTCTGGAAAATATTTAATCTTTGCCATTTTATAATAATAAAGGGTTGCATACAAAGACAACTACAATCAACAAATACCAAGATTGAAGAAAAAGACAAACAATAAGGACAATATGAAGACTTCTATATGAACAATAATTAAATAAAAAAACTATTTCATTTGTTAGGAATAAAACTATAGTGAAAGCAACATGTACTTGTTCCTTACATTATCCTGGCTACACAATTCAAATACAAATAGACATCAAATGTTGGAATCAAATTTAGGGTAACATCCAATGTTCAAATTAGATATTATCCATGAATATGTTATCATAGGATACATGGAACAAAACTACAGAACAATGATAATAAATGTCTATTATTATTAGAACATAAAAAATAAGTGGACAAAACAAATGAAAGCTCTATCAGTCTTGACAGGGACCTGAATTGTATCAACACATGAAAAACAAGCAAGCAGCAAGACTTGTAATGGTAAATAAAACAAATAGATACTAATTGTTAGCAAATGAAACAAACAAACAGTTACTAATTGTAACTAACATTGATTTCTTAATACTCATCACAAAAATGACAATTGCACACTATATTTCTAATTTTGGCTATATTATATAAGAAAATAAATTTGATTTGATTGGAATTTCTATTGATAAATAATGGCAATCAGTTACTGTATTTAGAACATTCAGGATACAATTGCACACTATATTTTTATCAAGATGTTATAAACTTGTGACAATATAAAATCAATTGAGTTGCAATCAAAATGATTTAACCATGTGCAATTGAAATTTAATAATTTAACTCTGCCATGTTTCAACTAATTAGAGAAATCACATCTAATTAGACACTGAGTATCATAAAAATTGTCCTCCTTTAAATTTAATTGAAAGATAAAACATATTACCTCTTTCCTGACCTATCGAAAAATGTACAGAGATGCAAAACCTATTGTCTTCTATTCTTGCACCTTTTACTTTCATGACTTGCTCCTTCAATGCTGTCAATATCTGTAACAAACATATATAATTCTTCTCATTGAGTAGTCATGAACATAATGCAATTAATATATATATATATATATATATATATATATATATATATTTGTTTTTTTGATTAAGTTGCACTATTGGGAATTCTTAATTAGTGGGATTATAATCTAATAAGGACTTGCTTCATCAAATCAAAAGCAAGCTTACCTTCTGAATTGTAGGCAAAAATTTCTTAGCAGGTTGAAACAAAACTTCATTCCCCTACCAAATTAAACACGACATGTTAGTTAATGGAAGAATCATATTTTCTTTTTAGCCCAGTCAGCAAGAGACTTCACATATGAGGGACTTCAAAGCTTAGAGATGAATTACATCAAAAAGCATACATTTTAAAATAAGAATGCAAGAATAGAATAAAACAAGTTACTCGAAAACTCCAACCTGATTATTCACAAAGTCAAAAAGAATTTCCACTATAAGAAAAATGCCATCGCAATAAAATTAACTTCTTAAAATAAACTCATTATTTTAATTAACTTGTGCAATCTTAGCCTTTTACTGTCAAACTACAATGATAGTTGATAACTATGGAAAATACGTCTTCAAATGCCCAATCAGGTTGGCCGAACAACATTTGGCATGGCCCAAGCCCAATAACAAAAAGGCAAAATATGAGCTAAAAGATAAGACAGGAAGGCGTGATATCCGATTGGATTGATGGGATAGCACGTCCTGTCAGCCTACTAACACAAGCCAATGCCCATACTCTCCACCTACTTCATGTCACATCGTCGCTCACCTGCTCTAACTGTCGTTTATCGCACTCCAAGGTACTCGTGTACCCCTCCAAATAACTCCTATAAATAGCCTGAAATACAATGGCTTCAGGTATTGACTATCTTTGACTCTCTCTCTAAATACTCTCTCTCTGAAGGTTACTACTTAGGTTTTGAAGTACTAACGCCCGGGTCTGACCGGGCACTCCATCTTACAGGTTCTATAATCCGATCGGATCATTAATCGTTAACTCTTCCTCTTACAGATACAGATGAATTGTGTTTTATCATCTGGTGCTTTCGTTGAGAGGAAATGGTAGGTTCGAGATCCAATAAATACGTAACTTTGGGAGAGTATAATCACCACAGTTAGGGCAGATCTAAGCCCTCAGAAAGAAAAGAGAGGTCTCCCAGATCCCTTACTAGGGGTAACCTCCTCCTGAAATTCAACGATGTAGCCTTGCGACAATCGAAAGATACCCCTATTACCATCAGGGACATGCACGCCATTTTTAGTGACTCACTAAAAGCATAGTCCAAACTTTAAAAAAGAAAAAATGCCCAAAACATATAAAAGAAGCCATGAAATGAATTTTATGGCCAAAGACTTTAGAAGAAGAAGGAATAGGGGGATTTCCATTAACGAGCCAAGAGCTCATGATAGTAGGAGGATGAGGGCCAGAACCCCAGGTAGATATGATAAGGGGAAAGGTACAACACCCGCGACAACACGACCTCACCATTTTACACGGAAATCATAGAGTCAGAACTACCTCCCAAATGGCAAGACGTGATAATGGAAAGGTATACAGGTAAGACTGAACCTGCTACTCATCTTGCAGAATATCTAACAAAAGTACAGGTATACACCTACGACGAAAGGATTACCTGTAGGATATTCCCTACCACGCTGGGAGGAGATGATCTCACATGGTTCCTTGAGCTTCCGCATGGGTCAATCACCTCTTTCCGGCAGCTAAAAGAGCTATTCATTACACGGTTCATTGTACAAAAATGAGCGCCAAAATCTGTGAGTGATCTGTGCAACCTTTATCAGAAGACTGATGAAAGTCTTCGAGACTACATCGATAGATTCCAAGCCACAATGTCGGAGGTGAGGAATGTAAGCATAGAAATGGCATCCATCGCTTTAGCCAATGGTACTGCTGATAGGCCATTATTTGAGTCCATTACAACAAGGCCGCCAATAAGTTTTTTCAATCTAATGGAAAGAGCTGGGCAACACATTCAACTGGATGATGCCCTGAGGTCCAGCTGAGGCTGAAAGAGCAGCGTTATAAACAAGTTACAGCACCCAGACAGATAGTCATTCAACCAAAATCCATCATTTGAATGGCTCACGAGGAGCCCTGAGAGCGCCTCCACTTCATAAAATTTAGGAACAAGAAAGGAGGCAGAACGATCAAGGTCTGATTGCAGTACTGGTCAACAGGCTCGAACTTTCACTCCACTCAACACCAATCCCGCGCAAGTGTTGATGTGGATCAAGGAGAATCATCAAAAGGTGAACTGGTTGAAGAAGACGAATGAGAAAAGCAGAAGGACCAAGAACAATAATACATAATGCAAATTGCACAAGAATGTTGGCCACACAACCGACGAATGTTACTAGATGAAAGAAGAAATTGAGCGACTTTTGCAAAGAGGGTATTTCAAAAGGTTGTTAGGTCTGACTCGAGGGGCAAGACCCTGTAGACAATCGGACCATAGGAAAGATGATTCTGATGATGACGATGACAACGATGAGCGGAGAAAGCCAAAGAATGCAGATCCACGCCAACCATATGCCGGTGTTGTAAATATGATCACTGGTGGGTCATCTAATAGAGATGATCTCTCCAGAAAAAGAAAGGGGAAGGGCATCTATATCTCCTATACATTCGAACGGACAGTCCCAGTCACCATATCCAGTGAGGATGCATGAGATGTAATGTTCCCTCATGAAGATGCCCTTGTCGTCAGGGTGCGGATCAACAATTTTGATGTAAAAAAGATATTGGTGGACAATGGAAGTGTTATGAATGTGCTTACATTGCAAGCCTACAGAGCAATGGGGTTATCGATCGAAGAGCTCAAGCTGAACACCACGCCACTGATCGGATTGGGCAATGCCATAGTGCTAGTGGTAGGGATGGTTGATTTATTCGTCGAGCTTGCCCGAGAAGCCCTCGCCCATACCTGCAAGGTAACATTTATGGTTATTGATATGGTTTTTACTTATAACGCCATTTTTGGCAGACCACTACTCTTTTAAACTGGAGCTATCATCAGCATCTGTTACATGGTGATGAAAATCCCGACAAGAGGAGGCATCGCCATCTTGAGAGGTGACCAAAAGGCAACAAGGGAGGCCTACATTACCATGATCAAGCACCATAAAGAGGCCATAATTGTAAAACCAAGTCTAAAGCGACTTGAGCAGGTAGAGGGTCAGAGAATAGATCCAGCAGAAGAGGTCAAGACAAGGACACTTGCGAAAGGCAAGGCTATTCAAATTGGCACCATCATGAATACGGAAGTTGAGGAATCCATTATGCAGGTCTTGATGATTAACAAGGCATCATTCGCTTGAAAGCCAGAAGACATCGTCGGGATCGACCCCAGCGTGATCACCCACAAACTCAACGTGGATTTAACTTGCAAGTTAGTTAGGCAGAAGTTACGAAGGCATGCTCCTGACCATAAGAGATCTATCTTTGAGGACGTCGACAAATTATTAAAAACGGGTGCAATTCGAGAGGTTGACTATCCCGAATGGCTTGCGAATGTTGTTCTTGTAAAAAAGAAGTCGAGGAAGCTGCGAATGTGTGTCAACTTTACAAAACGTGTCCGAAAGGCAACTACCCCCTACCAAGCATTGACCAGCTGGTAAACACCACTGCCGGTCACGCCATCTATTCCCTCCTTGATGCGTATACTGGATACCATCAAATCTTGATGTGGTTGTTGGATTAAGAGAATACCAGCTTCATCACGGATGATGGAACCTTTTGTTATAAAGCCATGCCGTTCGGATTGAAAAATGCAGGTGCCACGTATCAAGGCTTAATGAATAAGATTTTCAAAGATCAAATCAGGTAGAATGTGGAGGTTTACATGGATGATATGATCGTTAAAAGCAAAAGCCCTAAGGAACATCCTGTCGATCTGGCGAAGATCTTCAACACGTTGAATAAGTTTCAGATGAAGCTCAATCCTGAGAAGTGCATTTTTGGGGTGCCTTCAGGAAAATTTTTGGGCTTTATGGTCTCCCAAAGGGGCATCAAAGCCAACTTCAACAAAATAAAGGCAATCTTGAAGATACAGCCATCAAGTAGTGTGAAAGATGTTCAGAAGTTGAATGGCAAAATAACAGCCCTTGGACGGTTCATCTTCTCTTCAGCCAAATGATGCACTCCCTTCTTCAAAAAATTAAGGAAGAATGAATTTTTTAATTGGGATGTTGACTACCAACAAGCCTTTGATGAGCTCAAGAAATTCCTCACCAACCCACCGTTACTCAGCGGACCGCTCCCATGTGAAAATTTATATTTATACTTGTGAACTTCTGGTGAAGCTGTTGCAGGTGTCCTGGTTAAGGAAAAAGGAACCCAACAGCTGCTCATTTATTATGTGAGCCAAGTGCTCAGGGGCCCATAATTGAAGAAAGATCCGATTGAATAACTCATCATTGCCCTCATAATGTGCACAAAAAAGCTAAGGCAGTACTTTGAGGCACGCACGATAGTAATCCGATCAGGTCAATCGATAAGAAAAATTCCCCAGACCCCAGATTTAGAGGGAAAAATGGTGGGATGGGCGATCAAGCCTCAATCATGGGATGTGAGGTACGAGCCCAAAAAAGTGATCAAGGCTCAAGCTTTGGTAGACTTCATTGCTGAATTTGCCGGCGAAGAAGTAACTGGCCACCCCCAACCCGCAAAATGAAAAATGATCGTGGATGGAGCTACAAATGATAATCGAGGAGGTGCATGCATCGTGATAATGGCCCCCTTGGGTATTGTTATAAGGTATAAAATAAAACTCAGCTTTAAAGTTTCCAATAATATGGCAAAGTACGAGGAGCTTCTATAAGGGCTGAGACTGCTCCATGCTATCCGATCGGAGTCGATCATTATCAAAAGTGATTCACAGCTTGTGATAAACCAAGTCTTAGGTACATTTGAGGCTAGAGAGGTCAATATGATACAATATCTAGCAAAGGTCAAAATGGCGCTCAAGATGCTAGAAGAATACGGATCTGAATGGATCCTACAGAAGGTACCAAGAGACCAAACTTTATTAGTCGATCGGCTCGACAAAAATGTCTACTGCCGACCAAGGGGTGGTGGAAGAAAATATAACCATTGTTGAACAATTGTCCTCCTCCTTAGACGAGTCAGAAATGATGGACATTGAGTTAGCTCAAGAAATGTGGATGATCCCCATTACGCGGTACCTGCAAATAGGGCAATTGCCTGAAGATAAAGCGAAAGCTCGAAAGGTATCTCAAAAATCCCTTAATTACTCTATTATTAATGGTGAATTGTTTAGAAAAGCTTTCAGTCACCCATGGCTTAAATGCGTAACGGAGGAGGAAGGAGACTACGTCCTAAGGAAAATCCACGAAGGCATTTGTGGAGCACATGAGGCTAGTAGGGCCATGGTAAGAAAGGTACTCCAAGCAGGATACTTATGGCTGAGCATCTTCAAAGATGCTCAAGAAAAGGTGAGAAGGTGCCAGCAATGCCAAATCTTTGGAAGAGTCATCGGATAATCGGCAGTAGACCAGCAACCGATAAGAGTTTCCTGGCCATTCGACCAATGGGGCTTAGACATCCTAGGGCCTTTTCCCCAAGGAAAAAGGCAAATGAAGTTCCTCCTTGTTGCCGTTGATCACTTCTCCAAATGGATCGAGCTAGAGCCTCTGGTTATAATCACGTTAGAGAAAGTCAAAATTTTTGTATGAAAGGACATCATTTGCAGGTATGGCTTACCTAATATCTTTATTACAGATAATGGCAAGCAGTTTGACAGTTTGGTCTTTAAAAACTTTTACCAAAGCCTCAATATCGGCCTTAAGTTCACTTCTTTCACTTATCCCCAGAGTAATGGGATGACCGAGGTCTCTAATCGGACACTCCTGAAAGGCTTGCAAAAATGGCTCAGTGAGGTAAAAGGCAACTGGACTAAAGAACTACAAAACGTCTTATGGTCTTATAGGACCTCTACAAGAGCTGGCACCCATCAGACGCTATTCTTTCTTATATATGGCTCTGAGGCAATGATACCAGTAGAAATCAATCTCTCATCCTATCGGACAACATTCTATTCCAATCGGATGAACGTCCTAGATAGATGCCGAGATTTGGACCTGGTAGAGGAAAGGAGAGAAGATGCTTATGCCAAAATCGTTGCCTATAAACAAAGAGTCGCTAGATACCACAACACAAAAGTAAGGGCAATAACCTTTAACATGGTGATCTGGTGCTCAGAAGGGCAGATATAAGCTCGAAAAATGCTAGAGTTAGGAAGTTGATGCCGAATTGGGAGGGCCCCTATGAAGTCTCCAAGGTTTTAAACTCCAGCACATGACTCAGAACCCTTGAAGGGTCGGATATTCCCAGAAGCTGGAATGTCGAAGTACTCAAAAAGTACCATGTATAATTATATACCAAGTTTACATTCAATAAAGAAAATTTTCTCCACTTCTTTTCGTCTTTGGCAAAAAGGTACGTTTCCATTTATTTGTTTGTTAGTTTTGGTGTTTGTTTACGGGTTACTTGTTTTGCTCTATTCTACTATAATCCCGACTAATGAACATAGTTTATCCGGTCAAAAGTAGAGAATGATTATTCGCTAGGCTCATCCAGAGTCCAAAATGCAAAAGCTTTTCCTCGTTATAATTCCAGCTCCCTCGCTAAGCTTAATGCTTATCATGAAATGAGGAAGCTTTTCTCCATCGAAAGTCAGTCTGTTAGATTCAACGTTATTCTCGAAATCAAAAATATGAGATGTCTCCATCTAATCTCCATCAGCTCATTCGCTAGGTTCAACATCTATCCTAAACCCAAAATGCGAAAGACAGTAATTATTTCAGTTGTATCCCCTTTATACTTAAAAGTATGAAATTGTTGAATCTTCAAAACAACGTCAGACCAAAAGGTCATTCGCCATGAAAGATTCTCCTACGAATAGTTGGTCTTTATATTCGATTGGGTAATGCTTCAATAAAATTAAAAATTGAAAAGTCGTTTACTGCGCTTGATGCTATAAATTTAAGTCATAACTTACACCTGAATAAAGGATTATTTTTTAATCTGTCTTAAAAAAACGATCGTCAATCCTGAAAGAGTTGTGTACTGCAATGCATGAAAAACATCTTATGATTCAGGAAGTATTATACTTAATCAATTTCTCATATTCTTCATATTCGATTCTATATACTCTCATTTGCTGATTTTGTAAGTTCTCCACGAAGGTTTTGGTTTACTCCACTTAGTTAATTTTATAATAAATTTTGTTCAAAATGAAAATTGCAGTATGAAAGCACAATGGAAGGCAAACCAAAATTTTATGTATATAAGGAATTGTACAAGTTATAGGGAAAGAAGAAAGCTACTACAATGAAAAAATTACAAAGAAATATCCTAAGATTCTATATCTGCAATTTCTATTGTAATGGCATTCGGATCGACGACAGCCTCTATGGTAGAATCAGTAGAAAGTTGGCCAGACCCAGCAACTTTATCAAGGACAGGCTCTGCAGGCAAAAGAGTGATGTCTCCAGGCTCTATTTAAGAAGGAAGAGTGGCTTCAGGCTCGATCAGCTCGGTTGGCAAGTTAATACCTTCCCGTGATGCCAAAGGCACCTCCTCTGGCATTTTTTCGATCTCTCTGAGTTGAGGGGCCTCTTCCTCCTCCTTATCATCGTTAGAGGGAGGATTGGGAAGACTCCTAGGGTCTTTCATCCAGCCAAGATCAACCTCAAAAAAGTGCTACTTGGCTGCATAAATCAATCGATTTAGCAGCATCACTTAGGCTTCGCCTAGCTGATCCAAGACCTCTTCCCTCTAAGTCTCCAGCTCTTTTGCCAACCTCTCACCCCAAGCTATCTCTTTCTCTGCCAGAATTGATTCGAGGGAGTTCTTTTCTGCCCGGAGAAGGTTACATTCTGATAGAGCCTTATCCTTCTCCGCCGGTGCTTTGTCCTTGTTCATGTTGGCTTTGAGGCAGTCAATGGTAAGCTGTGAGCACTCACCCCTCAGCTTGCCAACTTCCTCTTTATACTTCTTGCACAAGGCACTATCAGTAGTAAGGCACGCCATATCTCCCTTCAGGTGGTCCATCTCACTCTGTCGAGACCTGAGGTCTTGGGCTAGTCGAGCTCTTTCCTCTTCATCTCTTCTACCTCAAACCTTAGGAGAATAGCTTCCTTTTTCATTGCATCACTGGCGGCTTCAGCTTACCTCCTTTGCCAAACGATATCTTCCCACCTCACTTGGGCATAGGTTGCCATACTATGCATATAAAGCCCTCTTTTGATTAGCTATTAAAGGAAAGTGACAAAAATAGTTAAAAAAAAGGAGGACAAGGAGAAAAGAAGGATGAAGGTATCATCTCCAGTCTTTGATGCTGAAATAACTCGAATTCTCGGGAGAGCAAGTTAAGCTCCGTCATCACCTTGAAATCACTCTCCTGAGCAAGGCCTTGGCAGATGTAAGATGGCACGCCTCTATGGGTTACGGACCAATCATCACCAAATCGCTCTTTTAAGATGTCCTCCAAAGGTGAAACCTGACCTTTCTGAGCTCTCCCGAAAGGCCATCGGGTTAGCCCATTTTGAGCTATATCCTTGCCTCTGGCAGCAACCCGGGCATCAACAGCAACTATGGTTTCATCAATTTTCCTCCTCGGTGCCTCTTCAATCTTTTTATGCATTGCGTCATTTGCCAGTGACCCCATTTGTTGAGAAGATGATCGGGCAATGAGGGACGGTGATGACCCTTCCTCGTTAGTTTCATTCCTAAGCCGCAGTCGCCTGAGAGGATGCTGTTCCACCACAATCGATAGGGGCAATTACGAGCCTAAGATGGTTAAGGAAGGACGGGTTATCGGGGCAATTGCGATGGCAGAAGAGGAAGTCATTGTTGTAGCAGGAGGAGCAGGAGCACTCGCTGCACTCTTAGAAGCCTGGACCTCGAAAGCAGGCAGGATCTTCCTCTTCTTAGCTTTTTTTTCCTCCTTTGCCAAATAGTTGGCCTCCCTTTTGGCTTTGGCCCGATTAGCTAGTTGCTTTATAACATCCTCTCCTCTCACCATTTTGCTTATAGCTGCATTTCAAAACCAAACAAAGATAAGTGTTTCATTCAAAAATTGGATACGTGTAATAAATACACATGCAATATATGAATTGGCAAAATAGATGCCCCTCTCCACACTCCAATATTAATGCTCATGTTCTGTGCTAATGCCAGCATTGAAACCTAAAGACTCGAACAGAGTGCTCAAAAGATAATTGAAATCGTAGGGCTGACTGTTCCTCGCCACGACATCCATCAATTTCTTGATGTCGATTTCGTACATAGATCGACCGATAGCATGATCTTTCAAAATGATGGCCTCTGCCGAACGGACAAGCGGTACTCCAAAACCACTAGCCATCCTCACTAAGAAGTATCTTTTCCTAAAACTCTTCATAGAGGATGGGATAGTAAAGAGCTTTTGATACTGCCGGCTGGAAAAGTAATATTCCGACCCGTCACTTCGATTATAAATATAAAAAAAGTGAGTAAAGAAGTGGGGACCACTACTTCTATCTTGCACATGTCTTGAAGCAAGCTACCATCCTCCATCCATTCGGATGCAATTGGTTGGGGGCAACTCTATAACCTCTAAGCATCACCGATTCGAACGCACCAAAGGGAAGCCTCATTCCCACATCCATGTTTCACAGATGGCAGATAAACCATTCGTTCCTTTCATGGCCAAAAGGCCCCTCTGTCACTACCATGAAATTAGGGCAGGCCATCACCAACACCTCTGTAGGAAGGTGGTACCATGAAGGAATACTTGCCACCTCCACTTCGGTCAACCGCGAGGGATGAGCAAGTGACTCACGATTCTTGTAATCTTCAAAAAAACTTCTGTCTATTGGTTGACTACTGCTTGAAGCCATTTGGGGTGGAGGAGAAGTAAAAGAGTATATATGATGTATGAAAAATAAAATCAAAGGCAGGGATTGTTTACTTACTTGGGTGATCTTGCAGACACTCTAAAATTCTCCAGAATTTGAAATAACAAAATTCACAAAAAAAGTTTGGCAGAGCTTTACTAAGGATCATTGAAAAGTGAGGAAAAATCACTTTAAACTTGTCTATTTATAGGCAAAAAGCTTCCAGAATACTCCAAAGCCTTCCTGTTGGATGGACACCACTTGTTCTCAACTCATTACTGTGGTTACGAAGAACGAAGTGCCATTCTAGAAATACACACAACATTAAATGCAAAACAGCTGTTTGAATTGAACGGATGTGTCTCTTCAAACAGGTGCCTCTTAAAATTCAAAAATCCTGCCAAAAGGCTTAAATCGCCCAATCAGATCCTTTGGAGGGGGGACAAGTGATAACTATTGAAAATACATCTTCAACGGCCCAATCAGGTTGGCTCAACAATATTTGGCAGGGCCCAAGCCCAATAACAAAAAGGCAAAATGTGAGCTGGAAGATAAGACAAGAAGGCATAATGTCCGATCGGATTGATGGGACAGCATATTCTGTCAACCCACTGACACAAGCCAACACCCATACTCTCCACCTACTCCCTATCACATCGTCGCTCACCTACTCCAACTGCCGTTTATCGCGCCCCAAGGTACTTGAGTACCCCTCCAAATAACTCCTATAAATAGCCTGAAATATAATGGCTTCAGGTATTGACTATCTGAGACTCTCTCTCTAAAGGTTACTAACTTAGGCTTCGAAGAGCTAATGCTCGGGTCTGACTGGACACTCCATCTTGCAGGTTCTATAATCCGACCGGATCATTAGTCATTAACTCTCCCTCTTACAGATAAAGATGGATTGTGTTTTATCAATAGCCAATTACAAGTAAAAATGCTTTTTTCCAATGAAAATTCTACTTATTTCAAAGAATTGAAATAAATTATATAGCAAACATGTAGTGATAAATGGTATTTTATTAAAAAAAGGACAATTAACAAGTGAAACTGAAAATCAAACAAAATTGATTCAGAATATAAAGTTCTTTTCAAAAAAGGGGATGTATAAGAATAAAATTAAAATATACCAGAAATTAATAGCACTCAAATAAATGTTGACCTTCATGGCCATCATAAACAACAAAGAAAGATGTGGAACTATCCAAATCTGGATAAGCTGCATGTTGTTGAACAACTTATATAAATTCAATAGGTAAAATATCAGAATTTGTGAAACATCATAAAACTACAAATTCTGTAATGTGAACTACAACAAGTCAGTCCTATGTTGTACACACTATTATAAAATGAATTCTATCAATTTCAAATTTGGTTCTACCACCAGTTGGTCCAAATATAATACAAGAAATAGATTTTATTTGTTCACACCAAAACCTATAATTAAGCAACACATATTGCAGATCTGAATCGAAAAGCACCTACCAGATATAACATCATAGGTTTTTCCAAAAACTCAACTAGTCATTGCTCTTTAATTAACAAAATACCTTTTTTTTTAAATTCGGTTGCCTTATTATACTTCACACACACACACACACACACACACATATATATATATATATATATATATATATATATATATATATATATATATATATATATATATATAATAGGGGCTGACCGCTGAGCCCACTCTGGCCTCGCAGGGCGGGCCTCTGTGGTTGCGAGCTGGAACTGCCATAACTTATAATAGAGGGCCCCAGCAGAGAGACGAGTAAGGATAATGAGCGCTCCGCCCGTCAGGCGGGCGGCAAGAGCAGCGTGCAAGTGCTTGGTAGGCTAACAACCAAGTAAATCGGGCGGGGCACTTGACGAAAGGGGGCACACTGAGCAAGTATGAGAAATTGGCCCTGCTCCATTTTATTAAAAACAAGGACCACTACGGGAGGTAAAACCAAGGACTTATGGAATTCGGGGCTCGTCCCCGATCAATATTGTATCAAACAATAGGGGGCCGTAGCACTGACCTCTTTTTTTATTGATTCAATAGAATAGGGGAAAAGATCGTACAGTTCCTTACCGAGATAAAAGAAAGTAAAAACATATCCTCCATGTGCTAGGCATACTTCTTCCGTGCATCTTTCTTATGGCGAAAACAGAACAACAGTAAAGGAAAGAACCGGTGGACCTGCCTCTTAAATAAAGCTCATATATATATATATATATATATAGGTTCCCATGCCATTATTGTTGGATCATCTTTGTAATGAAGTCCGGTAAAGCTTTAAAATCTATTATGAACAATATGCAAAACAACATAAAATCATTTTAAAATCATAAGTAAAAATAAGAACTAGGAGATAATCTACTGCTGAATTGGGTGTTATTGGAATCAATATATGGCAGGTTAATTGTTTTTATTCTCTTCCTACGTCCATTGTGAAATGAAGACAACCTTTTTGTCCCATTATGTAAGTTAATAGTATGCTTAACTCTATTTCTAGTCTATTTCAATTATTAATTATTAGTGTTCACCCTTCCATTCTTTATTATTATTATTATTATTATTATTATTATTATTATTATTATTATTATTATTATTATTATTATTATTATTATTATTATTATTATTATTATTATTATTATTATTATTATTATTATTATGTCCCATTATGTAAGTTAACGGTATGCTTAACTCTCTATTTCTAGTCTATTTCAATTATTAATTATTAATGTTCACCTTTATTTTTTTGTCCCATTATGTAAGTTAATAGTATGCTTAACTCTCTAATAGAACAATGATCATGGCTTTAGAGCTGAAAACAACGATTTGTCCCATTAACAGTATGCTTAACAGATTCATATCGAGAGCATCACACCGTCCTAGTTTATAAAATTATTCAACAAATAGAACAACTCTAACGACTTGCTTTCGGTTGGACTATAAAAAATCATCATTGCTTTAGAGCTGAAAATAACGATTTGAAAAGGAAAAATCTTGAGAAAAAAAACAATTTGAAATACTTTCGAGGCATCAAATCTTCCTGTTCAAAGAATGAAAATCATAATACCCAGATACAAAATTCTGAGCATTCAATAATTCGACAAATAATTCATCATTTGCCCTTTCCAAACCTAACACCATGCCAAAAGAAAAGAAAAATTAATGAAAGGCGAACGTTGACCAGAAATCATAGAAAACTTAAGAACGAGCCAGCTTGAAAACAGATTAAGCTACTAAAGGAGAAAATAGATTTAGCTACTGAAGGAGAACGCCGACCGATTGCTGCCCTTGCACTTCCAACCAGAATATTAGATGGCAGGAACAAACGACTTAAAAACCCAATTATTTTCACAGATCTGCTAAACTAAAAAAATTCAATTTCAGATCCCTAACGGCTAAACCAATTTTAAGGGATTTGGCTAACAGCTAAACCAATTTTAAGACAAGCTATCCAGGAAAACATGTACTATAAGCTACTACTACAGAAGAAAATATGAAACAATACAGAGGTTGAGGATCAAAAGAAGTGGAGAACAAACATAGGATTAAAAAATAAATAATTATCAGTACAGATGAGAGAAAGAACCCCAGTGAGGGAGCAAGAATGCCGGTGAGGGAGGGAGATGAACGACAGCCAAAGTGAAGGAGAGGAGCGGATTCAAAGAGGGGCAGATCCAAATAAGGGGCGGCGGCTTATTGTGTAAAGGGAAGAGATAGAACTGAAATAGGGTTTGGCTTTTTTTATTTTATTTTATTATATATATATATAAACCGATCAGTTAACCGAAACTATTAGTTTTTTCAAAACGTGGGCCAAAACCGATTCAAAAACCAAAAATCTCAAATTTTAAAAACCTTAACCATTTTTTCGATCAGAAAATTAACCGGAGGAGCGCCGCTACTATCAGGACGAAGCTCGAACCATCATAAAATTTGTTAGAGGTGGTCACGTGCTCCAAAGCTTTATGCGTTGGCCGAGATTTGCCCTAGAATGACTTGTTATTCTCACTTCAATCTCCTCACCGGTGGCAAGTGAGAAAAATCCAAAGGTACTGGAAGAATCGTGTTGCCATGAGGGATGCAATAGTGGTGCTCATTTTATCATCTGAAGTTGAAACTGATCGACAAATGAAGTTTTCGATTTGAAAGACAGAAAAATATAGTTTGGATAAAAGAAAAAGATGGTAATTCTTAAGGTTCATCTGTGAAGGAGCGGCAGCTGAGGGGACTGAAGGACATTAGACGATGGTGGAGAAGGCTGGATTCTGGAACTGGCAACCACTCTCCCCCCCTCCTCGATCTGTTCCCTCTCTCCCCGATCCACAATAGTAATAAAAAATTTAAGTTAAAAATAAAATAAAATTTCATTTTATAATAAAAATTATTGTATATTAATCTTAAATTTGACCTAAAATATTTAGGATAACATGAATTCATTTATATATTGATCGGTTTAAATTTAAATAATAAAAAATTGCAAGTCATATAGATCGAACTTATCACATTAAAATATAGCAATTTTTTATTTAAATATTCATAAAATATTTTGTATATATAATTTAAAAATAGGAGCATAACTAAAATATATTAATTATTGTACATAAAAAAATTATATATAATTAAAATGAAAAAATATCTAGTCTAGGCTTTATTTGAAACAAATGATATTTTATAACAAAATAAAAAAAATTTAAACATTTATATAAATATAATAAAACTAGTAGCGATGGATTATCAACGAAAAGATCATCGCAACAATTCATATTTCCATTTCCCCATATTCTGTTGCTATTTTGTCAGTAAATAATGTGCCAAATTATGCTACCATTATTTACCAACGGAATTTCCGTTGGTACATTACAAAAACCATTGATACCTTTATCGACAAAGTTTTTTCGTCGCTAAACTATCACTACAAAATGACGCCATTATTTTTTGCCAAATTTACTGACTGTTTTCCATTTTGGTCACTAAAAATGTTGCCATTTTGCAATATTTTTATTTTTATTGACACATTTGTGATTCCATAGTTAATCTATCGGTAATATCTTTTTTTAGCGATGGATATTGTCTCTATCGGTAAATCAATTTTTTTTGTAGTGTATGTCACTAGAAAGACTATCAAAGGAAGAGCAGTAGCAGAGTTCTTAGTTGACCAACCTTTAAAAGGGGAGGAGGTGATTTATGAGTTTTTCGATGAACATGTAGCAACTATAACAATGCAAGGATGGAAAATGTACTTTGATGGAGCAGTGAATAATAAGGCAGTAGGATTTGGAGTAATCTTGATTATCCCAGAGGGAGAAAAGTTACCATTAGCCAAGAAGTTGAGGTATAAAATCATGAATAATTAAGCAGAGTACAAAGCTTGTATTTTTGAGTTAAAAGCTTTATTGGTTGTCAAGGTAATGTCTATAAAAGTATTTGGAGACTCATCCTTAGTAGGTCCGTGCTTGCCCATATAGAAAGACGATGGGCTTGAATTTGTTAAGTTCAATGAAAATAGTGTTTTTGTTATAAATAAAAGTAAAATTAGAACAAAATATAAAGAAAGATGAGAAGTATAATTTCTTTGTTATATTATTGCATGTCTAAAACAATAACACTGGAAGTATTTATAGTAAAAAACTTTATCTATATAGGAAACAAATAAATTTAGGAAGCAAATGGATTTAGAAAATAAATCAAGTAATAAAAGAAATAAGCAATAGAGGAAGTCATCCAATAAAATAGGAATATTTTCCAACACTTCCCCTTGGATAACTATATATTATGAACATATCTCGTTAAAACCTTGTTAAGAAAAATCTAGTGGGATAAAAACTTAGCGAAGGAAATAGAGTACAATATTTATATATACTTTCTCTCAATAATAGAATGAATCATACTAAATCTTTTAATTGGTGCATTCCAATATTGTGCACATGCTTCATGAAAATTGAACATGATAGAGCTTTTGTGAACAAATCTACTGGATTATACTTGAGCGAACTTCACAAATATCGATCTATCCTTCTTTCATAAGTTCATGAGTATGAAAGAATTTTGGGCAGATATGTTTGGTTCTATCCCTTTTGATATAGCTACCTTTGAGTTGTGAAATACATGCTGTATTATCCTTATACAATTTTGTTGGCTTTTTCTCCACCACTAACCCATTTGTTCCCTTAATATGTTGAGTCATGGTTCTCAACCACATATATTCACGACTTACTTCATTGATGACTAATATTTCTAATTGATTTGAGGAAGCAGCAGTGATTGTTTACTTAATAGATCGTTAAGAAATTACGGTGTCACCATATATAAAGATATAACCTGTTTGTGATCGAGCTTTATGAGGATCTGATTGGTATCCAATATCGGCATACCCTACCAATTTTGAATTTATTCTTTTTGGAAATAATAAACCCATGTCAGAAGTGACACAAAGATAACGTATAACATGTTTTACACAATTTCAATTCCTTTAAGTTGGTGCAGAACTAAATCTTGCTAGTAAATTAACTACAAAAGATATATCTTGTCTAGTGCTATTTGTGAGATATAAAAGTGGCCATATTGCACTAAAATATGGTTATCTAGGACCAATAATATCTTTGTTATCTTCTTGTGGAAGAAAAGAATATTTCTTGACATTAAGAGAGCGAACAAACATTGGAATGCTTAATGGATAATACTTATCCATATAACATTATTTCAAGATTTTCTCTATATAAATAGAATGATATATAAGAATTCTTTTTTCAAATATTCTACAATAATAGAGATCTGTTCTGGAGTTCCTACTATGTTTAAGTCGTCAACATAAACTGCAACTATAGCAAATCTTAAATTTATCTTCTTGATAAAAATGCATTGACAAATTGAATTATTCTCATACCTATTTTGCACTAAGTATTCACTTAGAAAATTGTACCATATGCGTTCAAAAGTTGCTTTAATCCATACAAAGATGTTTAGAGTTTGATTGAGTACAAAGATCTGTCACGCTTTTGGCAGACTGTAAAATTATTGATAATATTACAAAATGCCCTGCATGAACAATAATTGTTTGCCTCTTCCTATTTGATAAGTCATTTTATCAATCTTAAGGGGTTATAGACATTTATAATCATGGGATTTATAGCAAACACTTCCCTTTGAATGTCCATTAATACGTATTATGCCTCATTAAATCCTATTAGGAAAAATCGTGTGGGATAAAAATCCAGCAAAGAAAAAAAAGTACATAATATACTTAGTACACATCATAAGTTGCCTCACTAAAAATCTTAATAGGAAAACCCAGTGAAAAAAAACCTTAGTTAAAGAAAAAAGAGTATAACGTGTATTTTACTTCCCCTTATAATAATATCAGTGTACAACTTTAAATTTGTGCATATCGAGTTTCGATACGTAATATTATAATTTTTTTTTCTAAAATGAGCCATATATCTTCTGGCTATGCTTGCCATATATCTTCTGGCTATGCTTACCATATATCTTCTGGATACATTATGCATGAACTAAAAAATAACAACTTGCATGTTGTACATAAGCATGTACAAATTCATCTACATATAACTTTCATTTCTTTAAGATGAAAATTTTTATAAAATCTAATAATATAGTCATATATACAATGGGTATATGGCCAATGTACTTTTATACCATATCATAAATAAGTTATCCATTCTCAAATGATTCTTTTTAACCATTCTTGTTCTTTCTCTTAATTATCAACCACTTATAGTGTTGAAAATTAATCATAAAATAGTAATAATTATCATTTCTTGAACATACCATTTTTACGGCTATAATTCTATATTGATTCATTCATTTCAAGGAATGAAACAAATGTAATAAAATAACAGCATAATCATATAATAGTTATAACAAATGAATTCATTTAATAACTTAATTCAGAAATTTCTAAGAAATTACTTAAAGATAATAAAATTATCCAAATAAAAAATATATATGATTATATAGAGAACTAAAATCTGTAAAAAAATATGTAATTTTAAGTAACAATTTGAAAATTACCATGTAATACATAAGTATATAATGCATCAATAGTAATAATATATGGTCATAAAATATGTTGTATCTAATAACTTTACAACTGCTGGAGTACTTAATGGAAAATAATATTTAAACATATAATCACATTATAAATTTTTTTTTTCAATCAAATAGTAGTCGATATTTAATTCGAGACAAAATTTAGTTTACTAAATTTGTTAAAGCATTTTAAACTTTTCAAGAGTTTCAATAATTAAAATCATAAATAAATCATGACAATAAGAAAAATATAACATTTCAAAATCATATACATGAAATTTATTATTACATAGGCAAATAGTATCAATTAGTTACATACTAATATATTACCAAATTGGCAAACAGTAAAAACTTATTGCATTCATTATATAAAAAAAGTATATATTTTTGCAATTAATGTCAATCCACTGCAGTGAATGTCATAAAATAAATCATATTTTATGACTTTATTATTTATTGCATGAATATCAATTATACTCATTTGGCATCATATTTTTCAATATTTTAAATTGCAGGTCCAAAAGTTTATATTGAATGTAATTAATATTTGTATTTTTCAACAAATTTAATTTTAAAATCCTCATTATATTGAAAATATCAACATCAATATTTTTATCCAAAATATTGTCGATAACTTTACCTTTTCGGATCATTTTTAATGGCAAATGATATATTGAGATCTCTTATTTAATTTTAGGTACCTGAACCACTTCCAGGATTTAAAAATTAGTTATGTCATAAGTCTCTTCAAGAGTACCCACCTCCATAATATGACCATATGGATTTATTTGCTCATTTCCATTTTGTAGATTTTATTTTTATTTGGAACAGAATAATTTACCCTATAAAACAAATTGTCCTACAAGGACATTGTTCTGAATTGGAGCATTTGCAGCTAATACATATAAGATTTAATAAATCTCTACACATTAATAAATACATTAGCACCATAATTAATTGATCTTTTACACTTCAGGTTTACGATATGAGGATATAAAATATATATAATGTATTTATTTATTTTAGCTACTTTATTCCCTTTATATTAGGAAATATATTAAACTAAAAGCAATTTTCAACTAAAATTGTAATTAAGGGATTTTATGATCTTTATTGGCATAATGCATGTAAGTATAGCTTACATCAATTTATATTTTCATATATAAAAATAACACTACTGTTCTTATAAAAATATCTAGTAATTAACCAGTGACATTTAGTAAACATTTTTTTTTGCTAGCCTTTGGAGTATGAACATGTACAAGAGGCTTATAACAATCTTTTAGCCATATATGATCACTAGTATTTTCAAGAAAAATATCTTGATTGCAAAATCTGAAAGTTGTGTACTTAATTTGAATAATATCACAAACTACAGGTTATGAGTTGATAATAAATACACATGTGAATATTTTATTGATGCATATTTCAAAAATATTTGAGTATTTCACGTGGTGAATAGTGGGCCCACATATATTATCTTTATTCAATCCAAAATGAAGGGAATTCAACCCTTTTATTAGCTAGTAATACTTTAGTAATATTTCTTGAAAACAAGTAGGTTATGAGAATTCCTTAAATTGAACTAAAAGAAACTTTTGGTTTTTTAATAAATATGTATGTATGAATTCTCAATAATTTATGCATTATATGTAACACCTAATAACCAAACATTGATATGAGTATCAGTGTCACAATATACTACGGTGGTATATAAATTATTAAATTATCCCTCTTTATAACATCCAAATTCTAAATCATTAATTCATTGGTCCCACTTTTTAAATATATTATTATTTAATTTATAGAAATTTGGATAGTATAATGGTTGAAACCCAAATTCTACCTCCCTGCAAAAACTATAAAAATACTCCCAAATAATCACAAGCATCCAATCCAACCTCCAGCAATATATATAAACTCTACAAGATTAGCCAATACAGAACATTAGACATTTCTGTAATGGCATATATAAACATACATATATACATACAGTACAATCTCTTTGCTTTGTCTCATCAAACTTATTTATGATGTATAGCATATATATACAAGTCCAAAACTATATATGGTCCCAAAAAAAACTAGTAATGTCATCCTCTTAGGCATCTTTCATATGTACATGCTAACCAAAGAAAACACAAAATGCTGGATTCTTTTTCCATTGGTCCCTTTGCAACATAAGCTCAGTCTTTATTTTCAGCGTGCAGCACAAAATCACATGCTAAATACAAAAGTACTTAGTGGTGAACATAAAACCTAAACCCCTGAATTTCATTACAGTTCATTCATGTTATTCATACTTACACTTCATTATTTCTTTTTCATCGGTTAATTCTATTATAATTATTTTTTACACAAATTGTTCGATTAAATTTTATATTTCACTTTTATCGATAAAATTACTATTGTACCCTTACTTGAGAAATTCATTCTCAATTATGACTTTTCAAGTTTTATTCTCAAATTTTTTTTGTCACTTTATATTCTGATTTCACACTATAAGGATAAATTTTCATTTTAATCCTTAAAAATTCAGAAATGCACTTTTGTCCATACAATAATTTTTTTTGCTTTTCAGTTCTTTTATACTTTTTCTTACATTTCAATATTTTACACTTATACCCCTAGTATACTTTGGAAATATATCACTAAATATGATGAATGGAATGATGGATCATATGGATCCTAGTACTCAAGTATTATCAATTATACACATATTTTTTTCTTTTTCTTTTTCTCCCTAAACACTCTAATACAGTCATGAAACCATATTAAGATTACCACCATGCAAGTCACCATGACTTGCTACCGTGATTACAGTAATGTCCCTATGGCTAGCCGTGTACATCCTAATTTCTGATTTCACATCTAATACTAAGGACAAACTATAATTACAATTTAATATAATTTATATCAATGCATCATTACCAATCCATGGTATTACAGTAATAATGAATATGTATTATTAGAATTAGTCTATATCAAAATTAGTCTCATTATTTCACAAATACCAATTATCATACAAATTTTTTTTATTAAGGCAATTCGGCCCATAAAATTATTCACTTATTAAGTCCTTTATTACTATTACAATTTCATTTATTTCTTCCCTATCTTTAATATGTTTATGGTTTAGTCTTTCAGAAATACCAACTTCTTTAGTTAAGACCATTCAATCCAAACACAATTATTTCGCATGCTGATTTTATTTTTTTATTTATTTTTATTCTCCATTACATTACTCTTGCACGTCATATAACTTATTTATACCCTACTATGCACATATTTCAATTTATTTCTTACATACATACACAGTTCTCCATAGTCCCTACTAAGTTACATTATGCCAATTTCCCTTTTAAATTGTATTTTATACTCAATTTAATCATAATAATCATATAACCATATATTTTTCAATTATTTCAATTTAAACTGTAAAATTACATTTTGATCCCTAATTTTTTTAATGTGGCCAAAATTTTTCCTTAAATTAGGCATGTCCAAATTTTATTAATGTCATAATTTAATTAATTCAACCTCAAATTTCTTAATCATAAGCTCAATTTCACATTTAATCCATAATTAACCTAAGCTTTCCTAATTATTTATACAATATATATGTGAAATTAAAGAGTTTTGAGTTGTTGACTTACCAAATCTTACTCCAAATCACTCAACAATTTTTTCTTTGCCGTTTTCCTTGTTTGCTTGGTTTTCCTCACCTTGATTCCCTAATGGCAGAATTTTTATGCCCTAATTCACCATGGTTTCAACCAATTTTAGTCCAAATAATACATACAATATCATAACCAGCACTTAATTAATCAAATTATCATGTAAAAATCAAAATTTCCTAAACTTACCAAAATATTCACTTGATAAAATGGATTATTTTCAGCTTTTTTTCACCACTATAGGCAACTAAAGATGGAAGAAAAGCAATTTGTGGTGATTTGATTGAAATTAAGGGTAGAAATCTAAAGATTAAAGCTCGAAAACTAAAGAAAATTAAGGAAGAAGAAGAAGAAGAAGAAGAAGAAGTTACAGAAGCAGGAAAAAGGAGAGAAAGAGTAGACCAAATAAAAAATAAAAATTAAATTTTCTCATTAAATATGGCTTACCCATTTTTGGATAAAATTAATTAAGTCCTAAGGATCCAATGCCATTTGTCACAATTTAACTGGCCAAAACACTTTTAGTTGTTAATTTTTGATAAAAATTTGATCAAAAATTTCTAAAAATATTAATTAGGCCATATTTAAAATTTCGAATCAATCCGAGCTCATTTCGATATCAAACTTGTTTCGAATGTATATTTTACCAATCCGAAAGCTGAATTTTCAAAGTCTTCAAAAAATTCATTTTATCCTTCCAAAAATTCATATACATAATTTCTAGTGACTTGGTGTGATTGGAATAATTTTAAGAAGTTCATGGAATATGTTCAAGCTAGTCAAACTTTTCGATCAATTATATCGGTCCTGTTATTTATTTTATTTTATATTTCACTTTTGGAGGTCTATTTTACCTCAATTTAAATTCAAATTATACCACTGGACTCATAATGAATAATACTTTTCAATAGTAAAGAAAAAATTTTATGAGTCCGATGGGTCTCACATGATACTATTCATCTCAAAAATACTATTCATGTAATCAGTGATTTCTGGAACATTATATTATAATTGCTCCGGAATGATCAAACCGATCATGCCAAATAGTCAATTGTTAATTAGTAAACTTCAGATTTACTATTTTATTATATCAATATTTATATTAATTGATAAATATTAAGTTTCTTAATATTAATATCAAATAGTTGGTAAATTTCGTATTTACTAATATTTATGATAGTTAATAAACTTTATATTTATTAGTATTTGTTTTAATTTTCAATTTTATTATAATCAATAAACTTCAGGTTTATTGATATTATACACTTAATAAATAAACTTCATGTTACTAATGTTTGTGTAATTGGTAAATAATATATTACTAATATTTGTACAACAATTAATAAACTTCAAGTTACTAATATTTATATATATTAGTAAACTTCGAGTTTACTAATATTTGTATCAAAATAAAATCAAATTATCTTTAAAAAAATATATTACTAATCTTATATAAAGTGTATCTCGAGTATTTGTCTTCAAATCTCAAAATGATATCCATTTCAGCGAATATCCTTTAAAAATTAATTTTTGCAGGACATATTGGAGAAATAATATATTTCATAACAAATTGTATGTGAGTAATTGTATTATAACTCTTCGGATATGTGAGTAATTGTATTATAACTCTTCGGTAGCCTTCAAATAATTATATTATACATAACAAAAATATACATATAGTAAATTAAAAACCAAAATATGGTTTTACATAAAATATATTCATCATATATATAATATAAGAATCAAAATATAATTAAGCAAGGATCAATTTATAATTATGCAAAATAAATCACTAAAATCATATTAAAGCAATGGAAAATGCTAATCTAATTTTTTTCTTAATATTTTTCGTATATTGAAGTTTTTAAAATTTATTGTAGGGTACAGTTACTTAACCCTTAATCAATTTTATTAACTTATAAGAATTAAAATAATTCAAAGTTTATAAATTAAATGTACTTACCGTTTAATCTTTTAAATTATAATTTTTTATTCTTTCGAGTTGGGTCGTCGTAAACCACCGACTTCTAATAATTAATAAAAACTACTGAACTGATAAAGTGTTATAAATAAAAGTAAAATCAGAATAAAGTATATAAAAGATAAGAAATATAATTTTTCTGTTATATTATTATGCGTCTAAAACAATAACAAGTATTTATAGATAAAAATTTTATTTATATAGGAAATAAATTACTTTAAAAAGCAAATAAATGTAGAAGATAAATCAAATAATAAAATAAATAACCAATAAATCAAGTCATACAATTAAATAAAAATATTTCACAACAGGTTTTTTTTAATAGAATTAAGAATTGTTTATTTTATTTTATTTTATTTTGGAGAAGTGTTTATTATATTTTTAAATGACACTGCCCAATAGAGCTGACCCAGGTCAAACTTTATCGGCCAAGACTCATAGTGGTAAATGGTCATCTTTGAACGTGCCTTTTCTCCAGAAACCCACGACTTAATTATATTATATTTCTTTTTCCTGTTTTGTTGATTTCTTCCGTGTTTGCTTAAGCCTTCTTTGAAATGTTAATTATTTATTGGCTAAGGTCATTTTCAGTCATTAAAATATTTAAAAATTGATAATTTTTATCATTAAATTTATTAATTACATTGGATATATTGTATTGTTAAAGTGCAAAATATAGTAATTCATGATTGGCATTTAAAAAAAAAAATATTTTCCCTATTTTTTAAAAATTTAACTGCAAAAGTTACTAAAAAAAATTATGTTGTTTTTTTTTTATCCAATTTGAAAAATTGAGTGACGAAATTTATTTTAATTAAATAAAACACGTTACTTTTGCTTTCACTATTCCAACTATTTTTTTGAATAAAAAAATATTCATTAATAATATAAAAATATAAATAAATTTATAAAATTTAAAAGTTTTGTTGAAATATATTTTTAAACTATCTCAATGAAAATAGTAAATAATAGTAACATGTATAGGATAATATGACTTTCAACGAGAAACTCAATCCATCTGTTATCTATAAAAAAATTTATTTCAAAAAGGATGAAAAATTTCATAAAGAAAAACAATAACTCCCAAATATGAAGGATAAACTTGCATTCAATATTAGTTAAACGAATCAGATTTATAAAAATACAAATAAAATTTGAACAAATACAAAAAATTAAATTTAAAATAAAAAATTTCATATATGATTTTATTGAACCAAAACACACCAAAAAATAAATTATAAATAAAAAAATAAAATTAAAATTAAAATTTCAGAATTATATTGATCTGAAAATTATTATAGAAATATTTGAAAAAAAATGAAAAAATACAAATATAAATATAATAAAATAACAACATGAAATAGGAAAGGGGCTATCATTCGTAAATAAATTCACGGCAGCTTTAAAATTAGATAAAAAATTAAAAATTTTTGAATTCAGGAAAAAAAAAGAGGCTAGATTTTTTTTATGGAGTTCTAACTATCGTTTTTATTTAGATCTGGCAAAATTGACCCAAACCCATGAGTCGATCCAAATTTACCCAAAAAATTTTGACCCAAACCCAACCCAATCCATATAAATACTCATTGGGTCAACCCAAAATTGACCCATTTTATTTTTCAACCCAACCCAACCCAATACCCATTGGATCAACCCAAAATTGACCCATTTCACTTTTCAACCCATTGGGTCATTGAGTATTAACCCAATAGGTGTTTTCAAGATTCAAAGATCTTGATCCATTGGGTATGTAATGACATCAACACCGGGCCAGCCCTAAATAATACTTTCCGGCAGTGAATAGTATTTTTCGGACCCGAAATGATAATCGAAAGTTAAAATTTTTTTATTAGACCATTTAAAAGTAATAGTCAAGGTGAGCCTATGGTTGAAATTTGAAGTGAATTTGAGGTTAAATAAGCTTTCAAAAGTCAAAAATAAAAAAAGATAGCGAGTCCATAATACGAAAAATATATTTTAAATAATTTACTTTAATGTTAAGAATGGACAAAAGAAAAAGAAAAAATTGATACAAAAATTTACTTTCATTATAATCAAGTAAAAATATCATTTTATTAATTTTTATAATTAGATAGGATTGCTTTATTAATTATTTTTCTTTTTTTTTAACATATGTAAAGATAAAATAAAAGAATAAATATTTCTTGAAATTTAAGTGGAAGGAAAAAAAAATATCATTGTTTGAATTTCGCAATTCTAGTAACTTCAAAAACAATAACTCTGTATGAATATGAAAAGATTTATTGTTCAAAATCGTTTAAAGGTAAAAGTTAGCCCAAACTTCTTTTTCTTGTTTAGATTTAAAGAAAAAGCTCAAATAAGCATGAGAATTTAGGACGAACAGCATTCTTCTGTTTCATAAGTTTATGACTTTAATTAAGTGCTTTAATCACTTCTTCTAATCATTTAATTTAACATGATGAAATATTAAATAAAAACTTTCAATACGTTTACGATTGGATATGTTTTTAAAAATAAACATTTAAAATTAACCCAAATTCATGGATCGATCCAAATCAACCCAATTCATTAATGACCCAACCTATTAATGACCCATATTTTTTGATCCATTAATGACCCAACCCATTAATGATCCATCTATTAATGACCCAACCCAAATCCATCCAACCCGTCCATTTGCCATCTCTATTTTTATTAATGTTCTTTCACAATTTTAGGCTTAATTATCTATAAATTTTTTTTATGTTATATCTGTGTTGTTTTTATTAATTACTAGCATAATCTTGTTTACCATGTCAAAATAGCTAATGCTATGCCAATAACACGTGTAATTGCGTATCAAATATGCAAACGTAACTCTGACTATCCAAATTCAACTAGAAGGAAGATAAATATATAGTTTGATGACCTAAGTTTGCAGTCACCAGTGACTTAATTGGTTAGCCTTCTTTCTCTTTTGGTGCTGGAAATCTCAACATAATTATTGAAAAATCTACCAACTCCATGTTTATATTCAAACCCTAATTTATTGTACGAGGACCTCAATGAATTAAATTAATCAAGACATGAACATTTTATATTATTGTCATAATTTCAAGATGCCATTTCCAAATCAGATTTTCTAGACACCCTATTCAAATTCAATATTTCATTCGCCATACAACCTTCAATGCCCTGACAAAGAAGCTGATAGTGAAATGGGCTGTGCATTCAGCACTGTTGGATTGCTGCAAACACACATCATTTTTTTTTAAGGCATAAAAATTTTTGAATTCGAATTTTATATATAGATTATTGTTTGGTGCATATGTTTGGATTATTTGAACTTTGAAGAAACTAAAAATAATACTGAATCATGATTCATTATATTAAATGTATAAATACAGTTCAGTTAGATGCGAAGGGTGATATGTTGATTGGACGGTGTATATTACGTGAGCATCTGAATGTACCATGTGGTGCCCTATAACACTGTAGTATTTATATCATATAAATCATATAAAAAATCATATAATTTAATTAAAGTTCATTAGAAAAAAAAAATCAAAACTACTTTCTACGAGGTAATATATTGCTTTTTAATTTTAAAATAAGGTATTATTAGATGTTAATTATACATTTAAAAAGCTATTAGGAAATTTTTTTTTTTTTGATAGACAAGCTATTAGGAACATGAAATATAAAATATATAACAATAGTTTTATTATGATATAATATCGGTCAATTATATACTGCAAAGCTGTAATGCAAAAACAAATAGTTAACTAAAGCTGAAATGTGAAAAACAGCCGTTATTGGATCTGGAAAACTCAAATCTGTATAACGAAATTACATGAAAACGAATCACACTCTCAAACTAATTAATCTTTTCCAATCAATATCTAAAACAACAAAGCCACAATAAGTGACAAGAATGTTGCAGAAACACCAGCAGCTCCAAGGGATCTGGCGGAGCTGTCCGACGGTGGAGGGGCGGTGGAGCCTGAGGGAGATGGGGAAGAAGGGGTGGTTGGCGGTGGAGGGGTGGTGGAGCCTGAGGGAGATGGGGAAGAAGGGGTGGTTGGCGGTGGAGGGGAGGTGGAGCCTGAGGGAGATGGGGAAGAAGGGGTGGTTGGAGATGTAGGAGAACCAGGGGCGGTTGGTGGTGTGGCTGGTTGAGGAGCAGGAACAGAAGAAGGTTGGGGAGCTGGAGCTGAAGTTGTAGCATTACCAACATTGATCATCAATTTTTGACCAGCCGCACAGTGGCCAGTAACGCCGCAGATGAAATAATGCTCGCCGGTTTCATTAATGGTGATTCTTGCAGGTCCAGTGGTTACCCTTGAAATAGCATTACTGGTGCTGCAACCATCATAATTGGCCTTGTTCACTTTAGTTACGTCATGTTGGTTTGTCGCAAAATTAAACACTGCGTAATTTTCAAAAAAAAAAAAATTATTCAGCGTTTGATGCTCGAATTCATTCATTAAAAAGACAAAACTTAATATTGCATTCTTACCGAGGACGTCACCAACGTTAAAAGTTTGGTTAGCAGCCCAAGTAGAGTAAACAGTAGCACCACCGGGTGGAATGATCCAGCCCAAGGCACCACCCACCGTATGGGTTGTTTGCGCCCCTGAGAATTGAACCACAGCAGCTATCACGATTGTAGCAAGGAACCCAATGCTTAAATTTTTCGCCATTGATATGTGTTCTTAATGATCAAGTCGCCCCTTGTTGCTCTGTTTTTTTCTCTTCTTTTGTAGGATGTGAGACCGAGTATGTCTGGATTCCATTTCCTTGCCAATATATAGAGATGGGGCTGAACCTCGAGGAAGTTGCCTACCACATGTGATTGAACGTTGTCCGTTGATGGAGGACACGTGGTTGAAACCCACTTGTGTGATAAAGTTTTTTTGGTTAATTCCTGAAAGGGCGGCTGAGACATAACCGCGTGAGGACTAGGAATTCACCAAACGTGATGACTTTAGGCTTTTACTAGCCAACGGATCTTTTTGTTTGTTAGTTATGTTTGGTTTCGGTGCTTGAGCCACAATTTTGGAAGATTTGGTAAAATAGAAGTTTCGCAGGGTACAAAATTAGAAGATCCATGGGAACATTATTGTCTCTTTTTTCGATTTCAATAAAAAAAATACTTTAGTTCTTAAAGCAAGTTTGGAAGCCTAAACCAACCAAAACCAACTCTAAGCTGCTCCATATTTTCAGTCTAACAAGATGACTCAGAATTTGAGAATATGGATTTGGTGTAATGTTGGGATGTCAATCCAAGTCTTACATCCCACGTAGGAAATATAAGAAAATATTTCCTAGAATATAAGTATATTTACCTAACTCTATTAGTATGAGAATTTTTGGAAGGAATCCAAAAATAAATCCGTGCGAACTTGGTTCAAAGCGGACAATATCATACTAATGTGGAGTTAAGGTGATCTTTGGCGATCCTAACAAGTGGTATCAAAGCCTGATTCGGAATGGAGCCAACGATGAACTACGTTGTATGGGAGGCTCTCAATACGTCCTTACGATTGGAGATTTATGTTTGGTGTCGTGTATCGAAAGTATTCTTGGTATTGTGATGACCAGGTGCAGCATCCCATTGGTTGATAACGGCGGTACAAGATGATTTGATGAATCAAATGAATTATTGCTCGAGTGGAGGATATAAGTTATGTGGTCCTTGGTTTGAGGGGATGATTGTTGGGATGTCAATCCAAGTTTGACATCCCACATCGAAAGTATAAGAAAATATTTTCTAAAATATAAGTGTATTCACCTAACTTCATACTATTTCCTAGAATATAAGTTTATTCACCTAACTCCATTAGTATAAGATTTTTTAAGAGGAATTCAAAAATAAATCCGTACAGGCTTGACCCAAAGTAGACAATATCATATTAATATGGGGTTAAGATGATGTTTGACAGTCCTAACATGTAATTTACTAGCACGTCAATAAAATATAAATTAATTGTAAGAATACAAACTTGAAATACGGCATACATATTTATTTAATTTTATTTTTGAAACGAATGAATATTCAATTTTAGAGTTGAGATGTGCCTTGCTTATATATTTAGACCATTCGAATTGGCACGCACAAGCTAATAGTTTAGATAATGCGGATATTGAATTACTATTCCAATTCTCTGTCTATAGATGGCAAAAATAATTAGTATCTCTATTTTACAAATCTAATATGTAAAGAACAAATTGATGAACGTACATACACATGAAGCAATTGGCTTAATCGTATGCTGCATCGAATTTTTTAGAAACTTTTTTTGGTGCCCCTTAAAAGTTTGTTTTCCAGCTAAAAACCATGAAAAAGAGAGGAAAGAAAAAAGAAAAGAACAAACTAAAAAAGAAAAGTTGACTTTGACAATTATTTTATAGAATTCACTACGTCAATTGAGAAAATAATAAGAGCAAATTATTCTACTCTTTCAGTTTTTCTTTAAGAATTTATTTTTTAATATTTATCTCCTATTTAGCAAATGCAATATATTGATGGTATACGGTGTGCATGTGTATATATACATATATATGGGTACTCAACTATCACTCAATACTGATTTATATATACATAACTATTTTAAAAATAAATATTTTTAGAAAAATTGGAAAGAAATAATGGCCAAATTCCTTTTACTTATTAAATTAGTTCAATAATTACTTTTCCATGAAGATTAGGTTTATCTTTAACATTGGCTAAACATTGTTCCAATATTCAGATTGGATTAAAATTACAAAAAATTAAAAAACTACTCTCTCCATCCCATTTTAAAAAATATTTTTCTATTTTTTATGGAAATTAAGCAAATAATTAGAATATCTCAATTTCATAAAAAAATTAATTATTGACAAAAATACCATTTTATATTTTCAAGAATTTCATTTAATTCTAATTAAGAGTAGAGAGTGATAAAAAAAATATTTAATAAAGTGTATAATAAATAAAAATATTCATGTAAATTTATTTCTTAATTTTCGAAAAAAAAATACTTAAAATAGAATAAATTAAAATAAAAAAACTTTTTAAAATAGCACGGAGGGATATATAACAAAAATTGTGAACATAAAAGTTTTTCATTTATTGTTTATCATTAAGTCAATAGAATGTCACCTATTTATTTTTATTGACTTTATTCATCATTTCATACTGTCTTCAATGAAAATAACTAGGCCCGTTCTCTAGTGGGAAATTGTTGATTTTCTCTACCCCTATAGTTGTTAAAAAGAAATAAATATTCAGAATTTAGTGTTTGATTCCAAAAATATAATGTTTTTACTGAGTTGAAGCTAAATCCGATATCCACTCAAGCTGATGATTGAATCACAACTCAATCGGTTCAATTGTATTTTTTTTCCAAATGAAATAAAAAATTACAAAATGGATTTCTTGATTTTCGAATTTTTATGATTATTTACTAAAAATTAATTTTCAAATAATCCTGTAGGAAAATTTATAAATCTATTATTATTTTTAAGCCATTTATCTTTAAAAAGTAATTTTGAATATTAATTTTTAAACCATTCATCATTTCCATCAAATTATATATATTCAAAATAATAATTAAAATAACACCTAAAAACTAAGCCTTTTTAAACAAGGATGGGGAAGGACATTTTATTTATGAACGGAAGTGATAAAGGCGTAAAATGTCTTATCTAAAAAAGAGAGCTGGAAGCTGGTCTGCTCGGTCGGGTGACTGATCCTGCAAGAAGGGATACCCGATCGGATCAGACGTTAGCACTCTAAAATTTAAGTTAGTAACTTTCTAGAGAGATAATATTTAGAGAGAGAATCTCAGATGTTCAATACCTGGAGCCATTGTGCTTTTGGCTATTTATAGGAGATAAATAAGGGGTACTTGAGTACCTTGGGGCGTGATAACTGGTAGTTGAAACATGTGAGCGGTGATGTGATAGAAAACAAGTGAAAGGTATGTGCGCTAACTTATGTCAGTGAACTGATAAGATATGGCGTTCCATCAATTCGATCGAACATCGTGCCCTTCTGTTTTGTCCTTCTAACTCACGCTTTGTCTTTTTTGCTAATGGGCCTTGGGCCCTACCAGTACAATTAGGCCGAATTGATTGGACCTTGAAAAATATTTTTGTCGTGGTTATCACTTTTTCCCCCTTCAAAGGGTCCAATTGGATGAATTTAGTCTTTTGGCAAAATTTTTAAATTTTCAGGAGGCGCTCATCTAAAGAGTCGCGTCTATTCAATTCAGACAACTATTTTGCATTTAATGACTGTGTGCATGTCGAGGGTGGCGCTTCATTTTTCGTAACGTAACAACAGATTGAATGAAGAGGCGCTTGGAGTATTCTCGAAGTTTTCTGCCAATAAATAGGTGAATTTAGTGTGAGTTTTCCTTATTTTTCAACGATCCTTACCAAAATTTTGCCAATTTTTTTTTTGTGAACCTTTGTTCTTTGAAACTCTTAGCAACAATCCTTGGCTTTCAAATTTCAGAGATTTCAGAGTTTCTACGAGATTACCCAAGTAAGTAAATAATACATGCCTTTGATTTTCTTTCTCATTCATCACATTCTTTATTTCTCCCCCTCCACCAAAGATGACTTCAAGCAGTGGTCATTCTATAGATAGGAGTTTTCTTAAGGAATATAAGAATTAGGAACCTCTCGCTCATCCTTCATGATTGATAGAAGAGGAAGTGGCAAGAATTCCTTCACAGTATTATTTTATTGCAAAAATGTCAGTGACGGCCTGCCCAAATTTCATGACAGTGATGGAGGGGCCTTTTGGCCATAAAAGGAATGAATGGTTCATCTGCCATTTATGGATCTTAGATGCAGGAATGAGGCTTCCTTTTGGTGTAGTTGAGATGGCAGTTCTTAGGGGTTATGGAAATGCTTCTAATCAATTGCATCCGAATGGATGGAGGATGTGCAACATAGAGGTGGTGGCTCCAACTCTAGACTTATTCACTCATTTTTTTTTTATATTTTTGGTTAGAATGATGGGTCAGAGTACTACTTTACTAGCCGACAGTAGCGAAAACTCTTTACTATCCCATCTTCGATGAAAGGCTTCATGGAGAGATACTTCTTAGTGGGGATGGTTGGTGATTTTGGAGTACCACTCGTTTGATCGGCAGGTGCCACCATCTTGAAAGATCAGGCCGTCGGTCAGTCTCTATATGAAAACAACATCAAAAAACTGATGGATGCCATGGTGAGGTAAGGAAAACCCTATAACTCTAATTTTCTTCTTGCGATGTTGATGGGATCCTCAAACTCTAAGGTGCGAAAATACAAAATATAAGCATTTTAATGGGAGTGAGGGGAAGGGCGTACATTTAACAATTCATGCATTACATATGCATTAATTGTGTTTGTTTTGAAGAAGATAATTAGCTTATTTGATTTTGTGATGTAGCTACAGACGAAATGGCAAAAAGGGATGACATCGCGAAGCAGCTTGCCGATTGGGCCAGAGCTAAAAGGGAGGCCGAGTACTTAGCCAATGAGGAGAAAAGAACTAAGAAGAGGAAAATTTTACAGGCCTCGAAGGTCGGGGCAAGTGCTCCTGCACCTCCTGCTACTACCATTACTGCAGTCGCTCCTGCGCCTCCTGCTTGTCCCCTTCTAACCATAATGAAACCAGTAGCGCCTACTCCGATTACGGAGGGATAGGTTGGACAATGTCCACTTAGGCAATTACAGCTAATGGACAAATCAGATGATGAAAAGCCACAACTATCCCTATGCCCTTAATCATCCAATCAGATAAAAGCAGCACTAATAGATAAGGCAATGCAAAAGAGGGTCGAAAAGGCAGCAAAGAAGAAAGATGCCGAGGTTGTGGCTGTAGTGGATGCCCGGATTGTTGCAAAGGGCAAGGAAGCTATCCAGGGTGAGTCCACCTGATGGCTTTTAGGGAGAGCTATGGAGAAGCGGGCTCCTTCTCTTGATGACATTTTGAAGGATCACTTTAGTGATGACTGGTCGGTGACCAACAGGGGCGCGTCGACCTTCGTTTGCCAGGGTCTTGCTCAGGAGAATGACTTTATAGCGATGTCAGAGCTCAGCTTGCTCATCCGAGAGTTTGGTTTATTTCAGCACAAGCTTAAAGGTAACACTTACGTCCTCCTTTCTACCCCCCTCTTTTTGTTTGCCATTGCTTTTTTTACAAAGTATGGCAGCCTTTGCCTGATCAAAATGGAAAGATACCATTCATCAGAGGAAAGAAGCAAAAGTTGCTAGTGATGCGGCTAAAAAGGAGACCGTACTCTTGAGGCCAGAGGTAGAGGAGTTGAAGAGGGAAAGAGCCTGACTAGCCCAATACGTTAAGTCTCGATAGAATGAGGTGGATCATTTGAAGGGAGATGTCGCGCGTTTTGCAATGGACAATGCTCTATGTAAGCAATATGAGGAGGGGGTGGCTAGGCTAAGGGGTGAATGTTCACATCTTTCGGTCGAGTGCGCTAAAGCCAACGTAGATAGAGACAAGGCCAACACAGATAAAGACAAAAGCTTTGTTAGAGCGTGATGTTCTTCAAGCCAAAAGGAATTCCATGGAGATAGCTCTGACAGAAAAGGAGGAGCTTAGGGCAAGAGGCTGACAAAGGAGCTGGATTCCCAGAAAGAGGAGCTCCTTAATCAATTAGGTGAGGCCTAAGGGAGGCTACTGACTTGGTTGATTTATACAGCTGGGAAGCATTTCCCTAAAGCTGAGCTCGACTGGATGGAGGATCCGAAAAGCCTTCTTGGTCCTCCTTCTAGTGATGATGAGAAAGAGGCCCCCCAAATTGGATCGACTAAGGGAACAGCGGATGAAGTTCCTTCATTATCCCAGGTAGGCATCAGTTTATCGATTGAGCTTGAAATCATTCCTCCTCTATCGACCGAACCCAAAGTCTTGGCCCTTCTACCGATAGAGCCTACTGCTGAAGGAGTCATTGAGTCTTCCCAGCTTTCTACCGAGACAAAGGTTGAACCTACTGTTAATCAGACTGTAGAGCTTGCTGCTGACCCAAATGCTGCCATAGTAGAAATTATAGATATAGAGACTTAGGCTTTTCATTTCTTTGTAATGTTTTCCTTCTTTTTTGTAAAGTTGTCAATGAAAATTATAACTTGTACAAATTTTATATATGAATACAATTCGATTTGCTTTTCAATTGCGCCTTTATAATGTAATTTTTATTTTAAGTAGGATTTATCATAAAATCAACTAAGGAGAATACTTCCTGAATTTGAAGATACTTTTCAAGCATTGTAATCCATAAATCTTAGGGTCAATGATTGATTAATCCAATCGGCTTAAAAAGATAAAACCATTCATTCGGGCGTGAGTTATAACTTAGATTTTAAGCGTATGATGTCAACCGTAGCGAGTGACTTTTCAGTCCAACATTCACTTGATGTGTTATTCAATTGGATATTAAGATTGGCTATCTGAAGGAGAGTCATTCACAGCGAATGACTTTTCAGTCTTGCATTTACTTGAAAATTTGGCAATTTCGTACATCGAGTACCCAGGAGAGATTAGCTTGAAGATTTGGCAATTTTGTACATCGAGTACCTAGGAGAGATAATTAACTCAATTATTGACCTTCACATTTTAGGTTTGGATTGACATCAAATCTAGGGAATGAATCGATGGAGATTAAATTGAATCATCTTGCATTTTTAATTTAAGAATGACATCGAACCTAGCAGATGAACTTATAATGGAGAAAAGCTTTCACATTTTGGGCTCGAAATAAGCATCGAGCCTGGCGAGGGAGTTGTGCCAGTCAAAACTAGATGTGAAGTTAGATGAAGTTTTTGGCTTTTGCATTTTGGGCTCGGGATAGACGTCGAGCCAAGTGAATAACTTTATTACATCGATTGGGATGAAACATCAATTGGAATTGGTCTATACCCCGATCAGGATTTTTATCGATCGGAATAAAATAGATATCCTGCAAATAAAAATCAAATCTAAAAAGCAAGTAGTGGTAAACATACCTTTTTCAAATATGGAGAAAGAATTTCTTTATTGAATTCAAATTTTGGTAGTACAAGATTACACATGGTACTTCTTAAGTACTTTGACGTTCTCGCTTCTGGGGACGTTCAACCCTTGGAGCTTAAAACTTTAGAGACTTCGTAAGGACCTTCCCAATTTGGCATTAGCTTTCCCAATTCAGTATTTTCTGCACCTATATATGCCTTTCTAAGCACCAGATCACCCACATTGAAGGCTCTTGTCCTTACTTTCATGTTGTGGTATCTAGCAATCCTTTGTTTGTAGATGGCAATTTTGGCATAGGCGTCTTCTCTCCTTTCTTCTACTAGATCTAGATTTTGGCATCTATCCTGGATGTTCATCCAATCATAATAGAATGCGGACTGATAGGATGAGAGGCCAATCTCTACAGGTATCATTGCCTCAGAGCCGTAGACAAGAGAGAACGATGTTTGATGAGTGCCCGCTCTTAGAGAGGTCTTGCAAGACCATAAGATGCTTTGTAGCTCTTTCATCTAGTTGCTTTTTGCCTCTCCCAATCATTTCTTTAGCCTTTCAAAGACTATTCGATTAGAGACCTCGATCATCCCATTGCTCTGTGGATGGGTGACTGAGGTGAACTTTAAGCAGATGTTGAGGTCTCGGTAAAAGTTTCTGAAGATGGAGTTATCGAACTACTTACCATTATATGTAATAAAGACATTGGGTAAGCCATACCAACAAATAATATCCTTCCATGCAAAATTTCTAACCCTTTCTGTTGTGATTATTGCTAGAGGCTTTACCTTAATCCATTTAGAGAAGTGGTTGATGACTATAAGGAGGAATTTCATTTGTCTTTCACCTTAGGGAAAAGGTTCTAGTATGTATAGGCCCCACTGGTCGAATGACCAATAAATTTCGATCGGTTATTGGTTTGCTACCGATTTTCTAATGATTCTTCCATGGATCTAGCATTGTTGGAATCTTTTTACTTTTTTCTGGGCATCTTTGAAGATACTTGGCCAAAAGTATCCGGTTTGGAGTACTTTTCTCACCATGGCCCTACTAGCTTCATGTGTGCCACAAATGCCTTCATGGATTTCTATTAGGATGTAGCCTCCTTCTTCCTCCGTCACATATTTGAGCCAGGAGTGACCGAAATCTTTTTTATACAGATCACCATTAATAACATAGTAATTAAGGAATTTGCGGGTGTTATGCTTTTTCTAGAAGCTTTAATATCGCAAGTATACTGTGCATCGATTATAGTACTTTAGATCTCGATCCCACGAGGAACGCTGATTGATCTTACTCATTATTACTAGTTAATTTTAATCTTGTTTACAATGTTCATACATTGGAAATTAATTTTAAACTACTTTATCGTGTAAGTTAATTGAATCCTAGTTTATGATAATCAAATAAGACAAGATATGTAATGAAAAGCTAATAATCATGCACTTGATACCATTATTTCAATTAATATTTATAATCTTATCAGTAAGCCAAGTTGATATATATTTCCAATCTACTCTCTTGACATGAATTAGAATGCCTAGAACGTGCAATTAAAATGCTAATCCTTAACTCTCATTAATGAACTGATTGATTCTAATTACACATTTTAAGATTATTCACCAACCTATAGTAATTATCTCCACATGCGATCTCTCAAACTATGCTTTGATAATGAATTCATATTAGATATAAGTTAAAGCAAACCTCTCAATCATCCTTTAACTTATAACTATCATGCAAATTATACTAATAGATAATTCTACATTCAAAGACTATCAATGTAAATGGAAAATAGAAAATTCATTCATATAATTCAAGTGCCTAAATAACATTCATTTAATAATTACAAAGAAGAAGTAAAAGTTAGAAATAAAAGAAGGGGATCTCTTAACCCTTTTTTCTTTCACCAAAGGTAGTCTTCTTCCTTGCTTGTCTTCTATTCATTCAAACCATAAAAATAAAAACTAAATAATTAAAACCTAAATTATTGTTCTCAAATTTCCAACTCCAATCCAAAAAATAAAAACAAATATCTAATGATCTCTCTCATTTTGTTCAAATTAATATTTATACATCTCTAAAAGAGATGTCCCTTGAAATGCCTCTTCAAAAGGTTGCAAGTCTTGATGGAAAAGCGCAACTCTTCAAGTTCAACTTCTTCATCAACCTCCAATTGTCGTGCTCGCGACATGGCATGCCCAAGTTGGCTTGCAATTTCCTTGGATCTGCTGGCTTTGGTCTTCCCCACTAGCTATCGCGACCCACAGCTGATGTTGCCCTCACGACAACACTCCTTTCTCATTCATTTTTGCTCCTTCTTCACATATTTCTCCCTTTTTCTCCTACATACACAAAACTTGACAAACACATAAAACACACCTAATTCTAACATAATTTAATATAACAAAACATTATTTTGGTAACAAACTTGGATTAAATATGAGTTATTTAGGCTCATAACAACGAGATACCTTTTGGGCTTTGACCTTATCTTTGGGTAGCTATCCTATTTATAAGTACAGCTTGATGGAGCTCATCTATGTATCTTGAGCTAGCTTAATCTTCATCATCTCTGGCTTATCTAAGGAGGAGGTCGGTTGCTCAAAAAAGGTGATATTTTCTTCTGTTAGTCCTTGCTCAGAAGCAGACATCTTGGCAAGCCGATTGACATATGTAGTTTGATCTCTCGGCACCTTTTACAGGATCTATTTTGATCTAGGCTCTTTCAGCATCTTGAATGTGGCCTTGACCTTTGCTAGGTACTAAATCATGTTTATTTATCTGGCTTTGAAAATGCCTAAGACTTGACTCATTATGAGCTGGAAGTCGCTCTTAATGATGACCGACTCCTGTCGGATGGTACAGAGCAATCTCATCTCTTATAGGAGTGCCTTGTACTCTGCCATATTATTTGAAATTTTGAAGCTGAGTTTTATTGCGTACCTTATGACTATGCCCAAGGGGCCTATTATTATGATGCTTGCGCCTCCTTGGATGTCGTTTGCAACTCCATCCATGATCATTTCCCATTTTACATGTTGGGGCTGATCGATTATTCCTTCACCAGCAAATTTGGCAACAAAATCTGCCAAAGCCTGAGCCTTTATTGCTTTCATGGGTTCGTACCTCACATCCCACGACTGGAGCTTGATTGCCCATACCACCATTTTTCCTTCCAGGTACGGGGTCTGGAGAATTTTTTTGATAGGCTGACCCGATCGGACCACTATTATGTGCGCTTCAAAATACTTTTTTAGCTTTCTTATGCACATCATGAGGGCAATGATGAGTTGCTCGATCGGACCTTCAACTCTAGGCCCCTAAGCACTTGGCTCACATAATAAATGGGCAGCTACTGGATTCCTTCCTTGACTAGGACACTTATAACAGTTTCACTAGAAGTTGATAAGTATAGGTACAAGTTTTCACCTGGAATCGATCAGCTGAGTAGTGATGGGTTAGTGAGGAACTTTTTTAATTCATCGAAGGCTTGTTGGCAGTCAGTTCCCCAGCTGAAAGCTTTGTTCTTCCTTAATTTCTTGATGAAGGGGGTGTACCACTTGGCCGAAGAGGAGATGAATTTTCCGAGGGATGTTATTTTACAATTTAGTTTTTGAACATCTTTCACACTGATTGGAGGTTGCATCTCCAAACTGGCCTTTATTTTGTCAGGATTGGCTTTAATGCCTATTTAGGAGACCATAAAGCCGAGAAATTTTCCAGAGGGCATCCCGAAAATGCATTTCTCGGGATTAAGCTTCATCTGAAACTTATTCAGCATGTTGAAGACCTTTGCTAGATCGATGGGATGTTCTTCAGGGCTTTTTCTTTTGACGATCATATCATCCATGTAGACTTCCACATTCTTATCGATATGAACTTTGAAGATTTTGTTCATCAATCATTGATATGTGGCACCTGCATTCTTTAGCCCGAACAACATGGCCTTGTAGTAGAAGGTGCCATCATCTGTGATGAAGTTGGTCTTTTCTTGATCCAACAACCACATCATAATTTGGTGGTATCCAACATACGCATCGAGGAGGGAGTAGATGGCATGGCCAACAATGGTGTCCACCAGTTGGTCTGTGCTAAGAAGGGGATAACTATTTTTCGAACATGCTTTTTTAAGATTTGTGAAGTCTGCACACATTCACAACTTCCCTGACTTTTTTTTACCAGCACGACATTAGCAAGCCATTCTAAGTAGTCAACCTCTCCGATCGAACCCACTTTAATAGCCTATCCACCTCCTCAGAAATGATTTTCCTCTGATTAGGAGCATGCCTTTGTAACTTCTGCCTAATCAATTTGTAAGCTGGATCCACATTAAGTTTGTAGGTGATCACATTAGGATTGATTCCAGAGATGTCTTCTGGCTTCCAGGTGAAGGATGCCTGGTTGATCATCAAGACTTGCATTATGGCCTTCTCGACCTCTGCACTCATGCTGGTGCCTATTTGAACACTATTGCCTTTTGACAGTTTCTTTGCCTTGACCTTTTATGCAGGATCCATTCTTTACACCTCTGCCTGCTCAAATCGCTCTAACCTTGGCTCCACCATCATGGCCTCTTTCTGGTGCTTGATCATGGTGATGTAGGTCTATCTAAATGCCTTTTGGTCACCCTTCAGAATGGTGATGCCTCCCTAGTTGGGATCTTCATTACCATGTAACAAATGTTGGTGACAGCTCCAGTTTGAAAGAGAAGAGGCTTGCCAAAAATGGCATTATAGGCAAAAGCCATATCAATAACCATAAAAGTTACCTTACAGGCATGGGCTAGGGCCTCTTGGTCAAGCTTGGTGAATATCTCAATAGATCCCACCACTGGAATGGTAGCATTGCCGAGTTTAATCAGTGGTGTTGTGTTCAGCTTGAGCTCCTCGATCGGCAGCCCCATGGCTCTGTAAGCTTAAAGAGTGAGCACATTCATAGCACTTCCGTTGTTCACCAATATCCTCTTTACATCAAAGTTATTAATTCGCGCCCTGACAATGAGGGCATCTTTATGAGGGAACATTATGTCTCGTGATTCCTCATTGGATATGGTGACTAGAGCTGGTCGTTTGGCTGTCTGAGAGATGTAAATACCTTTCCCCTTTCTTTTTCTGAAGAGGTCCTCTCCATAGGATGATTTACTAGTGATCTTGTTTATGATCCTGATGTACGGTTGACGAGGATCAGCATTCTTCGATTTTCTTCACTCGTCGTCGTTGTCGGAGTTGGAGTCATCCTTCTTAAGGTTCGACTGTCTATAGGAACTTATCCCTCTAGTCAAACCTATAAATTTTTTGAGGTACCCTATTTATAGGAGTCACTCAATTTCTTCTTTCAGCGGGTGACACTCATCGATTGTATGATCGATGTCTCTATGTAACTTGCAGTATTTGTTATGGTTCTGGAAGTTTTTGCTCCTCTCATCTAGATTTTTGGGCTAATTCACCTTTCGATGATTTTTCTTGATCTACATTAACACCTATGTTGGGTTGGTATGGAGCGAAGTTAAGGTTTGAGTCTATTGGCCACTACCCCGATCGAGCTTAAATTGCTCGACCTCTTTTCTTTTTCTCAAGTTTTTAGAAGTGGAGGCTCTTTATAGGCTTCTTACTATCTGCTCGGATGCAGGAGTTTGGTTAAAGGAGTGTCCATCCGGGCGCTGGAGTCTGTCTATAACGTTGCTCCTTCTTCCTTGGTTGGACCTCAAGGTGTCGTCCAGCTGAATGTGCTGTCTAGCTCTTTCCATTAGATCAAAAAAGTTGATAGGTGGCCTAGTCTTGATTGACTCAAACAGTGGCCGATCAACAGTGCCTCTAGCCAAGGCAATGTTTGCCATTTCCACACTTACATTCCTTACCTTCGACATCATAGCTTGGAACCTATTGATGTAGTCTCTAAGACTTTCATTGGTTCATAGATAAAGAATGCACAGATCGCTCACCGACTTCGACGCTCGCATCTGCATAATGAACCGTGTGACAAATAATGTTTTCAATTGTTGGAAGAAGGTGATCAATTTCTGGGGAAGCTCGTGGAACCAGTTGAGGGCATCTCCTCCCAAAGTTGTGGGAAAAATCCTATAGGCAATTCTTTTGTCGTAGGTGTAAACCTGCACTTTAATTATATATTCTGCAAGATGAGTGGTAGGGTCAGTTTTACCTATATACCTATCTATTACCACATCTCTCCACTTGGAGGTAGCTCAAACTCTGTGATCTTTCTGCAAAACGAGGAGGCTATGTTGCTGCAGGTGTTCCCCTCAAACATGCCTTTTTAAAGCCCCATCAAGCCAAACTTCATGAGTTTTTGCTTGAACCATTTGTCCTTCCTGCTCATGGCTGTCAAGGTGAACTTGTCTCTCCATCCCTTTATGCGGCTACAATTCGGCATGCACATAAAAGATAGATAATCTCCTATGGACGAGGTGGATGATCTACTGGGGATATATGGAGAGTTCCTACTCGAGCACATCGTCCCCTTCCCTTTATCGTACATGCTTGGGGTTCTGACCCTCGTTCTTCTACTATCGTTAGCTCGTGGCTTATTTATAGAGATTCCTTTATTTCTCATTCTTTCAAAGTCTTCAACTATGAAGTTCATTTCATGGCCTCTTTTAGAAGTTCTGGGCATTTTGCCCTTTTTCAGCATTTAGATGATGCTCTTAGTAAAGTCACTAAGAATGGTGTGCATGTCCCTGATAGCAACAAGGGTATCTTTCGGCTACCATATAACTACATCATTGAAATCAGGAAAGCGTTTACCCTTGGTAGGTGATTTGAAAGATCTTTTTCTTCTCCCTGAGGGCCTAGATCTACCCTGGCTATTGCGATCATACTCTCCAAAAGTCGTGTGCTCATTGGATATTAAACCTACCATGTCTCTCGACGAAAGAACCAAATAATAAGGCATAAAATGTCTTATCTAAGAAAGAGAGCTGAAGCTAGTCTGCCCAATTGGGTGACTAATCGTGCAAGAAGGGTGCCCGGTCGGACCAGGCATTAGCACTCTGAATCTTAAGTTAGTAGCTTTCTAGAGAGATAATGTTTAGAGATAGAATCTCAGATGTTTAATACCTGGAGCTATTGTGCTTTTGTCTATTTATAGGAGATAAAGGAGGGGTACTTGAGTACCTTGGGGCATGATAACTGGTAGTTGAAGTAGGTGAGCGACGATGTGATAAAGAGCAGGTGGAAGGTATGGGTGCTAGCTTGTGTCAGTGGACTGATAGGACATGACATCCCATCAGTTCGATCGGACATCGTGCCATTCTATCTTGTCCTTTCATCTCACGCTTTGTTCTTTTTGCTAATGGGCCTTGGGCCCTGCCAGTGCAATTGGGCTGACTGATTGGGCCTTGAAAAATGTTTTTGTTGTGGTTATTAGGAAGTATAGTCCAAGAATATACCAAATAGGGATTAGATCAAATAATGATGGAAACTGATCTCGAGGGAGTATCTATTAGGGGTGGTAAGGAGGAAGGCTGGAGGATTAAGATGGGTGATAGGGGCATAATAAGTCATATGCATTCCACCTCATGGCTACACTTTTAACAAGAGTTGCGATGAATTTTTAGGCGATGAGAAATACCTTAGATATGGGGGGCAGTCTTAATTAGAATCATAAAGTGGAGAATGAGCAACTTTTATTTAGTTTGTTTTTCAATAACCACCTATTTATTATCCATCATATGAAGAAATATGAAATCTACCATTGACATTTGTTGAAATATATGTGCAAGTTTATAAACTTCACCCAAGTTATATGATAATTGCTATAGTTATTAATTTTAGGAATATCATTGGTAATTTTCTTAGTTATGATTCTAAAAATCTCATTAAAGGTGCTTCCAAGTATATGAGAATCAAATTTGATGTTAGATGAACCTTATGCAAGAAAAAGAGGATTATTCTATCAAATAAGATTTCTTTTTCGCAAAGTTTTAATATAAAAGATTAACGGTTTGGTGTTTTCTATGCAAAAGGATTTGGCATGTTGATAGTTTCTGCAATAATCGCATCGGTAAGCATGGTAAGTGTCAAAAATGGACTGGAATGTCAAACTCTAAGAATAAAAATGAAAAAGAGTACAAGTAATAATTGAGCGGCTTAGGGATGAGGATGGATATGGATTAGCTAAATATATAGGTTCAAAAATGATGGTATAAGAATTAGAGGTAGGTGTTTCTCAGTTTGAAAAAAAAAAGGATATTGTCGGCCCCACACTAATTTAACTATGTCAGATTTTTTTGGTATGGGTGGAGTAAGTGGGGTATCTATGCAAACAGACCTTGAAAATGGTGTAGATACCGAAACCTAAGGTAGCCTAGATCAAAGTTACCCAATGAATTGTTATTTACATTACAAATGGAGAATGAAATTGATGATTCCCATCCTTAATTTTCACAAAATTTTTAAAAGATTTTTAGTGGGGTTTAATCCCTTTGTTTCTTAGAGAGCGAGAATAGGATTCTTTTATGACAGATGCCCGTCTCTCATGAAGACAAATGCCTATCTCTCATGTTTATGGCTCATTTTGATATGTCTGTCTCCAGTTGATAGGCTACTTTGGCCATCTCTATCCTATCCGTGACTCGGTGACTTACGTTCATCGTTCACGAAGACATAGGCAAAAGTCAACTAGGTTATGGTAAAAGGGTATATTTGTAATTTTAACTTTCTTTTTTCAGTGGCACCCGTTTATAGGTGAAATGGCACCCGTTTATGGGGTTTAGGCAATCATTATTTTTTTCTAACAAATTTGGTTTTTATTTTCTTCAAAGAGGTGTGGTTTTTCACGTTCTAGTTTTTTGGTAGAATATCACATTTCTTGACAAAAACAATTTTCATCTCTATAATTTGAAAATCATCCAAGAAGGGATTCGAAATATAGTTTTCTAGCTTTCTAAAAATCAAACTAAGGATAACATTTTTCGCTCAATTTATCTAAATATTAGGAATAGATTAAATGCCATGTAGATTCCTTTTAGGTTCGTCATGTGAAAATATTATTTTATTGGATCTCAAAAGTTCATGTTATGTTGCTTTGATTAAATGTCTGTTTTAATTTTATTATGCCATCATTTATTGAAAAAAAACAACTAAAAATCATATAAAATGGTATGTATATAGGTTTTCCTCTATTAATGCATGCTTATGTTCCATTGGTAAATATCTTGATTTTGTGTTAATTTGTCGATTTTGTATAAATTAAATAAGTTTTTAGCCTCTAGAAATAATTTTCACATGTATATAAGGCATTTTATACATGTTTAGTGAATATTATACATTTAGTTATGTGCTTTTTACATTATGCTCTCGAGACTGCATTTTAGGTATGAGCCATGGGAAGAGGCTCAACCAATGCCTGTCACTCATAGAGAGTGACAAGACATCGCGCTCCTTATTTCTTCCTATCTCTCACCTCTTGGGCAATCGTGTCACCTTATTTTGGCCATTTGTGAACTTCTATTTGGCATTTTGATGGTTTTTATGCATATTTTCTTACCCTAAAATTACTTTACAAGTGATATTTAATCCCTAAATTTTGTGCATCTTATTTTACTTCTTTCTTCACATGTTTTCATTCTGTTTGTTTAATTTTGGTTCCAATATGTATATATTTACTTATTTTAATGTTATTTTATCGCTTTACTAATTGGTTTTTTTTTCTTTTATTTTCTTCTGAGCAATTAAATTTACATGTATGGGCTATTATGGAGACCCAAGGTCAAAAGGCTATGACACATGTGTCATAGAGATTCACAATATTTCTGTACTTTATTTGATCTTTTCCTTTTTTTGGTTTTCTTACTTTATTTCTTTGTTTTGGGTTTGTAATAATAAAAGGCTTTTTTCGCACTTTAAAATAAAAATTCACTTAAAGGTTTTTTTATAAAATAAAAATGGAATTTTTCTAATAAATGGATTAGTGTCTATTTTTCCTCCCAAAATGGCACATAAAAAGAAGTGTCTTATTTTATCAAAGTGGGATCACTCATACCCTTGTTTTCTAAAATTTTTCTAAGGATTCTTCATTTTCTTTGTAAGTATGTATGCAAGAACCAAGGTTTCTACTTCAATGAATTTTCTATTTTATATATATCTATTTTTCTATTTTTGGATAATTTTATTTATTTATTTTATTGATTTTTATATGTGATTGTTATACACATTTATTTACTTATTTTTTTAAAATTGTATGAGAATGGAGATAGAGAATTAATCTTAAAAATTCTTTTATATAGATATTAACCAAGTTATAAGTAAAAGTGAAGTTTCAAACCATCTCTAGTTTGGGCTTGAGGAGGTTAGACTCACTTTTCTAACGTACTGTTAGGTGGAGATTTCACAATACCTGCCACATGCATCCACATAGATGCTCTAATAGGTTGATAGTCAACAATAGAATAAGGGTACCCCGAGATGTTGTCTCATGCCTTTTTGAGGCTCTTGTCTTGGTAAATTGGGTTGAATCCTTGTCTCTTACAAAATGACCAATCTTCACGAGGTTTTTTGTAAGCCTTCATTGAACCCTAAAAGGGCCTTTTAAGAACCAGTTGAGCATTGCCGCTAGGCAAAGGGGTTTCGACACATTTCATAAAAAGTATTATGAGTTTAAAAGTTAATGGACTAGGCTTAAATAATGAAGATAGCCCTTTTCATTTATTAGTTGGAAAAAATTTCCCAAGGTCATCAATTTTATTAATTTTTAATGCTTTTAAGTCAATTGATTCATTTGACATTTCTCTCTTAAAATAATTCTCAAAAAACCTCTAGATTGACAGGGAATGTTCAAAAGCCTTGTAAGAAGCCATAAAAATTATTAGCTAAGACTACCGAGGCTTTAGTAACTATTGAGTAATTCAAATTCTAAAGGATTTAATTTTTCATGTAAAGCTAGAAATTTTGTTTTTATTTGAAACTTAGATGGTGTTGGGAGGATGATGAGGATTATGAGGCAATTTGATTTTATAGGTTGGTTTATTGTTGGTTATTTAGGTCGAATAAGAGGCATCGCAGTGCTTTGTAAGGATGGAATTCAGGGTAATATTTCCTCTTATTTTCATAATTTTATGTAGTTGATTATCAATGGGCATTGACAACTCAATTTGGTTGTCGATAGGTATTAATGGCTGCAATGGCCCCTCACTAATTTTTATTTATTACCTAAAAGACAAAAACATCGGGCTTTTTAGGACCATTTGAGAACTCTTGCTAGTAATAGTGTGCTTTAATGATTTTAATGATATCATGGTTATTAAAGAGAAAATTGGATGATGGGATCAATCTCTATTATTTTATTATAGGTTTTTGTAGTGTCTTTGATGCATGCAATTTGAGTAATGTTCCTTTTACTGGGTATCCTTATTACTCTTTAGAGTGTAGTAAGGGTGGTCTGAATTGGTTAAGAAAGCCTTAATAGATCAATCGTAATTCGTGTTAGCTTAAACTCTTTATTTATTCTTTAGTGAATAAATTGTTAGTTTTGGCATTTGGCCACTCTTTGGTGCTTGTTTCCATTGATAAAAAAATTGAAAGATAGAGCCTTAAGAGATTTCAATTTAAAGTTTTTGGCTACTTCAACTAGATATTTTCTCTATGGTTTTTGATAGTTCGGTTCTTTTGGGTAAAATTAATCATTGTCAAATTATTTTGGAGAAAAAGGGTAAAAACCAAATTAACAAAATGTGAGAGAATAAGATGAAAATTCTTAAACAGCTGGATTTTTTACGTGATTATGATAGGCATTGGCAAATGCAGCTTGAGGAGTTAACTTGATATAATCAATTTTGTTTAGATTCAAATTTTATTTTAAAGCTTGAGGAGACTAAATCAAAGCAGACATAAAAAACTGTATGATTATAGCATGAGGATAATAACTCCAAATTTTTTCATGCTCAGGCTTTTGTGAGAAGATGCAATAATCATATAGAAACTCTAAAAAACATTGAAGGTTCTTAGGTGGTGGATGTAAATGGCCTTTAATCTCTTGTGAAATATTATTTTACCAATCTTTTTCTCAAAAATTAAGGGAGTTTTGATTGTGTGGTTTAGTTGATTAATAATAGAATATTTTCGAATTTTAATGACATGTTATTAACTCCTTTCAGTTTTGATAAGTATGAAGAGGCTATATTTCAAATGAATCTGAATAGTTCTCCAAGGTCAAATGGATCAAACCATGCTCTCATCCTCCTCTTTATTATTAAGACAGGTATACCATCATTTTTAAAGGACTTAAGTCTAATTTCTTTGAGTAACATGTTATATAAAATTATGAGTAAAGTGTTCGCAAATAAGCTGAAGAAACTTTTACCTTTCATTATTTATAAAAAGCAATCTTCTTTTATTTTTTAGAGGTTAACATCTAAAAATATTTTAATGGTTTTTGAGATTATTTATAACATGAAAAGGTCTATTAATAGGCCTATAGAGGAAGCTACTTCAAAGCTAAGCACAAGAAAGTGTATGATAAAATCAACTAGGATTTTCTTAGGGATATAATGTAAAAAATGCACTTTGATGAGAGATGGGTGAATGCTATTATGTTATGTGCATCTAGTTTTATGTATTTTGTACTTGTGAATAGTTAGAATGTAGGACTTTCATATAAGGGGTATGAGGCAAGGCAATCCGTTATCACCATATTTCTTTATAATTTATGCATAACGATTAATAACTATTTTTAGAAATGCATATAAAGAAGGTAGAATTCATGGGTGTAAAATAAATATATTGTGCCCTAGTATCCCACACCTATATATATATATATAATATTAAGTAGGTTCTAAAGGCCTATGAGCGAGCATTTACTCAAGCCATCAATTTTAAAAATTGAGGGGGCTTCTTTAGCTTGAATTTAGGGGAGAGACCGAGGTTTTTTTTAAAGAATTTTTAATTTTCACAGTTCTTTGGATCATGGAAAGTACTTGGGATTGAATTCTCTTATGTGAAAATGTAAAAGGTCTATCTTTATTTTTTTTTAAGATATAGATTTTGGAAAAGAGTTTAAGGTTGGAATAATAAGATGCTTTCTAGGATAATTAAGAAAATTCTTATTAAGTCTATTGTTTAAGCAGTGCCTACTTATTGTATGAAAGTTCTTATTATACCCTTGTTAGCTTGTAAAGAGAATGAGGACTTAGATTTCCAAGATCTTTATTACCATGCTTGCTAAACAAGAATGGAAACTTTTTAATTCAAATAACAATCTTTTTTATAGACTTTTTAAGATCAATCCCAAATGGAGATCTTTAATGATTAATTAGGTCAACCTGAGTTATAATTAGAAAAGTGCTTATTTTACTAAGGTGCTTCTTAAGAATAGATTATGTTAGAAAGTTGATGATAGATATCTGACTAGTATCTATTAAGTGTACTAGATTGGCTAGTAATATAGGAAAAAATAGATTAAGACCCCAAATATCGTATCCAAGGGAATATGGATTGCTAAGGATGATATCTATATGTGAATTAAATTAATCGGAGATTTTTTTGTAAATGTTTTCGATTTAAAAGTAAAAATTAAACTAAATAAACAATTAAACAAAATAAAAACTAAAATTAAACTAATATGAATTAACAACAAAAAAATAATTGAAATACTCTTGCTAAAAGAATTATCCACCTTAACTTCCATTGTAATAACTTAATTTCGATAGAAATACCAGTGATTTTGGAAAAAAAACTAGTAATAAAGCCAGATATCTTTATGCAATAATATTATTCCTAGTATTAAACTCATAGACAAATCTAATACTTAGCATAAAAACCTAGTTTTAACTTCTTAATCATTCATTGAACTCTTTTGCAAGTAAATTAAACTTTAAATTTATTCTTAGTTCCTCCTCTCTTAGTATTATAATCAATACTATCAACACACAATTACCTTAAAAATAGAATATAATCATGTATTTACACTAATGAGTTAATCCAAGAACACGCAAATCGTCAACTATGTTTAAACCAATTTTTGTTATTGAACCAATAAAATAACAATAAATCTTAACACAATAAAAAATAAGAATACGCTTACAACTAAAAAATAACCAATTGATATTTGAAATTAAAGCTCAACTCAACTCATCGCAATAAAAATAGAAGGATTCAAGTACCATTAGCAATAGAAGAAAAAAACTACTTACTAAACATGATAAAAATAAAATAACAACTAAAATAAAGTAAAAAACTAAAATAAAGAGATTAGCAAACTTAAGAAAATAGAGAAAAAACTAATGTACAAAACTAACTAAAGAAAACTAGATGAAAAAACTAAAAAAATCATAATTGTAGCTTCTCTATCTTTTCTGATTGATTCCCCTTTCTGATGTTTTTGATCCTTTATTTATAGCTGAAAACTATTGTCCAAAGAAGAAGTATTGCCTTTTGTTGCTTCCAAATCAGAGTTGAAAAAGAATTCTAGCTTAATAGGAAGTTACGTCAAAAGCTGCCTCCTATGCACGACCAAGTACTTGAAGAAGAAAAACTATGCTTGGCCAAGCATGAAATAATGAAGGATGATGCACGACCAAACATAGAGTAAACATAAGTGTGAACGACCAAGCATGAATTAATGAAGATTTATGGAAAACCAAGCATGCCTTTTCTGTACTAAAGTAATTTTTCATCTTTTGGGTCTCGTTTCACAGCTTTATAACACTTGGCCATTTTGAATTTCTTGCTCGACCGAGCAAAAGGTCTCTAGACTAAACATCACAATTGTTTGCTATAATTTCCTTAAATTATAAAATTGGCCTAAAACTTTTCTTTTCTTTCAATTTAATCCTTTTTTCTTTAAATTGACCCTGAAAAACACCAAAACTTAAAATTAAACCTTAAAACATAAATTCAACCAATTAAACTATAATTTAACTATATTAACACTAAATTAACTCAATTAAATACCTAAAATCACACTAAAGGTATCATTGAATTCATAATTATCAAATACCCCATACTTAAACTTTGCTCGTCCTCGAGTAAAATTGAATATTCTAACACCTCAAAATACTTAAACTCACATACAGAATCATGCATTTCAAAACCAAGCTTAGCAATTAATAAGAGCACTTAATAAAATTTCAACTAGAATAAATTCAAACAAGAAATATGAGTTAGTTTCCTTGGGTGTGTGAAAGACCAAAATATTTAAGCATTTTCAGAAATTATAATACTAATGCAAATTCATAGCCAAGCTTAGAATGAATGTACACCTAAGTGTACAAATAGTTTCATGCATGAAACTCTAGAAACACCATAGGCCTCTCCTTTAGCATCGGAATCCGAAGCTCATCTCCGCTAAATAACTCAAAATCAAACATAGAATCACTTAGGTATTTTAAAGGTTGTAATGGGGTTAAGGTATTGATTATCAAAGAATGGAAAAAAGATCAACAAAAAGAATAGCCACTCTAAGATAAAATTTTGTCCTATTAACTTAGAATTTAAAGAACTTAGCCAAACTTGCTTAACCTTCTATAATTCAAAGTACTTATGAGAGAAAGAACTATTGATACTCTCTCAAATTCACAATTCTTCCCCTTTTTAAAAGTCACAATTGTTTTCTTATAAATACCCCACACTTAAGATTTTTTCGCGTATGCTAGCTTTATTTCAATATTTTCGTTCTTTTCTTCTATTTTTTTATTTTTCTTCTCTTTTTTTCACTAGCTTTGTTGTTGGCAATACAATAATAACATAGGTAACAAGAAAATTTTACTTTTTACTTGACTTCAACAATAATCCTTGACAATAAAATCAAAAATGTCTTACTACACCCATCAAGATACTCAATTCTTTTTAATCCATTAAATCCTAAAGTGGCCAATTCTAGAAGGGAAGATAAAAGCTTTTTAGGCTATATGGTTGATAAATAAGTGTAACGAGAAAAATAAATATGGCATGCATTAAGCATACCTCATTTAGCTCAAATGGCTAACAAGGGACAAATGTATCATATAGGGTAAGAAAATAATTTAAAATATGGCTCATCGAAAAAAATATTGCCTAGATAACTTTCTAGCTTATTTTGAGTTATTTCTATGCTTTGAAGGGTGATGAGGAAGGTTTTAGTATTCTAAAATTCCTAACTTCAACTATTTAAATGCATTATTTTTCTTCTAATTAAAAACAGATCTTAAGTGCTCAAAATGTAGAAACTAACAAATATAAGTCTAGTTAAATGTTAAACTAGCTAAAAATTTATTAAACAACATGTTTGTCTTACTGCTAAGCAAAAATTTTAAACATTGCATATTCTAAATTAAAGTTCAATATGTTTAATTTTTGAGAAAAAACTAGGGCAAACTAAGCTAAATGTACAATATATGATAAATGAATTAAACCTACTTAACTAACATGCAAAATAAAAACTAAACATGCAAACTAAAAACAAAACTAAACAACTAAAATAAAAACAAACCGACTAAAACAAAATAACTAACACGATTCATGAGTAAGAAAATGAGCACGGCAAGAGAACTCTTTAATTTGATCTTTAAAATCTAGCTCAGCTAAACTTTATCCCCCTTTTTAAAATTTTTCTATCCTCAGCAAAGTATCAAAAAGTTTATCTCACTGCATAATTTCTTTTGAGAAATAAGTCAGTGCCCAAGAGAAATGTAACTAAAGTAATTGTACACTTGACTCAAAGGCATAGCATAAGAAAAGAAGCAAAAAGAGATATGAAATCAATTAATTGAATGAACAAGCAAACATGCCTCTAAACCAAATATAGTATAGTAAACAAGGATAAATAATAACTAAGTGAAGAGATGCAACTAGGCCAAACTTGCTTGAGTGCTCAATGCATAATATCAATATGTTACATACGGGACGGTGTGTAAAAGCATAATCTCAATTTTAAAGCAAATTAGTGATGGTTGGGCTTAAATAAAAGGAAGAGAAAGATTGCAATTGGTTATGGTAAGCACAATATAAAATATGCCAATTTAAATTCAAATTCAACCTATATAAAGCCAACAGTATAGTTCAATCTCAAATAATAAGTGGCTAAGAGTATATGCAATGCATAACTTAAAATCAAGCTCTAAGCAAACTTATGTTCAAGAATAATGAAGCCACACCAATTTATTCAAATTAAGCTCATCAAGCAAACCATGCAAATGTAAAACTAAGTGTGTGTGCCTTAATGGGAAGGTGTGTGCTTGGGTGAGAAATGAAGTGTAACATGCTCCATCACAAGAGTCTCAATTAGCCATGCCATGCATACCTAAAGTCATCCCATATCATGCTCATCTAAATATAAATAATAATGTATCAAGATTTTCAATTAATGACTTGAATAAAATTTAAAGCACTAGGATTAGATAACAAGGTGGTCCGCTAACCGGCTAGTGAGTAGGGTTAAGGGGCAATGCCCCTCGAAGCTTTAAAGAAATGAGAACTCATTAAAATTTTTCTACCTAAAACCAAAATATGAAATCTAATCATTCAAGCATTTTATCAAACACTTGGTGTGCACACCTTCCAAAAGCAAGATTAAGACCAATTAGAACTTTAATTTAAACCAAAATTTGCATAACTCAACAATAACATTCATACTACAAGCTCAGTTGACAATTACAACATAAATAATAAGTATTCGAGCTCAAAGGAAAGTGTAAATTCAACCCAAATATCTAATAATAAAACCTAATATATAAAGTAAAATCATCAATTTATAAGGTCAATTGCAAAAAGAAATGAAGGAATTATACTTACTTGCTTGGGAAATAACATAAGAAAAATGAAAGCAAAATAAGATTTAAGCTGAGGTACTTGGGAAAATGAGAGAGAATTTGGGTGAGTGAGGCAGTGTGTGAAGTACTGCAAGAGTGAAGTGAGTGTGTGAGGTGAGGTGATATAAGGGGAGAAGAGGGGTTGGAAATGGTGGAGGGAGAGGATTAGGCGAGGTGAGTGGGGCGAGATGAGGTGGCAAGGCAAGTAGGGGTGAAGGGAAGAAAGGAAAAGAGAAGGGAGGCAGTAGCTTGAAGCACGGTCAAGCATGGAAATGAAGGAAGAAGTGCATGACCGAGCATGGGAATGAAGGAAGGAGTGCATGGCCAAGCAAAGGCTTTTGGACTTTGAAAAAATTTTCTTCTAGCTTCCTACTGCACTTTAAAATTTATAGCTCCCTGCACAATAGAACATTAAAAATATAAGTCACCTAAGCTCACCTTAATTCCTTCTCACAAATTCAATCACTCCTCAATATTAACTCAAGATTCATTCCTTCACTCTAATAAATTAATATTTTATCCAAATTATGCTAAAAACTTTGTCAGCTTGATTTTTAAACCATGTATACATGTTACAACACACAGTGAATAAAACCTTACTTATACTCACTCAACTATGCCTTTTCCTTTAAATTCTCTTCAAGCTTCAATTCAATCATGTCAAGTAATATGCAAATCTATCAATCAATTAAATTACATATCAACTCCACTCTTAACTTAGCACATGCAAAGTTCTTTTTAAATTCATGAAGCATCAAGCAACTAAAGTCAAATCACATCTAAACAACTAAAGAAATATAAATCCATATTAAGTTTAATTAATATATAATTCTCGTACCTTAAAAACTATATGGGCTCTTTAATTTTCTTAGAAGCACTTACTAATTTAAAGATAATAATTAAGCATAAAATAATTAGAAATAGCTTATTTTCAATCCAAATCTTAAACTCATGAATTAAAGGACACAACCAATAAACATAAGAAACATGTATTAAACTATAAAAACCTATGAGCTAAAACTTAAAAAAAATAGCAAAAAAAATTATTGAAAATAACATAAAAAACACAAAATCATGAAAAAAATTTGATGAAAATTTAAAAAGAAGAGCTAGAGAAGTTTTGGTTTATCAATTCCTAGTTTGACTCATGTTACTCTCGGAAGATCGAGTTTGTGATCTAAATATGGGTCTTTCTAGACTTTGCTCTTCATTTTCTCCATTCAGTAGAAGAAACTTGTCTTAGTTCATCAAAGTTGAAATTTCATATCTTTAATAAAATATGACTCCTCCTGTGGCTCTTCAAAAACGAACTGTACCGGCTCGTCTAGCCTAAATTAATTCTTCAAATGGATTGAATTCAGTACTTTCATTTGAGAATTAAACACTTCTTGCTCCTTTGGTGATAAGTTCTCCACAAGAGATTCAAAAACACCTTCCAAATAAACACATGACTTATCTTTTAATATAAATTATTTCTTTTCTTCTATATGCACCTCACAACTAATTACTTATTTATTCATCATTAATGAATGATTTGTTTCTTTCTCCTTAGCACCATCACCTTGAAATTGCATTGAAATACTCAAGAGCTCTAGTTTAAATTCCAACCTTTCAATTCTTTATTCTTGATCCATTAGTAAATTTTCTTGACTCCTAATTATCTCTTCTTGAATCCTTAATTTTTCCTCTTAAATCTTAAACTTTTCCTCTTGAATTGTAAACTTTTCCTCTTGAGCTCTAAACTTTTCCTCTTGACTACTTAATGTAGCCTCCCACTATTCCCTTTCAATCCAAAATTTAGTATCCTTACTCATAAGCAAGTCAATCAGAACTTGATTTTTGGAGTTACAAGCCTCTTTTGAATATTGCAATTTATGATTCTCTCTCCTCAATTCTTCCATTTGTACTTTCAAAACCCATAGAGAGTCATAACAAAGGATGGTGATGAATAAGGAATTGGTGAATGTACACATAAGAGCTTTAATTCCTCCATTCTTTCATTAAATCATCCATTTGTTATTGCAAAAGAAACAATTTATAATCTTGAACTTCATTTTACATCATTTTAAGGAATGTCTCAAATTTTTTCTGCAAAGAACAATCACCAAATAAAAAATAATATGAAAACTAAAATCTCAGACTAACTCAATTGAAGATATTAAATAAACAATACCATTGTTCCCCTGCAACGACATCAAAAACTTGACAGGTTTCTAACAAGTGTACTAGATCGGCTAGTAATATAGGAAATATAGATTAAAATCCCAAATATTGTAACCAAGGGAATATGGATTGCTAAGGATAATATCTATATGTGAATTAAACTAATATGAGATTGTTTCCCAAATATTTTCGATTTAAAGTCAAAAATTAAACTAAATAAACAATTAAAGAAAATAAAACTAAAATTAAACTAACATGAATTAAGAACAAAACAATAATTGAAATACTCTTAATAAAGGAACTATTCACCTTAACTTCCATTATAATGACTTAATTTCAATAGAAACATCAGTGATTACGAAAAAAAAACTAGTAATAAAGACAAATATCTTTATGCAAAAGTATCATTCCTAATATTAAACTCATAAATAAATCTAATACTTAGCATAAAAATATAGTTTTAACTTCTTAAACATTCATTGAACTCTTTTGCAAGTAAATTTAACTTTAATTTATTCTTAGTTCCTCCTCTCTTAGTATTATAATCAATACTATCAACACACAATGTAACACCCTATGTTCACTTATATCATCCCATGTCTATAATATAATCATAACACAATTGTCAACATACTATTCATAATATATATTCAATTATGCAGAAATACTGGTATTTATAATGTTATTTGTGATTACAATAATAACCTTAGTCATTACATATCAATCACTAAACACGAACCACCCAACTTATGTAACCACAATCCTACTTTATGTACATGCCATATCGATCTTCCTTCATCGTGTCCTCAATTCCTATTCCTTCGCGCAGTCTACAAATCATGCGTTAAACAACATTGTTGCTTAGTGGTGGATACAACTACACAAAATTTCATCTAAATAAATTTATTTATATTTATTTGTATTTTTGTTGTATTTATTGTTTTACTCATGATACTACTTCATTCTTATTACTTATATAACCATACTTTTTCACCTTTTGTTGTTTAATCTTTATTACTGTTAAAGTTCCATATTTAGTACCTTCATATGCATATATTTTGCTTAATTTTTTACTAATTCTTATCTACTAATTAACATAACTATTTTATTTGTTTTCTTCCAATCACAATATATAAACTTGCAATTACTGCATGCTCCTAATTATGTAATTTAACTTCAGTATCCATATGAAATTTCTTTCTTTATTGAATACTTAATACTTATTGTACTTAATTCCTTGATTTCTCATAACTCCTTCATTCTTTGTGTCACCTTTCTTTATTTTTCTATAGTATTTAAATTCAATTCATTTTCTCAATATGACACTTAGACTTTGTATTTTACCAAATTATTATTTAAATTCCTTTTTTTGGTCGAATTGGTCATTTTGTTATCTCTTTTCTCATATTTATTATTTCACTTCAAGTTCTTTCTTTATAACAATTCTTACTATGAAATTTCATTTTGTTTCATTTTAGTCCTCAAAAATTACAATTTTCCTTAAATTTTCTCAACTTTTGACCAAATTACAAATTTATCTTATTTGTACTAAATTTAATCAAAATTTTCCTTTTTGACCTTTTTCTGTCTGAATCCAATTTCCCTATTGACCACTTTATCCATAATTATTTCATTATACCTTTTATTTCATTTTTTATTATTTAATTTACAATTAAATTCCCATTATTCCTTTATACAAGGTAAATTACCAATTTATTTCTTTTATAACTTTTATTTTTTCAATTTTACTATTTGATCCCTTTGACTACTTATTTCTTTGTTAATTTTTCTATAATTATCATTTAGATATCAATGTACAATTCAACCCCTGAACTTTTAGTTTATTTATGCTCACTTTAATTTAATTTAAATTTTGGCCCTTTTACTTTAATTACTTTTATATTCAATCTTTTCTTACTAAACTTTTATATAATTTCTACTTGAATGAAAAATTAAAAGTAAACCCCTAAACTTTTATTCGTCGCATTTGACTTTATTTATCTTCTCGTTGACTCGTTCGACTTTTCTTACTTTTAATTTCTTTTATGTATTTTTTCCTATTTAATTATGCTTATTCCTGAACTTCAGTAGAAAATTTCAATTGGGTATCTAAAACTTCTTTTCATCTTATTTTAACTTATTTAACTTCAATTTTGACCATTTTAATTTCTTTTGACTTCTAATTCTCTTAAGTAGGCAAATTTGTATTTTGGTCCTCGTACATGTTACTAAGATGGCATATTGCATTTTGGTCCTCATAATTCTTATTATTTATGATTTTACCCTTTTGACATATTTAATCAAATTAATTTCACAAATCACTGTTGTAATATCAAAATTACTATCTTGCCTCTATTTTATCACATAATTATATTTTTATCATTTTTGAGTCTATTAATTATATTTTTTCACTTTATATCTTGTTTAACCACATTTATTGCTTCCTAACATATTTCTTAGTCGTCATTTCTTTATGTAATTATAATTTTGCCCTTTTAAGTCCTTTTTACCATGTTAACCTTTTTAAACACACTTTTATCACCAAATTATAATTTTACCCCTAATTAATCGTGTAATTACCTTTTTACCTTTACTTGACTACTTAATCTCATTTTTCATTTTATTTCTCATTTATTTATATTTATAGTATCTTTAATGTTGTAATTACTCTTTTATCCCTATTTACATAAAAAATTATGATTTTTGCCCCTAGTTGTTATCAGTGAAAATTCTCGAACCAGATAAGTGGGATGAGAACTTCAATCATCACAATGTATTGGAGTGACCGTACAACACGGAATACGATACAATTCTTCAGTATACCATAATATCAGTGTGCATGTACTAAAGTGACCGCATAATATGGGGTACGATACAGTTCTCCAGTAAGCCATATAATCACATTTCATAGTATAATTTCAATAAATTCACAGTAATATAGTGGTGTATATACCCCTATGGCTAGCCATTCTATTATGAGATTCTGGATTACCCACTGTACACTAAGGGCAATAATACTGTTCACATTATATTACATTTTTACATTATTGTTTATTATAATTTAATATTATTATTTTTGTTAATCACATTCCATTAATCACATAAGCATATTTAGAAATTATTCAAGCTCGCCATCTATACATTCGTCATACATGGGCCTAGTATCATAAGTATATAATTAAAGCATGCCATTTCCAATACATATACCATTCAACCTCATGAAAGTATCATATATACATCATAATTTTTCCTTCATTTTTATGTCGATCATATTTTTATATTGATTCTACTTAATTTATATCAGAATTCTTAAGTTATCTTTATTTCCACCATTATGTCTACATGTACATAACTATGTACATTAGCTATTTTTTATTTTTATCATTTCTATTACATTCTTCATACCTTATATTGTCTAATACTTACTCAATGCATAATTAAACATCAAGTTCCATTACATTACCTTTAGGTACATATTTCAGCCATGGTTAGTTCTCTCCCTTAATGTTTGATTTCATTTTAATTTATTGCTTATTTCATTCTAATTCATCATATTATGAAATTATCTTAAATTATATGTCATTAATCTTTAGATTCCTATAGTTACATAATATAGTTTTTATACTAACTGTTATAGCTACGCATCATTTAAAGCATAATTCAACCATAGTATATTTATTCCTTGAAATATTACTCACTTTATGACTAATTTGCCAATTATCATCAAAATACCACATTATTCAACCTAGGGTACCATTCGACCTTCATCCATTTCATCACTTATTGATCAATTTTTTTCTAAATTTTATGGTTATTTTGTATCAATTCATCATTTTAGTAAATAGTCTTGAATTATTTTACATTATTCTTTATATTTACTTATTTACATAATGTAAATTTCATACTAAAATCCATAAATTAAATAAAATAAGGCATAGTTTGTATCCGCTTACCTGATTTTTCTTATTTTTCACAACATAATCTTCATTTCATTTGTCTTTCATCCATAAACACCATCATCTTCCTTATTTTCCTCACATGGCCCCCCGAATATACTTCATAAGAAAATATCCATCAAGTTGCTTTCTTAGTTTAATACAACACTATAACTATAATTTGCATACCTTAATCTACCTATTAGAACCCGTAAACCAATATAAAAAAAATCAAATACTCATACTTAAATTTTGAGACATAACTTGAATCCTTAATTTCTCTCACTAAAAATTCTCCATCTCCAAACTTTCTTTCGTTTTAATTTAATTTCTAGGTTGTAAAGGATGGATTCTAATGTATATGGGTGAAATTAGAGGTTGAGATTTGGGTGGGAGGAGAGAGAATTAAAGAAGAAAATGGTGGAATGCCATAAAATGGTGAATTTTGGTTTTTAAAGAGGAAAAAGGAAGAGAGTGATGATTTTTATGGAGGTTTAGAGAGTCTTCTCCACTATTCCATTTTGTCTTTTAGTGTGTAAAAGGAAGGGCCAAGATTAGGTATTTAACTATTTGAAATTATGTTACTTGGCACCATTTCCTTTATCCCTACAAATTCAAACATCATGGGCTTGCATGCACCTGATTATAACTCTATTTTAATGACCTTCATGTCCTTGAATAAATAAAATTCACTAAATAAGTTCATTAATTAATTCAGTCTCGATTTTCCACTATTTTTCTGAAATTTTTATTCTGCATGTTAGAATGGCCTGAAATCATGCCCTGCATATACTAGTATATTAAAAAACACATGGTTAAATTTTTATCCCATTATCATATCATTTCAATATACTTATGACTCCTGAGGTAGAATTAACCAGCTCGAAATTTGATATTTTAAAACGGCCAAAAAAATTATTTTTCACTTTCAATAGATTATTTATGCTATTTCTAATGGGTTTATATGATCAAAAAAACTTTTAGAGATCTATAGAATATTTTAGAATCTGATCAAACTTTCAATCAATACTTTTTACGGTATCGAGTAAAATCTTCACCGTCTGATTTAAGGACCTATTTAAACTCAATTTCATCTCGAATTTTACCATTGGACTCCGTTTAATATCTATTTTCATTATCCAATGTCAACCTAAATTTCCTATCAGGTTACCCATCCTCGATTTTCTTAGCTTAAGCAAGTTTAGCCTTTATACTTTTTCTCGAGTTTCTTTATTCTTTTTAACTCCGTTTATTCCGAAAACTACCCTAAGGTTAACTTTCATGCTCTTAAACATATTGGGCATAAATGATGTAAGTTTTAGGATGTTACACATAATTACCTCAAAAACATAACATAATCATGTATTGACACTATAGAGTTAATTCAAGAACATGTTAATCGTCAACTATGTTTAAACCAATTTTTAGTTATTGAGCCAATAAACCAACAATCAATCTTAACACAATCAAAGATAAGAATAAGCTTAAAACTAAGAAATAACCAAATGATATTTAAAATTAAAGCTCAACTTATGTCATCAGAATAAAAATAAAAGGATTCAAGTATCCATTATCAATATAAGAAAAAAATTACTTACTAAACATAATAAAAATAAAAGAACAACTAAAATAAATTAAAAAATAAAATAAAAAGAATATCAAATTTAAGAAAATAAAGAAAAACTATTGTACAAACTAACTAAAGAAAACTAGATGAAAAAACTAAAAAAAATTGTAATTGTAGCTTCTTTATCTTCTCTGATCGATTCCCCTTTCTGATATTTTTGATCCTTTATTTATAGCTGAAAACTATTGCCCAAAGAAGAAGTATTGCTTTTTGTTGCTTCCAAATCAGAGTCGAAAAAGAATTATAGCTTAATAGGAAGTTACACCAAAAACTGCCTCGTGTGCATGACCAAGTAATTGAAGAAGAAAAATTATGCTTGGCTAAACATGAAATGATGAAGGATGATGCACAACCAAGCATAAAGTAAACATGGGTGTGCACAACTAAGCATGAATTAATGAAGAGTTATGCATGGCCAAGCATGCCTTTTATATACTAAACCAATTTTTTTATCTTTTGGGTCTCGTTTCACAGCTTTATCACATTCGATCGTTTGAATTCTTTGCTCGGCTGAGCGAAAGGTCTCTGGACTAAAGTCACAATTGTTTGCTATAATTTCCCAAAATTATGAAATTGGCCAAAAACTTTTCCTTTCTTTCAATTTAATCTTTTTTTTTCTTCAAATTGACCCTGAAAAATACCAAAACTTAAAATTAACCCCTAAAACACAAATTCAACCAATTAAACTATAATTCAACTAAATTAACACTAAATTAACTCAATTAAATACCTAAAGTCACACTAAAAAATCATTTAATTCATAATTATCAATATCGAAATCACCAAAAATAATAACACACTTTTAAAACAATCAAAGTTGTGATAGTGATGAGTGAGGTTGATCCATAGAGACTGGTGAGAAATTATTTCTTTTAAAAGCTAACTAGTATAAAAGAAAATGTGTTTGTGGGAAGGGGGGAGGGTTATAGGTTATTTAGATAGCAAAAATAAATAAACTATAATAGAATAAAATAAAATCAACAGAATAAACAACTCCAACAAAAAGAATAATTTTGATTCCAGTTCGTTACTTGATCAATATATTCAAATATAAATTATATATATTTTCCAATAAACTAGTTCTAATTGGTGTCTTACAACTAATCCTTCCTTACATTTAAACTAACCAGGAAATACTCAATGATTAGTGCTAATTGTCAAACAACCATAAAAAATACCATACATGATTTAATATGACAATTGCATTAAAAATTAAAAGACCTAATTCTAACTAACAAATGCTAGAAAGACTTGGTTTATTTAAACCAAATTGTACTATTTCCCATAATAAACTAAGCATTTTGTGGCACTCGATCATCCAAATCTACTATTGATTTTCATATTCAAGAGACAATTCTAGTTCTAACTAAACCACTATAAGAAAATATCAAAATAGCAATAGAAGTATTTTCCTTCCTAATTTATCAATGGAATACAATTTAATTTCATTGCCAAAATTGGTTGAAATTTTTAGATTTAGCAACGGAATAAAAAATAGTAGTATTCCATTGCTAAAAAAGGGGAGAACATTTAGCGCCAAAATATAGTTACTAAAATTAGAAAAAAGAATGCTAATACCATTGCTAAATATAGTGCCAGTAGATGGCAAAAAACTTTGGAACAAAATTTGTCAACGAAAATTAAATTTCATTGCTAAAATAGCAACGAAAAATACATTATGTTGTTATTTTGCATTTGAATTGTTTTAAAGTGGGTTATTTAGCAATGAAATTTAATTTTTCATTGCTAATTTAGCAAGAAAAATTAAATTTCGTTGCTAAATAACCTACCTTAACACAATTTAGTTGTTAGAATAGCAACAAAATATTTTTTCATTGCTAAAATAGCAACTGACTAATTTTTTCATTGCTAAAATAGCAATGAAATATATTTTCCATTGTTATTTTTGCAACGGAAAAACATTCAATTGCTATTTTAGTAACAAAAAATAAATAAGTTGCTACTTCATTATTTGCCCTAGGTATAACTTGTTCTTTTTGTTCCTCCTATCTCGTTGTCTTGCCTTAGATTCTCTTTGTGTGTATGTGTGTGCCTTCTCTATTTTGAGATTTCCCTTCCCTACCTCCCTCTTGCCTCCATTGTTTCTCCCTTTTCTTTTAGGTTATCTCTCTCTTCTTGTAAGTTTATGTGTTTTTTAATATTTTTTTTGTTATTATGGTTTTTCACTTTTTTCTTTTTCCTTTATTCATTTTCTTGCTTTCTAGAATTGGAGAATTTCTAATTTATTATTGTTGTTTTCTCTCTATACTCTCTTTTATGTTCACACATCAAACATGATCCATACTTGATTACCAAAATCAAACCTTAACAGCCATGCCTTCCTCTCTTAAATTCGTTCATTCTCACCTTTCTTCACCATTGGCTTCTAAAAAATCATTATTTTTGCTTCTCTTTTGCCTCTTCATCGGCATCTTCAATTTCACCTTCAAGCTTACTGCCTCATTTGGTTATCACTGCTCTAGCTCCATTACTGAGCCTCGAACCATGCAGGTCCTCTAAAACACCAAATGAAATGATAATGAAGAGGGTTCTGTAAAGAGACATAAAGTTATGGGCTTTGTTGGGATTCAAACTGGGTTCGGCTCCTTTAGCTGCAGAGAATCCTTGAGAAAGACATGGATGCCTTCTGATCACTAAGGTCTTTAAAGGTATGTATCTAATTTGTCTGTTATACTTTATCGATGCCCTCCGATCTCTAGGGTCTTCTAAATATACATAATGAGTAAGATGCTTTTCTTTCATATACTTTAGCAACAATAATAGGTATCAATAATAATTAACTGGTTTTGACATGACAATTTCATACTAAAAGTCTATTTTTCTTAAATATCTAGATGTTATTCTCTAAATCAAAAGCCAAAAGTGCAAAAATGATTTATCAATTCTTTCTTTTTAGGATATAACACATTTAATTTATGTGGCCATGTGTACTTGTGCAGTGGATCTAGTGCTGGTCATTCATTGAAGGAAGCTAATTTGAAGAGAATTGTTGCTATAGTTGTTCAAAAGGCTATAGAACTCTGCACTGCTAATTCGGTAATTAACTAATTATTCATTGTTTCTTTACATGTTCAATACTTTTATTGTATTTTGGTCCCAATCTGGAACTTGTATTTTGTTATAGCTTATTATTATAATTTTAGTTTGGTTAGTTATACAAATGCCTATGTATATATACATTTATTTACAACAGCTTCAATAATAGATGTTGGTGAAAGTTGGGATTCAATTTGTTTTACTTCTACATACAGCTAATTGGTTTTAATTGGGCTATTATATAGATTTATTTACAACAGCTTCAATAATAGATGTTGGTGAAAGTTGGGATTCAATTTGTTTTACTTCTACATACAGCTAATTGGTTTTAATTGGGCTAGGTTCTAGTTTGTCAAGCTATGCAGCATTTGTATGTTCTGTAAAGTATTATTTGTTGGAAAGTTAATTCTATTGTTATGAAAAGTACCTTATGTATAAATCCCCTCCTTAAGAAATCAAAAGCATTTTTATTCTTTTATGTTGCTTTTGAGCTTTAAGCCCTATCTCTGTTGTTAGTGTTTAAAGCTCTAATATGCTTCTTGACTTCACATTAAGTCCAAAAAAATGATGAAAATGAAAACGAAAAAAATGGAACTCAGGTTTTTATAGTTTTATGCCCTTTTTTGTGTAGCTAGGTAGATGAGAGTTTCCTTGGCAAGCAAAATTAACATGACAAATTTTGGTTTCTCCATGGTGAAATTTTAGTTGTTAGCAATTACTATATTGTAGTATTTTAGGGACAACTTGGCTTGGGATTAAACAGTGCATGTAAGACATTATACAAAGTTTACTTGTTTGAGGTGATCTTAGACTATCTTATGGACTCTCATTTCTTCTTCTCTCTTGCTTTCCCCATTTAGCATTTAGCATTTGATTGTTGCATAAATGAACCACCATTTAACATAAATACTTTACTGTTAAGCAAATTAATGGATATTAATTATTTCAATACAAAATTTAAAGCAATGTATGCATATATGTATGGTAGAGATTGGTTAGCTAGTCCTTTTTCTTACACACACACACACACACACACAAATATATATATATATATATATATATATATATATATATATATATATATATATATATCATTTATATAAATCTCAGTTATGTGTATTAATACGTGACTTTTGTTATTTTATTCTTTTTTTGCTCCACTTTTCTGAAATCTTATTTTCCATATATGTTATAAATTTATAAGTGAGGACCACATGGTCTTCTGTGTTGCTTCTTGAATTAATTTAGTTTTAAATATAAGCATCACATTCTTATGTGAAGTTCTAATCATAATGATAAGTGTAAATTTAAATATGATTTTAATGTGTTTTTAGGTTAGTTTTATGTTAATTTAGTTGTTTTATTGGTTAATTTCTTCAATTAGTGTTTTAATTGTTTAATTAAGTATTTTTAGGTGTTTTTAGGACTTAATTGGAGAAAAAGGAAGAAAGTTTGAAGGAATTTTTTGAAATTTGGCTTTTTGGGAAAGCTTTGTAAAAGAGGAAGAGTGCACGTTCAGTCTAGAGGCATCACACTTCGTGGAGTATAAATCCATTATGTGGAGTATCATTAAGAAAGTAACAAACTAGGTAGAGTAAAGTTTTACTCTACAGAGTAAAAGGAAGGCCAAGTAAGCATACTTTACCTATTAACTTTCTACTCCATAGATTATGAGCTATCCCATTCATGTAAGGATTTTCCAAAGCATTAAATAAAAAGTTTCTCAATTCAATTGGGAGTCTGCTGAGATAGGAAGTAATGATTGATCCTGATTCTCCTTCCTAAGCTATAAAAGGACCAAGACACTAGTTGAAAAGCGAGCTCAGTTTTTACCTAGTTTTCATAGTTTAAAGTTTATTTTACATTTTAAGAGTAGTTTTACACTTACATTTAGAGGAAAAGAGTGGATCATTTTGTAGAAACTTCAAGCTCAGTTGAAGGGTTTATGTGTATCATTTCTTTACTTTATTTTTGTTTATCTTCAATGACGATGAGTGAGTAATTCGTATTCTTTTGCTGAGGGAACTTGAACCCTCTTAATTCTTATGTAATGACTTGATTTGTTCTTTAATTTGAATGTCAATTTCTTAATTCTTTTTCAAATTCCTTATCTATAGTTGCTTTTACTTTGATTGTTAATTTGTTGAGAAATGGTTAATAATTGAATTAATAGTAACTTAAGATGTGCATGTTCGTGGTTTAGTTTGTTTAATTTAATTCATAGTTATTTTCTAAAAAACGTGATAATTGTATGTTAGAATTAGGTCAATTAAAGCTATGAAAAGTTGAATTAAGAATGAATTGAAGTAAGATTTCTAAAGAAAGGATCTAATAGATATTTAGGAATTCATGAACTGAATTTTTATGCTAAGTATTGAATTATTCTAAATAAGGGGGTTTAGTGCTTAAAAAGATATTCTGAGAAGTTATCTGAGTTTATTACTAGTTTTCCATAATCAACTGCATTAAACTTTTAATTAAGACATATGCATGAGAAATAGAGGTGGATAGTCCTTCAGTGAAAGACTTGTTATCATTGAATTCTCGTTAATATTTTTTACTTTTTTTGTTTAAGTATATGGTTAATTGCTTTAGTTATTAGTGTTACTTTAGTTGTTAAATTTCTTTTTAAGTTTAAATTTACATTATAATCAAAACTTTGGGGATTTTTTTGTTTCTTTTCACATGAATTTTGGTTTTAAAAATCTTAAAATCTTTTACACCTTCATAAGTATTCCTTGGGTACGATATTCAGGGTCTTAATTTTATTTTCCTATATTACTAGCCGATCTAGTACACTTGCTAGATATTGGTAAAGTTTTTGGCACCGTTGCTGGGGACACATTGGCATTTGCTTAATTGTTTTTTATTTTTAAAAGTGAATTATGTGTGTTCTTTTTATTTTTCTTTATCTATTTATTGATTTTATTCTTTTATTTTGCAAGTGTTAATAGTTTATAGTGAGAAATGACCCAGTCTTACTTATTGACCCTAAAATTGAGAGAAAGTTTCATAGGATTAGGAGGCTAAGTGAAAACATGAATAATTCAGGGTTAGAACCACCTATCAATGGCCTACCTCATAAAAATCCACCTATAATTGATCCAACTTCCTCCTATGATAGAAGAGCAAAATGTGCATATCAAGCTTAAGGGAATGGTTTTAGACCTAAAACAATTAGAGACTATGTTATTCCTTGGTGGAATGAAGAACATAGAACTATTACGATTCCTCATCACCAGCCATTTGAGATTAAACCTATTACAATTACGATGGTACATAGTAATCAATTTTCAGGTTCGAATATAGAGGATCCTTTACAATATTTAGATATGTTCTTAGAAATTAGCGACACTGTGTAAATTTCGAATGTATCAACTGATGCTATTAGGCTTAAACTTTTTCCTTTTACCCTTATAGGAAAGGCTAGAGATTGGTTACAAATATTACCAAATTAGTCCATTCATTCTTGGCAACAAATGTAAGAAAAATTTATGTGCAAATTTTTTCATCTACTAAGACAACCCTTATTAGGAAACAAATCAATGACTTTCAACAATTCTATAAGGAGCCATTCTATGAAGCCTAGGAAAGATTTAGGAGACTTTCAAAAAGCTCTCCACATCATGAATTTCCTATTTATCAACTAATGCATATTTTCTACTCAAATGCTAATCAAGCAATGAGGTCTTTGTTAGATGAAACATCAAATGGTAATTTTACAAATCATGTTCCTGAAGAGGCATTCTTGCTTCTAGATGAGATGGCTACCAATGACGCTCAATGGAATACCTCTAAAGTAGCATAAAAGAAATAAGGAGTATATAGTATAGATGAAATAGCTATGCTTAAGGCTCAAATAGAATTAATGAGAAAAGAACATCTAAGAGAAATAAATGAACTTAAAGTTAAAAATGTATTTATGTTGCCTAATGAATGTGATGTTTATGCAGGAACTCAAGGAGCATTTAAGATCAAGAATGGTGAATGATTGGTAAAGGAAGTGAATGCCTTGAATCCATATAGCAGCACTTATAATCCAGGATAGAGATAACATCCATATTTTGAATAGAGAGATGGGAATCAAGCATCAACTTCTAACCCTCACCCTAGGGCTCTTTTTAACTAGAATCAACCCTCAAATAACCATCCCCCATATTAAAATCAAGTTTAAATACATTACCTTACTACATACTCATCACAACGTTTTCAACCACTTGAATTTCAAAAACCTCAACCCCCACTCCCACAAGAAAAGAAGTCAAATATAGAAGAAATTATTGCTAGTTTTATGGCCTCCAAAAATGCAATTTTAGCTGGCTAAGACACTAGGTGGAAATCACAAGATATTTGGATGAGAAACTAAGAAGTTTCCATTAAGAACTTAGAGAACCAAATGGGACAACTTGCAAATTCCTTATCCAATAGAACTCAAGGTACATTTCCATCTAGTGTAGACCGTAATCCTAAAGAGGAAGCAAAAGCAATCACTTTGAGAAATGGAAAAGAGGTATAAGAAGCCGACACTGGTAAGAATTCTTCAAAAGTGGTGGAACCAATAATAGAGGTAAGTGTTCCTAAGTCTAAAAATTTAGATGAGGTATCTCCGGTTGTTGAGAAGGGTAAAGGTAAAGAAAAACTCATTTATACTGTTCTTGATGAATCTCAGTTACCTTTTACATCTCTAGCTAGGAAAGAAAAGAATAATGAACAATTATCCATATTTTTAAACATGTTTAAAAAGTTAAATGTAAATTTACCATGTGCTGAATCTCTATTACACATGCATAAATATGCTAAATTCATGAAAGAGTTATGTTCTAATAAAAAGAAGCTAGAGGGTATAGGTACGGTTCAATTATCCAAAAATTATAGTGCTATTTTAATGAATAAAATTCCTAAAAAATTAAAAGACTCTAGTAGTTTTACGTTACCTTATGAATTAGGAGGAAATTTTGTTGGACATGCTTTATGTGACTTGGGTGCTGTATTAATTTAATACCTTATTCAATTTGCAAGAAATTGGACTTAGGTGATCTTAAGGAGACCTAAATGATACTGCAATTAGTGATAGATCAGTAAAGAGTCAAAAGTGTATTATTGAAGATTTATTGGTAAAAGTAGAAAATTTTATATTTTTAGTTGATTTTATGGTAATGGATATGGAGGAGGTTCGAAAAGTGCCATTAATAGTAGGATGATCATTCTTGAATACAACAAAAGCTTTAACAGATATACATAGACAAATGGTTACTTTAAGGTTTAATGAGGAGGAAATGGTTTTTAATGTTAATAAAGTAATAAAACACCCTTTTTATAACTTTGAAGAGTCCATTATTTTGTAGACAATATTTAAGAATGTGTAGAGGAAAAGCAAGAAAAAAATTTATGTTAAATCATGAGTTATAGGATTGTTTAATGCATTCGAGTAATAAAAAAGACATGGAAAAGCAAGAAGAAGAGCTGATACAAGAACTAGAAAAAGAGCACAGTGAAGAAATGAAGGAGGATGAATAGTCCCCTCCTAAGTGAGAAAATCACTCTGAACTCAAAACTCTTCCTTCACATTTAAAATATGTACTTTTGGAGGAAAATGCAAAACCTGTAATTATTTCTCAATTGTTGTCAGGTTTAGAAGAATAAATAATAGTAAAGATCCTAAATAAGTATAAAGGAGCAATAAGATGGGAGGCTTCAGATTTGAAGGAAATTAGCCCCAGTTATTGTATACACCAGATACAGATGGAGATGGATTTCAAGCCAACCTCAAAGAAGACTTAACCCAGCTATGCAAGAAGTGGTGAAAAATGAGGTATTAAAACTTCTCAATGTAGGTATTATCTATTCCATTTTTTATTGTAGTTGGGTAAGTCCAATGCAATGTGTACCTAAAAATTGAGGTATGATAGTGGTGACTAATTAAAATAATGAATTAATCCCAACATGAACTATAACGGGATGGAGAGTGTCTATTGATTATAGGAGATTAAATAGTACTACTAGAAAAAACCATTTTTCTTTGCCTTTTATTGATCAAATGCTAGATAGATTAGCTGGCAATAGGTTTTACTATTTTTAGATGGTTATTAAGGGTATATGAAAATTTTTATAGCCCCAAAATACCAAGAGAAGATCACCTTTACATGCCTTTATGGCACATTTTCCTATAGGAGAATGCCTTTTGATTTTTGTAATGCCTCATCTACATTTCAAAGATGCATGATGGCCATATTTCATGATTTTATTGAACAATTCATGGAAGTTTTTATGGATAATTTTACTTTATATGGTCATGATTTTGATTCATGTTTATCTAATCTAGCATTGGTTTTAAAAAGATGTGGGAAAACTAATTTGGTTCTCAATTGGGAGAAATATCATTTTATGATAAGGGAGGAAAATATTTTAGGGCATAAAATTTTTAAAAATGGTATTAAGGTTGACAAAGCAAAGGTAGAGGTAATTGCAAAATTGGCTCCTCATACGAATGTTAAAGGCATTAGAAGCTTTCTTGGTCATGTTAGGTTTTACCGTCAGTTTATTAAGGATTTTTCTAAAATAGCTAAACCACTTTACTGCTTAAAGATGCTGCATTTAACTTTGATGATGAGTGTTTGCAGGCTTTTAACCAATTAAAGCACAAGTTAATTATAGCGCCTGCCATAGCATCACCAGACTAGAACTTGCCTTTTAAAATAATGTGTGATGTTAGTGACTTTGCAGTAAGAGCAGTTTTGGGGTAAAGAAAGGAGAAAATTTTTCATACCATTTATTATTCTAGTCACACACTCATAGGAGCACAAATGAACTACACCACCATAGAAAAAGAGTTTTTGGCAATAGTCTTCAATTTATAAAAATTTAGACCATATCTTCTTGGTTTTAAAGTGACAGTGTGGTCGGATCATGCAGCACTTCGGTATCTCTTTGCTAAAAAGGATTCCAAATCGAGGTTTAATTATTAGATGGGTCGTACTGCTTTAAGAATTTGACGTGGAGATAAAAAGGGAGATGAAAATTTTATAGCTAACCATCTATCCAGATTGAATCATGCTCATATAGAAAAGGAAGAAATTTTCGACTTATTTCTTGATAAATGTATTTGTACTATTTATTTTTATACTAATTCAGTTCCTTAGTACGCTGATATCGCTAATTACCTTACAAGAGATTACCTTCAAAAAGATTTCACATGGCAACAAAAGAAAAAGTTAAAGACGGATGCAAGACACTATTTATGGGATGATTTGTATTTGATCAAAATCTGCCCGGACCAAGTGTTAAGGCAGTGTGTTCTAAAAGAAGAACAAGCAGACACTATGCGACTTTGTCATGGAGGAGAGGCTGGTGGACACCATGGTCCTAATCATATAGTGGCAAAAATCCTTAAGTCAGGTTTCTTTTGGCCTACTCTTTTTAGTGATGTTAAGTCCTTTATAGAGTCTTATGATAAGTGTCAATGAGTTGGTGATATATCAAAAAGGGATGAGATGCCTATTAATAATATGCTAGAAGTTGAAATTTTTGATGTTTGGGGCATTGACTTCATGGGACCATTTCCAAATTCTTTTGGCTTTGAGTATATCCTAGTAGTTATAGACTCTGTAAGTAAGTGGATAGAGGTAGTGGCTACTAGGACATGTGATGCTTGAGTAGTACTTAAATTCCTTAGGAAAAATATATTCACCAGGTTCGGGGTATCAAGAGCTATTATTAGTGATGGAGGAAAGCATTTTGTCAATCACCAGTTTAAAACATTGCTTAAAAAGTTCGGTGTTAGACATAAGGTTACAACTCCTTGCCATCCTTAGGCAAATGGGCAAGTAAAAGTATCCAACAGGGAATCAAAAGCCATCTTAGAAAAAAAAAGTGGACAATGCTAGGAAAGATTGGTCTTATAAACTGGATAAGGCTTTATAGGCTTATATAACAGCTTACAAAACCCCTATTGGCATGTCCCCCTTTAGGTTGATTTTTTGTAAAGCATGTCATTTCCCGATCGAACTAGAACATAAAGCACATTGGGCTATTAAAATGCTTAATCTTAATCTAAGTATTGTAGGAAAGAAAAGGAAATTGTAGCTCAATGAGTTAGAAGAAATTCGACAATGGTCGTATGATCATGCTGCCAATTACAAGGAGAAAACCAAGCAATGGCATGATAAGAGGTTGAATCATAAGAAATTTACCCTCAGGATGTTTCTATTAAAGCACAACAATAGACTAAGATTATTTCCAGGTAAACTTAAATCCAGATGGTTAGGTCCTTATTAGGTGTTTTCAAGCAATGACTTTGGTGTTGTCACAATTCGAAATTCAAAGGATGGACATGAGTATAGAGTTAACAGCTATAGACTGAAACCATACTTTTATGCTCATCAAGAGATTTCTGAGGCAACTTTGGTACTCCTTGACAAGTGAGACAGTCTTAAAGTCTAGCTGAGGACTAACAAAAACTCAGAACTATCTCTTCTTACCCTTTTTCTTGTAGTAGGTTTTAATTTTGCAGTAAAGTTTTGTTTGTGTTGTTTAAAGTTTTTGCCATTCTAGTCTTCTTAAGATTTTAGAGTCCTAAGTGTTTCATACATATATTATAATAGGAATGCATATCTTATGGTCTTAATAGAGTTTATCTGGTGTTTTAGAAGCAGAAAAAGTGCAGGAACAGTATAAATCATACATGAACATGTTTTTAGTAATGGCATTGAATAAAGGGCAATCTTGGTTTTGTTTTTGGTATAATTTGAAGTTTTGGAGTGTTGATGATTTTAATATAGAGAGCATGAAGTGTCAGTGCTGATTTGGTGAAAAATTTAAAAGCTTGAGCAATTTTTGCAGAAGAAGAATTGATGAAGCTAGGAGTTTTTATGCTTTAAGGTGCAAAGGGTGTTTAATTTGTGGAGTAAAATCTTACTCCATCGAGTGGATTCTTACTCAGTAAAGTAAGATTTTACTATACAGAGTATTAAGTTTCTTAAAAAATTTTGAAAATTCGATCTTGGTGTCTAAAGAAGTTACACTCGGTAGAGTGAAAGGACACTCCATCAAGTGCCTCTTCACTCCACTGAGTGGTGGCCTTGTAAAACCCCCTTTATGTTATTCTTGCACACACTCTTTTATTTGTTAGTTTTTTTTTCATTGTTGTGTGTTCTTACTCGCCCTTTCTCAATTCTACTCCACTGAGTGAGTCTTTTGCTTGCTAAATCTTAGTTGTGCATCAACTCATTACTCAAGTAAGTTCATTTGTGCCTTTAATTCTTTCTAATTTCGTTGCTGGTTGCTTAATTTACTCTCTAGAATTTGTGAACTTGTAATTACTTTAAAATGAGATTTTGCATGGTTCTTGATGTAGTTGGAAATTGTTATGATTGTAATTGACTTAGGTGCGCGTAAAAGAGTATTGTGACATAAATTTGTGTTTGAGATAATTAAAATTACATTAGTTATAGCTTTATAAAGTCATGCACACAACGTGCTCGATAAAATGCCTTGAAGAAAAAGCTTAACTATTTATTTAATTTTAATTTATCATTTCATTACCATGCCATTTGTTTTTCTTACCCCATCATTTATGCACCTAATTACAATTTATTTACTACCTTATTCACTGCATTTCTCATTAGAACAAATTGATGTTTCATTATTTCAATGGTTACAAATGCCTTAACTATGGTATTTTGTATTATCATTTAAATTGGCATATTTGTGTTTGAGCAATGGCATCGAAGAAGGCAAGAATTAAGAAGGCATCTACATCTTCAGGAAAGCATCTTCCTGCATATATTGATGAAGAAAATGTTGAATTGTATGAGTACTTCAAGGATATGAAGTTTGTGAAGCCAGTATACCTACGGGAATTTTACTTGGAGACTGGAGATGGCAACCTTTGGGCTGAAATTTACCCTCTTATTAAAAACATTGGTTGGAACGATTCATTCTCAAGTAACCAGAGGTTTATCCTTATATCGCGTTGCAATTTCTCACTTTTTTAAGCTAACATTTAAAGATGAGCAGGATTTAGGCACTGTAAGCTTTAAGCTTGGTAGGCACCGCCATACCATGCTTTTTCCCTATTTTGCTGAGAAGTTAGGCTTCTCAACCAATGCCATAGGTGATTTGCCAAATGCTACACATCAGGAGAACTAGGAATTTATTCGGGAGCCCTTCAATCCAACGAAGTACAAGACAAGCAAAATGAAAACACATGCTTTAGGCAGCCATACACTGAGAGTTTTACATAGATTTTTATCTATCACATTCTTTAGTTATCTTCGCAGTACAGGGGCTATAAATACTGAAGAATGCATGCTCCTAAGGTGCATGGTGAAAGGAATCAAGATCAATGGTGCTGTGCTTTTATGTAGAAAAATTGAGGAGCTACAAAAGATGCATCCAAAAATTAGGAAGACTTCTTTAGGATGGGTAGCAACCATTATGGCCAACCATGTGGGGCATATGGACATGCGTAAATCCCTCTATGAGATAAAATTTATTAATTATGGTATGCTAACCCGAATGAAAATTTTAGTGATGGAGCCTAGGAGGCATTGGTCCACACGAGATAAGTATTTGCATTTAATCACCATTGGTCAAAATCGAGATGAGGAACTAGAGGAAGATGCACCAGAGCTAGCCGGCCCAGCACAACCACCTCCAGCTCTTGCTCCAATCCTTGCCCTATAACATGAACAACAAGAAATTCCTCCAATACTCATGACTTTCATGAATCAAGTAATAGGGAGGATAGATAATATGAGAGATGATATTGGAGAGTTGAGAAGGGACTTTCAAACGTTCAATGTCAAATTTTAAAAGTGATTCCCACCATCACCACCTCCGCCATCCGAGTAAGATCAGTTTGAGTTGCTAAGGACAACAACATTTTTGTGAGGGGGGTAGAGCTTCTTTAAGCTCAAGAATTTTGCTAAAATCCAGGAAGTAAAATCTAATTCTTCTTTTTCTTTATATTATGAAAACATTTATGTTCTTTTGTTTTATTTTGTTTTTTTTTTGGTTTGTAATAGTAATGATAGGAGCAACTTAGTGCTATAACTAACTCAATAATGTTATGAATAGTTGCTAGTCCTTGTTAATTAGTTGTTTTTATCCGTAGAGCACTTTAATAAGTAGTTAATTAACATGTATCACTTAGTCTACATAAAGCTTAGTTTGCCCTAGTTTTTTTCGAAAATTGAACAAATTGAACTTGAATTTAGATTGTGCATTAGTCAAGACTATAGTTTAGCAATAAGACAAATAGGTTGTTTAAGGAAGTTTTGTGCTAGTCTATTACTCAATTTGGTTTATAATTCTTAATTTCCACTCTTAAGCACAAAAGACCAGTTTTTAAACTTTAGAAAAACCAGTGCATTGAAATAGTTGAGCAAGGAATTTTAGGACACTAGAACCTTCCTCATCACCCTTCGAAGCATAAAAACAACTCAAGCAACTTAGATAGTGATTTAGGTAATTTTTTCTTGTTGAACTAATTAAAAGGCTGTTTTTCTACCCTTTTGATATCATTAACCTTTGTTAGCCAATTTGAGCTTAATAAGGTGTTCTTAAAGTGCACCATAATTTTTGTTTTTATTACACTCAATATTAACCATATAGTCTAAAAGCTTTTTTCTATCCTCTAGAATTGGCCACTCTAGATTTGGATGAATTTACATTTATTGGGCATTTCAATCTAGTGTGATAAGAATAATTGTATCTTTGAGGGCAAGAATTATGAGATGAAGTCAAGTGCTTGTATAATGTCCTTGTTTTACCCATTTTTATTGAAAATTACCAATAAAAGAAGCTAAAAAAAGCTAGCATATATGGCAAAATCTTAAGTATGGGGTATTTACAAGGAAAATAAAATTGTGGTTTCTCAAAAATGAGAAATTGAGCAAAGTAAGAGGGATTTCAGTCTTACATTTTCTATTTGGGTATGTTCATTGCTTAAAAAAGGGATTGAATAGGCAAAGTTTAACAAGGGAATTGTGTTTAATAGTTTAAAAATTTAGAAGTGGGATTTATTCAAGTATAGAGTGGCTATTTCTCTTTGATTATCTGTTGACCATTCTTTGATAGCCAATCCCTTAACCCTATTACAACCCAATTAAAACCTAAGTGATTCTATGATTTGCTTTGAGTTATTTAGCGGAGATGACTTTCAGGTTTCGGTGTTAAAAAAGAGGCCTATGGTGTTTCTAGAGTTTCAAGTGCGAAACCACATGTATACTTAGTGTACATCAATTCTAGAGCTTAATTATGAAGTGCATTGGTGTTTTGTTTTTGAAAAGTGCTTAAATTATTTTGATCTTACACACACATATGGAAACTGATTATTATCTTCTTGTTTGAGTTTATTCTAGCTAAGATTTTGTTGAGTGCTCTTGTTAATTATTGAACTTAGTTTTGAGTTGTATAAATCTAATTTTGAGTTTGATTATTCTGAAAAGTTGGTTTGTTCAGATTTACTTGGGGAAAAGTAAAGGTTAAGTGTGGGGTATTTGATAAGTGTAAATTTAACTATGATTTTAATGTATTTTTAATATGTTTTTGGGTATTTTTGGGACTTAATTAAAGAAAAAGGAAGAAAGTTTGGAAGATTTTATTGAAATTTAGCTTTTTGGGAAAGCTTTGTAAAAGAGGAAGAGTGTATGTTCAGTCCAGAGGCTTCACACTCCGTAGAGTGTCCTTAAGAAAGCAACACACTAGGTAGAGTAAAGTTTTACTCTACAGAGTAAAATGAAGGCCAGGTAAGCATACTCCACCGATTAACTTTCTACTCCACTGATTATGAGTTATCCCATTCACGTAAGGATTTTCCAAAGCATTAAACAAGAAGTTTTTCAATTCAATTGGGAGTCTGCTGAGATAGGAAGTAATGGTTGATCTCGATTCTCCTTCCCAAGCTATAAAAGGACAAAGACACCAGTTGAAGAGGGAGCTCAGTTTTTACCTAGTTTTCATAGTTTAAAGTTTGTTTTACTTTTTAAGAGTAGTTTTACACTTAAATTCAAAGGCCGAGAGTGGAGCATTTTGCAGAAACTTCAAGCTCAGTTGAAGGGTTTATGTGTATCATTTCTTTACTTTATTTTTGTTTATCTTCAATGATGATGAGTGAGCAATTCGTATTCTTTTGCTGAGGGAAATTGAACCCTTTTTATTTCTTATGTAATGACTTGATTTGTTCTTTAATTTGAATGTCAATTGATTATTTCTTAATTCTTGTTCAAATTCCCTATCTATAGTTGTTTTTACTTTGATTGTTAATTTGTTGAGAAATGGTTAATAATTGAATTAATAGTAACTTAAGATATGCATGTTCATGGTTTAGTTTGTTTAATTTAATTCATAATTATTTTTTGAAAAAACGTGATAATTGTGTGTTAGAATTAGGTAAATTAAAGCTATGAAAAGTTTAATTAAGAATAAATTAAAGTAAGATTTCTTGAGAAAAGGTCTGACAGATATTTAGGAATTCAAGAACTGGATATTTATGCTAAGTATTGAATTATTCTGAATAAGGGGATTTAGAGCTTAGAAAGATATTATGAGAAGTTATTTGAGTTTATTATCAGCTTTCCAAAATCAATTGTATTAAACTTTTAATTAAGACATATGCATGAGAAATAGAGGTGGATAGTCCTTCAATAAAAGACTTGTTATCATTGAATTCTCGTTAACGTTATTTGCTTGCTTTGTTTAAGTTTATGGTTAATTGCTTTAGTTATTATTGTTACTTTAGTTGTTAAATTTCTGTTTTAAGTTTAAATTTACATTCTAATCAAAACTTTGGGGAATCTTTCTTTCTTTTCACACGAATTTTGGTTTTAAAAATCTTAAATTCTTTTACGCCTTCATAAGTATTCCTTAGATACGATATTAAAGGTCTTAATTTTATTTCCTTATATTACTAATCGATCTAGTACACATGTTAGACACTGGTCACATAACCATATGTTTTGATTACATGTAGGCATAAGGAGAAAGATGGGTCATTTTGTAGATCGACAATTTTGGATGCAGGGTGAATATTATCTAGAATTTTTCTTTTTTCTTTTTAAGATAACTGGGTTGTGTTTCCTTCTAGGATCTAATACGTCCAAGAAGAATTGGTTTGACATATAGAGTTGTGCTAATATTGAATGGAATTCTTAATTATGGTTTTTGATCAATTTTTTATGCTCATTGTGATTAAAAGATCCTCCCATCCTTTTGTTTGCTTAATTTTCTTAGAATCTTTATTTCTATAGAAAAAGAATTTAAACTATTGAAAGTTTGTGAATTGTTTATTGCATTTGGAGTTTCTTAATGCTGCTTCATTTATTGTTTTCTTATTGATTGACACTTTATTTCCTGTGTATCTTAGTAATATAATATTTTCTAGGTCGCATGTATAATAAAGGCTTCAAATGCTTTCCAATTATATTAGTGTTCAAATAAAGATTTGATGCTTTGATTGCTGGATTACAAAGCTTGTTTTTCTTTTGCTGTATCCACAATTCTCTATATCAACTAGTGGTTCAAGCCTTCGTCTCTTATAATGTATATTTCAGTAAGTGTTCTCTTTTGCACGATCAATTTTTAGAAAAATAGTAGAGTAAATAGAAGGTGAATGAATAGCTTAAACCCAGAATTGCAGTTTTGCATTTATGTCCCTTTTTCACATTTTGGTCTTTTTATATGTTTGTTAAAATTATAGCAAATTTAATGGATGTGGGTTAAAATAATCGATAAAATAATTATTAGCGATGGAATAGAGACAGAAGTTACTATCGTACTTTTATTTATTGCTGGGAGAATTTACCAACGGTAATTGTATTTTCCGTTGCTAAAAATAGAAATATAATCGGAGTTCTTTTGCTATTTTTAACTGATTCATGGGATGATATATTTGGTGGATTTTGCAACGGATTTTGAATTCCGTTGCTAAAAAATAGTAATTGTCAAATTAGCAACTGAATTTTCCGTTGCTAATTTCAGTTACTATTTTATGATTTTTTTATAGTGAACCTAAATGACAATATCTACTTTAATAATTGCACAACTGCACACATTGTAAGAACTAACAAAAATAATATTGGCATGAGATCACAAGAATCATCTAAAAAACTAAAATCAATAGTAACAATAAAACATTTAAACCTCACAAGTAATACAACTGAATTTTAGCTATCCTTCAACTAGAAAACAGACCTAATTTATACATGTTCATAATTAGAAGTTAGAGATGAACAGACAGCCTCTAAAGAATGAAAAAAAATATTTTCCTCCATTGCTGTAAAGAATAAAACTTCCTTTTAACTTAAAAAGAGTCTTTAACTCAAATAGGACAACTAAAATAGGAAAACTAAATAAAAAGGAAAAATATTCTAAAAGCTAATTACATTATTCTTTTATCTAGATTTTTATTTTCTAGTCAAAATCCCGAAATTAATCATCTCCTTAAAAGGAGGAAATTAAAATAATTTTACTTTCAAGTTCCCAAATCCATGTTTGACTCTAATTCTTCTTGTAAGTTAAGATGTGCCCATAACATAATTCATAGCAGTCAGCTTCAAATTCAGAGTGTTATGCCTACAACTTTGTTCATAATGATCAAATTTGATACCAAATTATAGAATGAAGAGTTAAAACACTAGAATTCTTTATTTTTTTATCCCAACAACCACCAGCTTGTCAAGTCCAAAATACTAATCCAATCAACTAATTCCTACCATATTTACCTCAAAAATAATATCAATATACATATGAAAACATGCAAATTATGGCACTTATCAGTTGGTGATGGGGTGAAAATTAGAATTTTGAGGAATTTGCGGTTGTCTAATGCTAAGAATTTTTTGGTTAATAATATTTTTAATTGGATTGGAAATTGATAATACCCGAATGAAAGATCCTTTCGATGCTAGTGAGTTGGCTTCGGACGTATCCAAATTGCAATATCTTTTCTTATTAGAAGACATAAGGGGAACTTTGAGCATACAAATTAGAGTTATTACAGTTGCAAATTCTCTTGTTTGGCATTTTGATAAGAAATGTTGCTATTCATTAAAGACAGTACTAAATAGCTTTTCAGCTTTATAAGTCTAATAATTTCCCTCGACTTTCCTTCAATTGGAAGGAAATTTTGTTTTTAAAGATTTCTCCAATAGTCAATGACTTTATGTTGACAGCAATCAAATATATTTTGCCTACAAAAAATTGTTCGAGAACTAGAAGAGTTGCTATTGATCCATTGTAAACATTACACCCAAGAAAAAGATATATATCTTATGCTTTGATTTAATGTTCTATGGCGTTAAGTTATTGGGCTGAATGCATAAATTGCTGGTTTCTTCAGCTAAATCCTTTTTGTCTGAATGGCAGGCTGCATTGCCTTCTCGTAAAATTTTTTTTCCAAGTTCCCCATGTCCAGTAAACCATATGTCCTCTTCTATAAATTGTTTGATTCTTTCTTAGGAATATTTTGTTGATGTAATAGTCTTTAGGAATGATTATTCTATTGCCTTTGATGCGATTTTTTAACAATCAGAATGTTATTTTTTAGGCCATTTTCGAGCTTGTTTCGGCCTTCCTCAGCTAAAGCAGTCGCTCTTTAGTCGACTCTTATATGGGCATGTGATAAAAACATCCATGCTAGTCGAATTTTCATTAATGCCCAATCTATTTTATCCTCTTTAATCAGTTAAGAACCAGACTTATCAGAGTTTTGATCAGTTAAAGAGTTGTTAAAGCGAAACCGGACATCTCTGTTAGATGGTTGAAAAGACAAAAGATAATTAAAGTGAATTGTTCGGCTAGAAACTCTAAATCGTTTGCAAATTTTATGCATTGGGAAGCTACTTCTCTGTCTTTTTCCTTATTTCGATTAACAAATTTATGCTAATCTACCTTTAAAATAAATAAAAGAAAAAGATTAGGATCAAATCCATAAAAAGAATATATATTATGTTAATGTGAAATTCCTCTATTCAAGAAATTAAATACCAATATGGGAAGAAATCTCATGGCTTTTTAAACCGTACCGAACAAAAAATTAGTGAATTTAGTTTACGGTTAGAGGTTCAATCATGGTATTACCAATTTACCAAGCTTGAATCGGTTAAAAATAAAATCAACTAAAATATGAATTTTAACATATTTTAAATTATAATTTTATAATTAAATTTTCAAGATACTAATATAAACTTTAACATAACAATTATGTTTTAAAAAATAATTTAAATATAATAAGTGATAAATTATAGTTCAAATTATGGTAAAACTAAAACTTGTAAATTTCTTTTCAATAGTTTAGTCTTGCCATCGTTATCATTTTTAAAGTTGTTGGTATTAAAATAAATAAAAATAGAAAATTTTATCATACTTTTAAATAGACATAAAAAATGAGTTGGATTGAGTGGATTTGGTTTATTTAGTGTTAGTTCCTTTCGGTTTTGGATTTTTTGAATCATCATTTTTTGTGTCACTTTCAGGTTGGATCACATATTCTTCGAGCAAGTTCAAATTGGGTCGCGATAGGACTAAAAAACCACATCAAATCTAAAAATCGAACCATAATCTGTTTGATATGTTTGGTTCAATTTTAATTTCACTAATTCAATTTTGACTTTTTAGGTATCTCAAATCAACTTTGAATTTTCTGATCCCCCTACTTAAAATAGATAATTGGAATAATACACAACTTATCATATTGATCAATTTGACTTTTTTGGTGTCTCGGGCCAACTTTGACCATTGATCAAATTCAGTCAAAAAAGTCACTATTCAATGTGAAACTGTGATTTGCATTTTAATTTTGGTTTTAAGCACCTTATATGGATTTATTTTCACCTCAAATTCAATCCCCGTGTTTGTCTCAAATAACACTATTCATAATCCGAAAAAATACTATTTTTGTTCCCAGTGTCAGTATTAATTTGGAGAACTACTATTCACAATTTAATTGAAAAAAATTGAATCACGGATTTGGGTTGGATTTCATATTTTTTCGATAAAATATTTTGGTTTTGGATTCTGCTCAGATTTGGCCGTAAATTTTCTATATCATTTTGGTTTGCAGCAAGTTCAGGTTTGGATCACTATTTTCAGGAGGATCCGAGTTGAGTAAAGAATTGTAAGTCTACTTTTAAATCATAAATTGGCTTCAATTCACGATTTTACTGGAAGTATGAACCGTTTTACGGTATTGAGGAAAAAAAAAAAAAACTTTCTATGCTAAATATTAATTTAATAGTAAACAATTTACAAAATTTCAAATTCAATATATTGGCCGGAGAAATCTAATTCCTGCTTTAATAAAAATACTAAACTCCTTGGAAGGAACTTTAGACGATATAAGGAGCATTCATCTCACTTTCAAGGTACATCATTTCAACAGTCAATTTTTAGTCTCTAATCCTAACTTAGGTATTGGAGTCTCAATCTGAATAACCTTTAATTGAGTTTTTATTTTTTCTTTCTTGCAAAGTTTACTCGACTTTATGACCATTCGACTGGGATCACCGAATAAGGGCACATTAATATACGTGAACAGGTTTCTGTGGTTTTGCTCATAATTAATAAATAAAAATAATTAATCAATCAACTAAGTCTTTAACTGTAAAATATAAATTAGACATAACTTAGGGAAGATTTTATTTAATTAGATGGCAAAAAATATCTGTACACACTAATTACACTATTAGAAATTCACTACAAGAAAAAAGGCTTTCAAGAACGGGAAATTCGGTCCTTAAAAGTGCCAATCCGGTCTCTAAAACTTAATAAGGAAAATAAAAATCGGTCGCTATCCCATCCTTATAGGCTCTGCCGCTAATGATAATTAAGGACAAGATATATCTACCAGTCCTTAAAATTTTTAGTGACCGGATAAGAAACCAGTCCCTAAATAGTATTAAGGACCGATTTTTTCATCCTTAATAATGTAAGTCACGTGCTCATTAGAGTTAATAAGGTCTGGATATATGGTCCATAAAAATATAATAACGACCGTAAATGTTTAAAGTGCAGTCTTCAACCCGATTGCATAAAACCATTAGGGACCGGATAAAAACTGATCCTAGTGAGTATTAAGGACCGGCTTTACCATCCTTAATAATGTAAGTCACCTGATCATTACAATAAATATGGACCAGAAATCCGGTCCTTAAAAATGCAATATTGGCAGTAAATTTTTGAGGACTATACTAAAATCAAGTCATTGAAATATATATAAGGAAAGGAAATGCCATCCTTAAAAGTAATAATCATAGAACCATATGATACATTAAAGACCATATAACTAGTCCTTGAAAGTATAGTAAGGACCAGTAATATGATCATTAAAAGTAGAACTAAATCATATATATATAAATATATATAAATGGACATATATTAATTATATATAATAAAGAATATAAATCAATCTTTAAAAATTAAAAATAATAAAACTTTAATTAGAGACCATTCTTTTTACCCTGTGTTTTTAATTTAGTATCACAATTAGAGCATCCAAATTAAGATTGCTCAAAAGCATAGACAATTAATAGTATAATACATTCATAGATAATTTGTAATTGATACGTATATAGAATTATCATCCAAAAAATCAATGCATTGTTTATACAGCCCCTTTGCAAAAAAAAAAATCTATAAAAAATAAGATAATGCTTCTCTATCTAACCAAAAATCTAATGTTCTTTCAAATCTTCGTATTCAATTTTGTACTTCAATGTTTTGTCCATACTGAAAACTGCAAAATGTATAAGGAAACAAAAATGATTATGCCAGAAACTATATAAATCTACTATAAATAATTAATTAAATCTATAAATATTTTGAGAATAAACCTTAGAAAAAGTATATGTCCTTCAAGTGTAAATATACACACTTCAAAAAGTCAGCATATGAACCTCAAAAAAATATAATTCCACCAAGTGTAACTATCTACACTTAAAAAAGTCAGCATATATGAAAAGGGCTGCAAGATTGATGAACAAAAATGAGTTTTACTATAAATTAAAAGTAATGAGATTCACATATATAAAATGTAACCAAAATACAGCTCTAATAGCTGAAAACATAGCTAAATTGATAGTTCTAAAAACAACCTAAAAATGAAACCTATGCAATAGCCTAAGGATATCTAAAGCAACTTTCAACAAATCAAAAAAGGCCAGCAAAATCTAGAGAGACGAGAGCCAGATTAATTATGAACTTTGCAAACAATATGAAACTACCCAAACAAACAACCCAATATGCAGTTCCATGTAACTCTAGATATGAACTCTGAAGTATTGAGAATTTAAACAATCAAATTAAATACCATACATTAAATATACTTTCCTTGCTGCCTACATCTAAAATCAATAGATATTTATCAAACAAAACATCGTCAATGAATATATACATAATTCAAGCAGAAATTTAAATCAATATTGCCAGATTTCTATTAAAATTAGCAAAACACATGTATTTTTATAAAAGAACATTTTTTGTTTATGCCCCCAACAAATAATTACCAATAAAATACGTCATTAAACAACATATAAGTCTTCTGAAATTCCCTATTAACATGCAAAATTCCACACAAAAAATGGATAATAACAATATTTGAGGATTATATTTCTATTCGAGGATTATAGCCAATAAAAAACACATGTAAATATGCTTCTAATAGTCTAGTCACTCCTTTGAAAGGGTGTTGATGGAGACTGGACATTGGATTATTGAACTAGCAAAAGTTCTCTTAATTGTTTAAGTTCATTCACTTGAGATTCCACAGCTGATAACCAATCCTTCAAAGCCTGATTTTCCTCTCGAGTATCTTTTAGTGCAGACAATAATTCACTTTTAGAGGAACTACTACCTTTCAAATCCTTTGTCTTAATCCCACCACCAAGGACAGCCACATGATTGCGAGTTTGAGGGCCAAAACATCTTTCTACTATCTCTATGCTAGAAAGAGATGGCTCGGATTGCACCAATTCTAATATTTCAGCCTACAAAAACATGCAGCAGGTCATGCTATTAGTTGTTTGTCTAGAAAAAAGCCTAGACTAAAGCACATTGTAAGTTGAATACTTTAGACATACATGTTTTTCTTTTACTTCGGGTTCAACAAGTGTGTTATTCTTCTATCGAGACTCGAAGAAAATGGTTGCTACATCTGGTGGGTTACCATCTTTCCCTCCCTTCATATTAAAATCAATAAGTTAACCTCCTTAAAAATAAGCAAAAAAGAAAAAATAATGAAAAGCAAAAGAATAATTCATAATAGATAAATATTTTCTTATATGACCTGCTGATAAATTAATTCTCTAATAGGTTTGCTACCAATATGACGAGGCATTGTAAGCTTAGCCCTATTTTCTGCATTCCTTTTGCTTGTTTCCTATATTAGTGTAATAATATAAAATTTGAGTACCATAAATATTTTCAATTGAAAATATAATAAATGAAAATAATATTTAAAAACTATGTACCATATCAAACCTTAAATTCTTTAGAAGAAAAATGTTCTTTGATGAGCCACACCCAATGTTTTTTGTCTACCCTCTTAGGCACATTCCTAAGAGCCTCATGCATTGGCTTACCCCGAACATACTTAACATGTAATTCTCCCCTCCACTTGTTCCATAACTCATTCATCCATTCTAAAATATGTTCATGATGGAAATTCATGTCCTCGCTCTCAAATTTGTCCTACAATAATATTTAGAAATCAATCTACTTGATCAATTCTCAAGTATGTCATTTAGATGACAAACACTAAAAAATCAACCTAAAAACAGAAGTCAAATGAATAAATTTACCACAACAGAGGCCCACATATGGTCCAACTTTTCTTTTGAAATTTGTTTCCATGACGATACCCCCAACGAACGATGTTACAGTTGCGAATAATTTTTCCTAAATGTCTTGAAAATAGCCTATGATTCTTCCCAATAGTTTGATTATTGAAAAAAAGTCACTTTCAACTTTTTCCCTACTTCAAGTGCTGCAACTTTTTTGCATTTGTTTTGTCCTCGCACTCTTTTAGCCTTTTGAGTTAAACCTGAACACATACATATGCCTAATTAAACAATTGATTAGTGGACAAATAACAAATGAAATGGACCTTAGATATTGGACAACTGGAAAAAATGAAAATGAACAGAAATGTTTATCTAACTTGTTTCTGCTCTTTGGTTGTCATGCATCACTTGGTCGCTTTGTACTCCTAAGTTGTCTTGCATCTCTTAATGGCTCTTTAGTGCCATCAAATGACTTGTAATCATTCCTCCATTTGTGACTTAAAGAAAGGAAATGTCGATGGCCCATATAACGCTACTTCTTACCATTGGCTAATCTAATTGAGCAAGTATCTTTATTGCAACATGGACATGCCAATTTTCCTTTTGTACTCCATCCAGATAAGTTTCCATAGGCAGGAAAGTCATTAATGGTCTATAACAAACACGCATGCAACTTGAAATTCTTTCTAGTTGATGCATCATATGTCTTAATACCAATTTCCCATAACTCATTTAACTCCTCTATTAATGGTTGAAGATAAACATCAATTGCATCTCCCGAACTATGTGGACCAAGAATGAGCATTGGCATAATGAAATTATCTTTTTTCATGCATAACCAAGGAGGTAAGTTATAAGGAATAAGTACCATAGGCCAAATGCTATGTGGGGATTTTGAGTTTCCAAATGGTTGAAATCCATCACTAGCAAGTCTAAGTCGAACATTACGAGGCTCAAGAGCAAATGATGTGTGTAATTCGTCAAATGACTTCCATGCCATTGAATCAGCTGGGTGCCTCATTAATCCATCATCAACTCTTTTATCTTCATGCCATCTCATTAGAGAAGATGTCTTTGTAGACATAAATAACCTTTGAAGCCTAGGCTTTAAAGGGAAATAGCATAAAGATTTTGAAGGTTTTTTCTTACCATTCTTACACATAGGTTCTCCACTGTGTTTCTTCATTTTCCATCTAGATGCACCATAAACTTTACAAGAATCGAGAAATTTATCGTTCTTCCAATACAACATACAATCATTTATACAAGTATCAATTTTATTGTAAGAAAGCCCGAGATCTTGAATTATCCTCTTTGTCTCGTAATATGAATTTGGCAAATCGGATCCATTAGGCAACAACTCTTCCTTCAATAGTTTCAATAACATTGTGAATGACTCATTACTCCAATGGCCAATACTTTTAATGTGAAGCAATTTAATCAAAGTAGAAAGCTTGAAACACTTTGAACTTTGATACAATGGTTCCTCAAAATCCCTTAAAAGCCTATAGAATTTTTTTGCTTCAATATTTGGTTCCTCTTCTGTTAAATCATCTCTACTAGTGTTCATTTTGTCTACATCAAAATCTAGATATAGATCTCTCAAAATACCTTCAATTTCATCCTCACTAACACTCTCCCCTAAATCATTATCATCTTCATCTTCGCAATCTAATTCTAGTTCACCTAACACTTCCCCATGGTGATACCAAAAGGTATAATTTTGATTTATTCCATGGATGGTCAAATGTGCTTCCACTGACTCACGTGTTCCTAAGGTTGTGTTACAACATTTTAAACATGGACATCGTATTTGATCTTGTTTCGCTGTTCATTTAAAAGCATAGTCTAAGAATTTTTGCACCCCTACCGAATATGCTTCACCAAGTCGATCATCAATAAGGTACATCCATTGTTTATTGGGTGCCATAACCTTATAATTCATATTAAAATATATTAAAATATTATTTAATCACTAAGCTAGGAAGGGTAAATAATTTATTTAACATGTAATTTAATAAAAAGGTCATTTTTAAAGTTCCAACTTTAATCATATCAATTAAATGATAATTACACAGCAAGAACATGAACCCACATTAATAATTTAGAAAATCAATAAATTTATAATTTATTGATTAAAGATGAACTGATCATACAAAATAACAGTTATTTATGTTAATAGTTATCAATTAATAAGTCTTTTTCTTGTAGTGAACAAAGACAAAAACATGCATAAAGTAGTAACTGTTGGCATAATTATAGGCATTTCCACACAAAAAAAGGTTATTATTCTAACTTAAAATTCTATAAAACCTAAATGAGAGAGAATAAATCAGCTAGAATAGAAGCATATGAAGAGAAATTAATGAAATTTAAAACAAAAAAAAGGAAAGAAAATTAATATTTCCAACCTTGAACATTTTGTATTCCTGACATATATATTCAATCTTTCCTCATATAACATAATCCCCATCCATATTTCTAAAGAGATGAAATGAAAGAGGTATATAAGAAAAAGAAATGCATTGTACATTGATGGTCTCATCTTTAAAGCAACCATAATTTTTAGCACTAAATGAGATTGACTGATATAACAAAAAAACAGGCTTAAGAGAGCAAAATAGAGTTCCATGAGGAGCTGGTAGCTAGCCATGTCAATTAATATGTCTAATTTTGAATAGTCCCTATTCTTTTTTCGGAGCTAAGGCTCACAAATTTAGCATGTGCACTATATGTTCTCTCAAGCAAAACACCTAAAACAAGATGCATTACAAGTTAATCTCATCTGGGTTTTTACTTTATGTGAAGGGCATGTATTAAAAAATTACGGTAAAGAGCTAAAGAACAATGTATGATAGAATGAAAAGAGCAATAACTTTTAAACTTGGAAGACCAATCACTACTAATTATAGACTAAATAACTATTAAAGAGTGGAGAAACACAATCACTACTAATAACAGAGTAAACAACTTTTAAAGTGTGAAAAGAAAAATACAGTAGTGTTAATTTAAAGAGTGGAAAATCATAATCATTACTAATGATAGAAAATAATGGCTCAAATTCACATGTCAAATGATAAACACTTCTTATGTAATAAATCAAAGTAGGATACATACTAGTGACAATTTCTTTGTTAACTGATATTCTGATTAAAAAAGTTGGAAAGATATTCCAAGAATCTTGATGCAGTCCCCTCTTTCAGAAAGGTTTCTAATTGCACTGGTGTTAATTTATTGGATGTACCTGGAACAACAAGTAAGATGGAAGACAATTTAAGGACCTGAATTGCAAATCATAATTCATAATTCAATACCTAGTCCTTCGAAGGTAGGTTGTTACATTAAGATATATATAGCTGCAAATTAAAAGAACAAAGAGCATTTGAGTTAAAACCACAATATGATAGCAGGTCAATCTATTAGAAGATCAAAGCTAAATTTTGTATGATTTTCAAAAATATTAAATCTCAAACCTTATTAACTCCATTTCATAAAATAGACAAAGTGAGAAGAAAAATAAAGAAGATTTGCAAACAAAGGCTATACACATGCTATATTTCAACCATTTATGCCACAAATCATTGACTTCCAAACATAATAAAAATACAACTCCTTCTCAGAACATTGTCAAATCTTAAGATGTAATTGCTTATAATATCATCAAAATTTCCTTACTGTTGTAATAAATATAACATACAAATGAAATGACTATCTAAAAATACCACCGTGTACCACTGTGCCAAGTAGTAATCCATTACCAAAGAAATGGCAACAAGAAGAAACTGAAATATAGGTAGCAACTCAAGATAGAGTAATGTTTTACATTGGGAAAAAGATACCGTCAAAAGCACAGAGGAGAAGTAAAGCTAGGAATCATTCAGTAAACAGTGGAATCCTATAAAAAAATAGCAAATGACAATGAAACAAATTTGAAATCCAAACCAACCACTCATGTGCCATTTTCCATTATCAAATAGCAATAGTTTGACACTATATTTGACATACAACACTGGTTACAAACTATCAAGACGATAATAGCATACTTTTCTGCCACTGAAATATATCTTGCTAATTGGCCTTACTTGGAAATTCCCCATTATGGCTAATGTAAACAAATTGTTTTCCATATTTCACATGTTTACCAATAAACCATATAGATTATAGTGGGAAAAACAAAGTTTAAGAAAAGCAATGCATAGTATTGAGGCAACCACCTTTGTACAAAATAGCAAATCAGCTATTAACTCCATTTCATAAAATAGACAAAGTGAGAAGAAAAATAAAGAAGATTTGCAAACAAAGGCTATACACATGCTATATTTCAACCATTTATGCCATAAATCATTGACTTCCAAACATAATAAAAATACAACTCCTTCTCAGAACATTGTCAAATCTTAAGATGTAATTGCTTATAATATCATCAAAATTTCCTTACTGTTGTAATAAATATAACATACAAATGAAATGACTATCTAAAAATACCACCGTGTACCACTGTGCCAAGTAGTAATCCATTACCAAAGAAATGGCAACAAGAAGAAACTGAAATATAGGTAGCAACTCAAGATAGAGTAATGTTTTACATTGGGAAAAAGATACCGTCAAAAGCACAGAGGAGAAGTAAAGCTAGGAATCATTCAGTAAACAGTGGAATCCTATAAAAAAAATAGCAAATGACAATGAAACAAATTTGAAATCCAAACCAACCACTCATGTGCCATTTTCCATTATCAAATAGCAATAGTTTGACACTATATTTGACATACAACACTGGTTACAAACTATCAAGACGATAATAGCATACTTTTCTGCCACTGAAATATATCTTGCTAATTGGCCTTACTTGGAAATTCCCCATTATGGCTAATGTAAACAAATTGTTTTCCATATTTCACATGTTTACCAATAAACCATATAGATTATAGTGGGAAAAACAAAGTTTAAGAAAAGCAATGCATAGTATTGAGGCAACCACCTTTGTACAAAATAGCAAATCAGCAATAAAGGCCTCTTAAGTTTCATCTTTGACTATTTGTTAAACATAAGAGACCCAAAATCAACATTTTGTGCCAACTCATCTTTAAGATTGATAGCAATGGTAATTGAAAAGGTGCATACAATAACACATAATCGAAAGTGATCATAGCCTAAACACTAAGAATGGTCAGCCTTAGAAACTTAAAAGATACTAAATTTGGCATAAATTTCCATATAGAGAATGCTGAGTTCAAAAGCCTAAGCAACCTTACACCAATTAATTAAATAAAAATATGTAATAATTTTTTCATGAATTGTTTTGAAGTTGAAGTTGAAAAAAAGGCAAGAAAAATATTGTGTCATGAATAACTGATAGATAGATTCACACTTATTTTGCAATTTTGCTTCTTCAAATTTAGAATAAATTATCTTAAAAGCTCATTATGCAATTGTAAATAAATGACCACAAAATTAATTTTCAAAGGATACCCATTTCGTAAAAGTTATATAATTGAAGAGAGTAAATAACAAACAATTTTAAATGGGACATTGAAAACAGGTTAGGCACTTGGGTCAAAATCAACTAATTTTTTTATATTGCTCGTAGTACGAAAAAAATTTACATAATCTATGAGAGAATTCGCCCAAAAGCTTATTTCAAGAGAGAATTTAATTAGTTAATACAATAGGCAAAATAATAGGAACAGTGGCCAAATGAAGAAAAATTCCCATCATCAGATACACAAAGCAATCCTTTTTCTTATAAGCCAAAATAATCATTAACAAAGGATATTATAAGATATTGTTGTAGCCTAACCCAGTATATCAGCTAGCAAAATCGGTTGTGCAGTAGTAGAGGGACTTGCCCACAAAAAAGAGAAAATCACAGCCAACTAAATAGATCATGTAACTAACATAAACCAGACCCTTATATAGCACATAACTCTAAATCCGCATTCCATGACTGCATCTGCTGACTAGAGTAATGATAATAGTCATTTATATGATGTTTTTAGTATGTTTTTAGGTATTTAATTAAGTTAATTTTGTGTTAATTAGGTTTAATTTGAGTTTAATTTGTTAGTTTTATGTTTTTGGAGTTAATTGTAAATTTTGGTGTTTTTCAGGGTTAATTTGCAAGAAAAAAAGGACTTAATTGTAAAAAGGCAAAAAGATTTGGGTCAAAACTGTAAATTTGGAAAATTTATGTTAAGATATTAGTGTGAATTCCAGAAGAGTTATACGTGCCCACGTGAAATGTAAAAGGAAGGATCACATGGCCACGTGAGAGATTGAACAAAGCTAGACGTGACCATGTGTGAATTATCAAAGGGAGATGAGTGGCCATGTGAAGAAGAGAAGAAGGGAAACAAGTGACCACGTGATTTGAAGAAGAAACCAACACATGGCCACGTGTGAAAATACACTAGGGAACACATGGCCATGTGTTTCAAAGAACAAAATTACACATGGCAACGTGAAAGACTAAAAGGAGAAAACAATGCATAGACATGACCACGTGGATTCCCAGTGAAGGAACACACGTGGCCACGTGTGGAAGAGGAACTAAATGAGCCGTGGTCACGTAGAAATACACACTAAAAGCCGTGGCCACGTGATTTGATTCTCCAATTGCGCGAAGGATTTTCGACTTCCTATTTTGAGCAGAATTCACTTCCTATTTAGTTTCTGCAGTTTTGGAAGAAATCTACCACGTTTTTGCCTATAAATAGCAGTCTAAAACACCAAAGAAAGAGGATGAAGGGGATCGAATTAGAGAATTAGGGATTAATCTTAGAATTTAGCTTTACTTTTTCTTTAGTTTGTTTTTACATTATTTTGCTTTCATTATATTTTTCTTCAACTTTGTCTTTAGTTTTTAATTATGTTTAAGAAGTAATTTTTCTTCTTTTGCTAATGGATTCTTGAGATCTTAAATTTTTCATTGTTATGACTTTGTTTTGAGCTTAATTTCAATATTGGTTGATTATTTCTTGGTTTTAAGCATATTCTTATCCTTGATTGTGTTGAGATTGGTTGTTGGTTTATTGAATAAATAACTAAGAATTGGTTTTGACATAGTTAATGATTTGCATGTTCTTGGGTTGGCTCTTTAAAGTTTGTGCATGATTATTATCCGAAATATGAAATAATTATGTATGAATTTTATTGGTTAATACTAAGAGAGGAAGAACTAAGAATGGGTGAAAGTTAAATCTCTTGAGAAAGGCTTTAATAGACATCTAGGAGGATTAATTCAGACTTTTATGCCAAGTGTTGAATTGTTCTGAATAAGGGAGTTTAATGCTTGGAATGATAATCTTGAATAAAGTTATCTGGTTTTATTTATCTGAATTCTTCATAATCACTGGTATTATTCTTTGAATTTAAGTCATTACAATGAAAGTTAAGGTGGATAGTTTCCTTAGTAAGAGAATTTCAGTAATTGTTTTGTTTTTAATTTATGTTTTAGCTTTTGTTTTGTTTAATTATTTCTTTTATTTAATTTTTGCTTTTGAATCAAAACATTTGGGAAACAATCTCGGATTAATTTAATTCATACATAGGTATTATTCTTAGCAATCCATGTTTCCTTGGGTACGATATTTGGGGTCTTAATCTATATTTCCCTATATTACTAGCCGATCTAGTACACTTGCTAGACACCGGTCAAGTAACCAAAGGATTGCAACAAAAATGCCAGATAGAACCAACAACAGGCTTTATATAAAATAAGAGCAGAAATCCATAAAAATTGCCCTGAAAATCCTAATTACCAATCCCCTATTCAATTGACAAGGAGAATAATTCTGCAGAACACAAGATGCAGCTCATAAACATGAAAATAAAAATCCAACCAAAGATTTGGTAAGGAAATTGTCTCAAAATAACACTAGAGTCACCCCTTTCAAAAACAAATTGAGTTTTAGGGAGTAGTAACAGACCCTGAGAAATCAAAACCATATACAACAGACCAATAAACTCCTAAACTCCTAATCGAAGAACCAACAGACCCATTAACTCCTAATCCAATGAAAAGAAACACACTAGAAATCTGAGGTTGACTACTAAAACCATAATCCAAGTTGGTCGATGCACAGAAGTGAGAACGATTATGAAGAAAACGTTCATGGAGTCTTCAAAACATAAAAGCAAGACTAGAAGGAAAAGAAAATACAAGGGAAAAAATGGACCTATGTTTTATGACTAATTAAAAATAAGAAAATTAAATTCAATTCTCAAACCTTACACAAATGCCTGCTTTCACTCTGATTCGTGTATAAAGGAATCATGAACAGAGATCTAGCCCTTTTTCTCTTATGAGAAACGTCTTCAGCTATCGATTGTAAAGCACATCGTCTCGGAGCTGTCCATCGTAGAGCAAGTTGTAGTTCGATCGAGAGTGAAGCAAGGAATGCAGCATATAATATAAATCAAGCTAAACCCATCCTTTAGGTCAGAGAAAGTTTCGTTAGAGAAAGAAAAAAAACAAAGAAAATGGGTTTTATGAAAAGTTTTGTTAAAAAATAAATAAACAAAGCAAATGGGTTTTATGAAAGAAGAGATGTTTTTTTAGGAGTGGCGCGGGTTTGTCCTGCCTAATTTTAGTCATTTTAGGGACCAAAAATTAATATTTTTTAGGACTAGTTTCTATTCCATCATAAATAATATGGATTAAATTGAAAATTAATGACCATATAAAAAATTGGTCCTTATTTATATATTTTTAAGGACCATAAAACTGACTGGTCCATAAACTGTGGTATTTAATAAACCTTTTTCTTGTAGTGATTGTTTAATAGATATGAAAAGAATCAAAAATTATAATTGAAAGAAAAAATTAATTTATTTTTAGAAAATTATCCCTAAAAAAGCTAATATTGAGAAAAAATACCTATTAAATGCAGTCCATAAATTTATCAGTGAATCAAGTTGTTAAAAATTTGCTATATCGAAAGAAATCATTTGAATTAGGTTATTGACCCTTTGAACCTCGTTTTTGGCCTAATAGAATTGATTTTTGTTATACTTGATAATGCTTATTATTATTTTGGCCTAATTCACTCTTAGCTTAAAGCCTTATTGTAAGCTCAAGTCCAAACCTAGCTTGATTATTCCACTTGATAATCCGATCAGACTGATGGGATATGCTAATCATATCAACTGACAAGTCTGACCAAGTTGTCAAAGCCTCTCATGTCATATCTCCTGACATTAGCCATCTTCCCATCATGATGAGTACACTAACTATGTTAGGCTATAAGCATAAGCACTCCAGTATCTAGAGAACTTACTATTTGATTCACACTATAAATAACCCAAACCATGATGGCTCAAGGTATTGCTTTTTTTTAGACCTTTTCTCTCTAAATGCTCTCTCTAAGAGCCTTACTGACTTAAGCATCAGAGTGCTTACACCCGATCAAATCGGGCTAGTCTTTCTTGCAAGTCTTGTTAAGCAGGTTGATTGGCTCCTCCACTCTCCCAACCAATCTCTTTCTTTAGATATTTCCAGAAATACCATTTGATGCTTTCATTGAAAGGCAATGGGAGATTTATTGAGACGTCCTAGATACTCTAAAATCGGAGAGAATAATGATGAGAGAAGGAAACCTAGACCCATTGTCAGTAGAGATGATCCTAATAGATCTCTTTATAGATCTCCAGCTCATAAGAACCTTCTGTGAATGTTAAATAATGATTTCATGGCTTAACTCGATTCCACCCTAATAATGATGAAGGATTTGAAAGCAATCCATAGGGACTTTGGGAGGAATTTGATTCAATTTATCCATAAGGGTAAATAACCTAAAACCTCACATAGGGATTTAAAGATTGAAGGGAAAAAAAGGGAAGGCAGAAGACGAAGAAAATAAGGCATAATAATAAGTGACCAAAATGAAGAAAATAAGTATGGAACACGATCTAATATGTGTGAGGCTAATTAGAGAAACAAAGGAAAAGAAAAGGTGTCTTCATCAAGCAAGAGTCAAGCCTTCATGTATGATCCAACCTACACTCTAAAGTGATCCCATTCTCCCCTTGCTCTCTATAGGAGATGACTTGGATGCATATGTACTCTAAAAATGAGACTATCAAAAAAGGCAAAAGAGAACGACCTGGCGGCTTATAGGAATGAGATATGGTTCCTACAACAAATAAAAAATTTTAGACTCAGACACCTAAAAAATCCAATGTTCGATGGAAACACTACTTATCTATTTAGCCAAAAGATTCGAAAGGATGAGCCTCCAAGCAGAGTCAAGGAGATCAAGATGTATAGTTACACTGGTAAATCTGATCTTTAATGCCATATTTTTGAATATTTAATGCAAATTCAAATCTATTCTTTTGATGGTCAAATATTTTATCGAATATTTCCTACAATGTTAGCAGGAGATGCTTTGGATTAGTTTCGTGAACTCCCTTCAGAGTTAATCCATTCATTTATGTAGATTCATAATCTATTCATGATAAGATTCATCGTATAGATTCAAATGTGTAAAACTGTTAACAATCTTTGTAACCTAGTGAATAGACTAGATGAAACTCTGAGAAGTTATATTGATAGATTTCAAATCTAGCATCTGAAATAAAAAAAATACATTCAGAGGTAGCAATAAATGCTCTAGAAAGAGGCACAATAAGTGCATAATTATTCAAATCCATTCTTACTCGTCCTCCAATAGATTTTTTGGATTTGATGGATATATCCAATCAATACATCCAATTGGATGGTGTTTTAAGGGCTATATGAAAGATGCGTATGATGCTGACAAGATGCAACAGTAAGTTTGGGGAGATTTAAGAGCCAAAGTCTAAGAGCTAGCATAATAAAAAACTCAGACAAGTGGAAAGAAATTGAACATGCTAGATCTGATCACCATGTAAGTAAATCTGACCAAAACCTACACTTCGCTTAATTTTTCTCTTACTAAGGTCTTTATATAGATCAAAGAGAAACATATAAAGGTGAAACAGCTGAAGAAGATGTTCGATTGGACATATGTAATAAAGGACAAAAGCAAGTATTACGAGTTCTACAAAGATGTTGGTCACATGATCGATGGTTGTAATACCTTGAAAGAAGAAATTGAAACTCATACAGAAGGGATCTTTAAAAAGATTTATAGGACTAGTGTCGAAAGACTTATGTAAACCACCATATGAAAGGAAAATATCAGATTCTGATGATGATAAAGAAAGAAAAAAGTCCAGAGATATCAATCAGTGGAGACAAAGGCAATGAGTCATAAACATTAGGGGTGTGCAAAACCTGATTCGACCTGACGAACTTGAAGAACTCAACCCAACCTAAGATATTATGATAGGGTTATCCAGATTAGTAGGGTCAGTTAAGATTGAAAGATTGGTGAAATTTTAGGTCTGGCTCGAGCAAAACCCTCATAAACTTGACCAGACTAAACACACACACACACACATACACACACACACACACACACACATATATATATATATATACTGTTAATATTTTTTTTCCGTACCTCTCTCTTTCTCTCTCATTCCATTAATCTTTCTTCTTTTGCTTCTATTTATCACTATCTTTTTCTTTCTTTCTTTTTCTCCTTTTAACTTGCCATTGTCGGTGTATTAATGATGTTGAGATGGAGGTAGGCAAACATTAGGTAGTGATAAATATTTTTTTGCCATTATCAGAGTTTGACGATGAAAGAGTAGATCTAGATCTACTATTTTGTTGTATATTTCAATCTTGATGATAAATATCTTTTGAATTTTTTTTATCTTGATGCTTAATAATTGTCAACATATTTTTTGGGGTTTTTGATCTTGATCTTTGTATGTATTTTCTAAATTTTTTTAATACATTTAAATCTTGAATTCTTAATCTTCCTGTTCTTCTTATATATGTTTCTAAGTTTTTTATTTATCTACACTAAATTTAGGTTGAATAGGATGGTTCGGATTGGGGTCCAAAAAAACCAAGATGATCAAGTAAGGCCTTGAATAATAGCTAGGGTCGATTTGGGATTATTCTAACTCTTTAAATAATGAATTATTCAAATTTTGATTGGATTGATCCGAATTCGACCGATGCACACTCCTAATAAACACGATTGCAGGTGGTCCATTTTATAAGGAGGACTTCTTGAAAAGAAAGAAGGGGAAATGGTGTACTTTTTATTAAAACTCAAGAAGTTGCCACATATCTTTATTTCCCCAAAAAATACTGAAAGTTTGAAATTCCTCTATAAGGATGCATTAGTAGTCCAAGCTGCAATCAATAATTTCCTTATCAAAAGGATTTTGGTCGATAGTGGAAATGCAGTGAATGTTCTTACCTTAAAAGCTTATAGAAAAATGAATTTGCAGATTGGGAATCGAAGCCAATTCCCCTGTTGATTGCAATTAGAAATGCCAGTATCTTAATGGTAAGATTGATAAAACTTTTTATGGAGATAAAAGATAAAGTAGTGATCTACACATGTATGGCCACATTTATGGTAATGGATATAAAGTTTGCATATAATACAATTGTCGAAAAATCATTGCTATTTCAAAGCAAAGCTATGACTAGCATAAGAGATACAACGATAAATATTCTCATAAAAAATAGTGTGGTAATCTTGAAAGAAAACGAAAAAGCCTCAAGAAGAGCCTACCTTGCCATGGTAAAGGAGGCAAAGTAGGCGTACTTGGTACAACCTAGATTGAAAAAAGAGGAATAGGCTTATCAGCCTAGAACAAATCCTGAAGGTGATCTCATCACTAAAGAATTATCTAAAAAAAGAAAGTTCATATCAGATCAAGCGTGATAGAGGAGGTAAAGAAAGAGGTTATGCAGGTAACAATGATCAATTGAGCCTCTTTCACTTGGAAAATCAAAAACATCATGAGCATAGACCCAAAAGTGATTACTTAGAAACTAAACATTGATCCAAAGGAAACCTATCAACATTTGATGAAGAATGCCGTTCAGACTAAGAAATGTAGGGGTAACTTATCAACATTTGATGAACAAAATTTTTAAAGAGCATATTGGCAAAAATGTTGAAGCTTATGTTGATGTTATGATTGTGAAGAACAAAAGCCAAGAAGAATATTCAACCAATCTAATAAGAGTATTCACCACTTTCAATCAATTTTAGATGAAATTGAATCCTGATAAGTGTATAATTAGGTTTCCATCTAGGAAATTCTTAGGCTTTATGGTGTCTCAAAAAGGAATAAAAGCAAATCTAGAGAAGATCAAGGAAATCATGGATATACAACCTCCCATCTAGTGTCTAAGACATTCAAAGGTTGAATGGAAGAATAACAATGTTAGGAAGATTTATCTCATCCTCAGACAAATGCTAAACACCTTTCTTCAAAAAATTAAGGAAAAAATAAGGTCTTTACTTAGAGAAAAGATTGCTAAAAAGCCTTTGAGGAATTAAAGCAATTCTTGACAAATCTCTATTGCTGGGCCGATTGATTCCTAGAGAGAAGCTTTTTCTCTATCTGTCCACCTACGGGGAGGTAATAGCTATCATTTTGGTTAGAAAAGAAGGAACTCAGTAACTAACCTTTTATTACGTTAGCTAAATGCTAAACGAACCAAAACTAAGAAAAAGCCCAACCCGGTAACTAATCATTACACTTATGATATGCATTAGGAAGTTAAGGCAGTATTTTGAGGTGCACACTATAATTGTCTAATTACATAAACCATTTAGAAAAATTCCCTAAATATTTGACTTGGAAGGAAAAATGGTGGAATGGATGATCAAACTGCAGTCTGTCGATGTGAGATATGAGCCAGGAAATGAGAATAAGGCATAAACCTTAGCAAATTCATAGTTGAAATTACTGAAGGAGAAAGGATTGAGTTGCCAAAAAAAGCTTACTAGCAAATGATTTTTGATAGAGCATCAAACGAGCATAAAAGAGGAGCATAAATTGTAATCACTGGGCCTTTAGGCTTAACAATCAGATATGCCATCAAACTGAACTACAAAGCATTTAACAACATGGCTCAATATGAAGCTTTTTTGTGAGGTTTGAGGCTAGTCAAGTCCATCTAACTAGAATGCCTTAAAGTTAAGAGTGGCTACTCGAGAATTTTAAAGCTAAAGAACAAAGTATGAAGAAATATTTGGTGAAAGTCAAAGTAATTCTTAAAGATCTAGAAAGCGAAAGAACAACTTAGAGCTTAACGAAAACTCCAAAAGAAGAAATAATAATGGTTGATCGGCTCTCCAAATTGGCAACCTCAGATCAACTAGTGATACAAGAAAACATATTAACAGAAGAGCAATTTCAACCTTTTATTGAAGAGGTAGAAGTAATGGAGATAGACCAAGAAGAAGAGATTTGGATGACTCCAATCATCAGACCGATTAGGTGAATTTCCTAAGGATGAAGCAGAAGCCAGAAAGATCATGAGAAAATCGCTCGATTATTCTATAATTGGCGATGAATTATACAAGAAGGCATTCAATCATCCTTGACTCAAATGTGCATCAAGGGAAGATAGAGATTATATCATTAAAGAAATCCATGAAAGGATATGTGGAGTTTATAAAGCCAGCAAAGCGACTACAAGGGAAGTCTTACAGACTGGCTACTTTTGGCCAAGTATTTTTAAAAATGCTTAAGACATGGTTAAGAAGTACCAGCAATGCCAAATTCATAGAAGAATCATAAGGCAACCAACAGCTAAGCAGCAGCCGATCAAAATATCCTAGCTATTTGATCAATGGGGCTTGGATATTCTAGGTCATTTCCCACAAGATAAATGACAAATGAAATTTATTGTCATGATTGTGGATCATTTTTCCAAGTTAATGAATAACATTAAATTTGTAATCCAATTTTGACAGCATTCATCTTTTCCTCATATATGGTATGACCGATTCGATCTGATTTTGGCTAAATTGAAATTTGATATCCTTATTCAGGGGTCATATATTATTTAATTGGAGTATGGCATATTGTGCGCACATTTGGACCATCTAATTACCAATGTCCAATTGAACAGTCCAGATGCATGAGCACCATATGCATGCATACACCAAACTACTACACCAACTTATTAACAATTTTTATTAGCGAATTTATTAATTCCGATTAACCACTATATTAGTTTCGATTTTTATTCGATATTTTTGATAGTTAACTAGTACATTTTGGTTAACCATTACAAATATTTAACACAAAATTTTAATAAATTATACAAATCTTAATATTTTCAGTGTTTAAAAATACTTTAAAAAATATTATAAATCAAATATAATATATATTTAGAAAAGAAATTTTCATAATTAATTATAAGTATCCAATATATTTAACATGAAACTAATATTTAAGTGTTTATTATACACCTATAATGAATAAATTATTATAATATGGACATAATTTCAATTTTCACAAAAAAAATATATATATTACAATGATATTTTAAAATGTTATAGATGACAATATTTATAAAATATCGAAACATTAAAAATTCTAAATGTAAAAATTAAGATACATTATATATAATATATATAAATATGTTGATTAATGATTAATGGTTGATTTTTAAAAATAAAAAATATAACTCTAAATTATCAATTTTTAATTTAAAAATCAATTAGTTTCGGATTGATCTTTTAATTATCGGCCGGCATGCGCATATATATCAGTCTAGAAAAATTTGAAAAACATACGAAGTACCAAATCATGTTCTCATATTCTAAAAATAATAATAGTCAACGCTTGTGAGCATTTTGTTTATGATTTCAATTTTAAATAAAGGAAAAGTGACATGCCTGCATTAGTTTGTTCATAAATATATATTAAAATATCCGGTCAAATTTGACGTGTGTTAGGTGGCATGCACGGGAACTAATTTTTATAGATTCTTTTCCTCCTTAATTGCGATTTCGGTATTAAAGAAAAGAAAACTATATATATATATACCCACACACCTGGATCTAAAGTATTCTGTGACCATACAATAATCTAGAGATTATCGACTACTACGTATTTCATCCAGTTTAAGAAATTTGCCTATACACACACACTTGGATCTAAAGTGTTCGGAGACCATATATTAATCTAGAGATTAACGACTGCTACGTTTTTCATCCAGTTTAAGAAATTTCCCACATAGCTGGGAAATTAACATTATACATCTAACGCGCGCTGGAGCGAGGATTGATTTATGTAGATCCAATTTTAGGGTCTAAAATCGGATGGATCTTATAAGTTTTATAAATTGACTATTTCACAATAGGAAAAGCTTTAGATCCAATTGTATTGTTGATTGTTAACCTATAAATGCATTCAATACGAGGTTAAAGAGGCATGTTTTATAGAGTTGTCGCCTAACAAAATGTTGAAAAATAAACTCAACTTTTTGATACCTAAATAGAGATTGATGTTCACAACATAACTCTTACTTGTTTCTCGGTTAGGTCTTTGTTCTAATTATATTTTATTTATCGTTAATCCACTATCTGCCTTCTCAAATGATGCATTGAATTTAATTAAATAAACAGATTAAGCAATTAAAGAAACTAATACATAAAAGCAGTAAATAAATCAATAAATAAAATAAACCTATTTATGCTATTACAGAGCTAAATTGTCCAACATGAAAATAAAAATATTATACATAAATCGGGCTATTTATTGGGTTTTGAGAACAATATTGAATCCCTCATGCCCATTTACAAAAATTCTTTTATGTGGTCTTTTGGGATAAAAGTCGAACATTGATCCATTTTAATTGAAATACCTAATTAATTAAGTGTAAAATATTTTTTGTGAAATTTTCAATCAACGTGCCAAAAATTTCTTTTTTGCTAGCTATTACATCCCAAAAAGAAATACATCCAAAATTTAATAAAAAGCAAAGTACAAAAACCAAATAAATAAACCACAGAACGTGATTAAACAATGTGATAAATTAAATGCAATAAAAGGGGTAAGAGAAAAGGAAGAAAAACCATTCCAAGGCAGGTCTCTCTAATGTCAAATAATCTCCCAAAAGAAACTTCAAATGCATAAAATGATGGCTCGAAGAAAAACACAACGAGAGCAAAATAATTAGCATATATATAAAACCCAAAATAAATCTAATAATGAATTAAAATAATAAAAATATGCATACTGGAACGAAATATTTAACCATACAGAACACGAATCATGCTGAAATTGGAGTGAAGAAAACACTAAAATATGATTAAATATGCCAAATGAATAAAACATGCAAATAACACATAAAATAAGCCTAAAAATGAAGGATGGAAGGCTAAGATTACATACAAATGGCCAAAACACAAAGGAGAAATGGGATAAAAAGAAGGCATCGAGTTATCCCGTCAGTCGCTTGTGATCGACGACCATCTTTTGAGCCTTCTTCCCGTCTGTCACTTGAAAACAGAGGCAGAATCCAGATTTTCGAGCTAAAAACCAAGATAAATCATTTAAACCTTAAACATGCATATTTAATATCCTAGAAAATTCCAAATCTGATCAATAATAAAAAAAATATATAACTTAAATCAAGCTTTTAATATGCAAACATAGAGAATAGTTCAAGACCTCATCATACATTAATGGGAGAACATAAAACCCTAGCATGTCATTCTATCATGTCAAACAGTTTCAAATCATCATAACAATACAGGAGTAAAGACTAAATGGAATAAACATCATAGAAACATAGATCATGGCATTATGAATAGAAATAAACTTAAGTAATTACATAAATGTGATATGAAGCAAGAGAAAAAGAGGTTGAAGCCTAGAATATTGCCCTAAAAAATGAGATATTATGACTCTAAAAAGCCGCAGTCCAAGCCTTGATCCTTGATCCCACATTGATGAAAATATGTGCATGAGTTTCATCAAAGAAAATTGTTTAGAGCTTCCACTTCCAAGAATAGAGAATTAGTTTCTCTTTCTCAAAAGTCTGCTCCTTTTCCAAAATCTAGTCCCCATGAAAAACCCTAGCTTTTTTGCTTAATTACTTAGGAAGGAGTTAGAGAATGACTCTAACTCTAATCCATTTAAATTTGGAAATTAAATCCTGAAAATTCGTATAAGATCATATTTGTGAAAATCTAATCCTAACTACTAGATTTAAATTCAAAAAAAATATAGAAAAGCCAAAAAAACCCTTATAGACGAGCATCTATCCTTGACAAACGATCTTTCCTCACATGATACCTTAAAAATTTACAAAAATATCCTTAAATCTACCCTGGGCCTATTTGGCTGTGAGTCACTAATGGACGATCGACTCCAACCAAAAGATAGTTTTGGATAGCCTGGACTACCAGATGCCCTAAAGAAAATGGCCACAGATAGCTGTCTCTCCATTCTAGATGGTCGTATATCACTGGAAGGGACCAAAACTTAAGGTTTTCAAATTTTTTCAAAACTCTAGAAAAAATTATGTTAAAACCCATAAAAGCATTTTATGAAAATGTGAAAATCAAAGTCGAAACTCGAGATTTGTGCTTCCTGTCAGAAATATAAGTGGTTCCTTATCATTGAGTAATCCTGGTTTGGGTTGCCTCGGATCGGGTGTCTAAATGCATACCTCTCATTTTCTTAGCTGGATAGTAATTATTTTTATAGTGTTATAATAAAGGCCAAATACATAAATTGACACTTCAACTTGACAATGTTTTTCACTTAAACACCTGAAATTAGCTAATGATCAAATAAACATCTTAACTTGGACAATAACAATTTTTTAAGCCATTTATTCTGACATGGCAGATAGCGTGTAACTCAAGCATAATTGAGCACATGAAAGGGCCAAAATACTTATGGGAGCAACGGACCTTCTTCCTTTTTTACATTTCATTTTTGTTACTATTTTAAAATTCAAAAATCATATAGTGTATTTCTTCTAATTTGTTAAACAACAAGGATGAGTTTGAACAAACAAAATTCCTAACCCATTGAGTTCTCTATTTATCTCCCCAGTTGGTTCTAAACTTAGATTTTACTCATCCGAGTTTGACTTGTCCAATGATGCAACTTTGCCTTAGACTGATAAGAAAATGGTTTTATTGATGATATCGACTACATCAGCTACCAAGATTAAAATAAAAAAGAACAAAAGGAAAATGAAATTTAAAGCATCTAAATTTGTCTAGTAACTATTTGGATTTTGAAATATTTTTTAAATTCTTTTTTTTTACCTAAATTTAATGGTGAAACGGTTACCGAGCTGAAGTGGCAGATAGGTAAGTTTTATGAAAGGGATAAAAATGCAATTCCATTAATCTTGAAGCAATTTGGAAGAGGAAATTGGTTGGGATTTCTAATGATGATGAAATTTTTCTAGACTAAAGGAGAAATTCTCCTAATAAAGAGGCAAAGGAAGAAGATTTTGATTTTGATTTTAACAAATTGAATGTTTCTGAATCTAATGATGAGGAAGGAAGACGATATTTCAGACCTAAAGATTTTTCTTATTCGCTATTTTCTGTGTCAATAATTTATATATTAATTTTTAAAATCTCTTACTCTTTGTTTGTTTGGTGAAACTGAGTTAAGAAAAGAAATCTTATTTAGAAATATAAACATAAGAGAAATTTGGAAATTTTGTAAGTGAAGTCACTCAACTCGATAAATCCCTTATCTAATAAGAGGGTCATATATAGGAAATATTTTTCCTAAAATCAATTGGTCTAAGTATCAAAATTGCCTATTAAAAAAGTAAGTTCTTGAGTGTTTTTTATAGCATTAAAGCAATTACCAGATGCTGAATCAACAAATTTTGCATTGCTTTTTAAAATCTAAAATGCGAATGAAATTCTTTGTAGTCTTATTTTTATAATGAAAATAAAACTATGGAGCAAAATTTCAATAATCATAAACTTTAATTCAGCACATCAATAACACTAGTAGCAACACCTATGGTAGAGAAACTAGTCAAAATAAGAGAAAAAGAGGAGTTTGTAAACCCAAAAAGAGAAGCAGAGAAGTAAAAGCAGAAGAAACAGAGAGAGAATAAGAGATGAAAGATGATAATCTATGAGTTGCCATGGCCATTCTATCCCAGACGTCTTATCTCTTTTTCTTTTGATAAACAAAAACTTTTTCTTATAGAGTGAGTTTGCAGAAAATTTCAATTAGTTTTAAATTGAATGTTTCTACATTGATAGCTTCTACAATGTAGTTCATGCAGTGATTGAAGGATTTGGTATTTCCATTTGCAATAGAGATGTGTCATCAGATAGTGGGTTTAGAGAGGAACTGAAGGAGTTAATGAAGGGGAAAGAGACACTGCCTCCAACTTCGCCTCTACCTCCAGTACCTGACACTGCCTATGCCTGTATCTCTTCCAGTATAATGTTTGTTTCTTATGAATGAGAATTCAAAAGAAATTGAAAGGATTTGTGCGGATTTGATTTTTTTCTTTTCTTTTTTCAAATGTGTGCCATTTGTTATAGTGTAATTAGATCTTAATTTATTTTTTAATATATCCATTCACATGCATGACATGCATAATAAGATTATTGTAATTAGTTTAAAAGGCATTTAATAGTCTTAATTTATAAAATTAGAGTGCTTATTTGATCATTAGCTAAGTTTAGGTGTCTAAGTGAAAAATGTTATCAAGTTGGAGTATCAATTTATTTATTTGGCTTATAATAAATGATAAGTTTGAAAATTTTAAAAAAGATTCACCTGGATAAGAGATGTGCGATTCAAGTTAGAGTCAGTCAATTATTTACAGTCACATTGGGTTTTATAGACAAAGAAAACGTGAGTTTCTAGATCAGTCCAAAGATAAATATTTCAAAGTCCAAGCTAGATTTCTAAAGAGAGAAAGTAGTGAGAAAAGTTATCAAAAGTGTTTACCATTGGGTGTCTTGGGCTATTTATAATGTTTAAGTGATGTACTTATTCTAAGATTTATCATTAAGGTTGTTAGACTAAAATCGGATATTAAATCAGAGAAAATAGCAAATCAAGTGTTAATGTTTAATTAGGATTGAAACAATAATTAATATATACTATTCAAACATGTTTTAAATAATAATTTCCACAATGAAATAAAATGTTAAGAATAAGGAAATTCACCATAATAATATTTCTATTAATATAAGAATCATAAGAATTTTTATCTTATATATACATTATTGCTATTGCTAGAAATATCTAAAAAATGGACAGAGAATAATGGATTTGGTCAGATAAACTTGCTCAAAGAGACCTATAAAAGAAAAATAGAATGCCTGATCTGACTGAAATAAACACTCAGATCCTTAAGTCAGTTAAACTTTTAGATAGAGAAAGTTTAAAGAGAAAAGGTCTCAAGTAAGCATTATCTGGAGCCTTTGCATTTTGGGCTATTTATAGTGTATGATGAATAGTAGGTACCTTAGACACTTTAGTGTATAGAATGGTATTCTGACATAGTTAGTGGCTAACTGAGATGGGCAAGTCGCTCACATCAAAGGATATGATAAGGTGAGCTGTTATTAGGAGTGTCGATTGATTGGACTAGATCTTATCCCATCTATCTAATTAGATTGGTTGTCCTAAGCAACTTTGCTTAGTTAGACTTGGTTCTAGTCACTTACATTTTAGGCTTTTTAAACTTAGGCTTACATAAAAATAGTATTATCATTTGTCCACCCTCCAAGAATCTGATTGACTTAAGGTGATGACCGATTAGTAGCTGAGGCTTTAATTTGAATTTTGAAATTTGAAATTTGAAGGTGTCCTTTCTTATGCCCAATGAGACAATTGGCATGTCATTAATGGAAACATTCTACCAACTATGTCATTAATGATGACTTTTGGTTTTGAGTGCCTACCGCTTGGACAACCAATTGTCAACTTACACATGGCACCTGCTGATAAGGCCCTTCTCATTAGGCATACTTGCATTATTAAGGATGATACGTTTTTTCTATATATAGGTATAAAAACTTCATTTTTTCACTTTTTGAAAAACTTAAGTTTTCTCTTTCATCCTTTTCTCTAAGATCTTTCCAAAGTTTTTGAGAATTTCTTTGAATTTCCATAAAAAATCATCAAGTAAGATCTCTTTACTTCTATAAATTCAAATTTTATTTCCATTTCAGAATTTGACTCATCATCCTTTTCATCTTCATCATCATCATCATCTCTTCCTGACCCATATTCATCCATTTTAGGGTTGGCTTCTTAGAAGCATATTAGGAATTCCTTTATTATCCCCATTCTTGTTAGGTTGGCTACTAGTAGTGATCTGGTCAGAGATAAGGATGGAATCGATACTGAGTTCCTTAAAGGATACAAACAAAAAGAACCTATAACAAAACACTCTAAGAGAGAACAAAAATAAGTGGTTCATTTGTCACATGGATAGTTTATACTGTGGCCTGTGACTTCCCTTTCCTCCATTTGAGACCACCATTCTCAAGGGTTATGAAATTGCTTCTAATTAGATCAATTCTAATTAATAAAGTTCTATCACCTATTTTAGGATAATCTACAATGATGTAGATATTGTCCCTTCATTAGATTTTTTCACAACTTCTTTTACATATCCGATTGGGAGAATGGTATCGAAATATTATTTTACAAATAGGAATAAGAGAAATATCTTCTTTCTCCCCTCGTCTATCAAGAGGTTTAGAGAGAAATACTTTTAGGTTGGTAAGAAAGTTGGTTTCGGGGTGAGTCTCTGTCGATCATACAAGCCCAACAATTTGAAGGTTTTAACATTTGTTCTTGAAATCTTCAAGACTAATATTAAAAATTGATGAATTATATCAACGATTATCAGAAGGATACAATCACCTCTGATTCTTTATTGGGTTTTTTAGACAGGCTGAATGTCTCTAAAGTTAAATATGAGTATGCATTTTTATTCTTCCATTGCAATTTTATTATTTTATCTTACGAAATTCTTACTTTTTTTACTATTCATATAACTTCCATGGACACTAACTTTGCCAAGAAAGTGGCCGAAAATGGTACAAAGTCAATTGAGTCAAAGAAAAAAATAAAGAAGTCAACACAGGGGGAAGATGAAACTACCTAACCAATCAAGCTTTGTTGCACTCCTGTGCTCCATCTGTGGGATGAGCTACATGATGTCACTTAGGTCCCTTCTCCTTCAAATATGATTTTTCCTTCTCCTTCTTCTTTTCTTTACATAAAAACAATCTTAATGGAGGTTGTTTTGCTAAAGCCATCTTCTAAATGGATAATGTCTGAAGGTCCTTTAATCACTGTAACTCTAGCTTATAGAGTCAAATATCTTTACTTAAAAGAGATTATTTAATAGAAGTTTGGGAAGGGCTATTCTGCTTGGAATGCCCAAGTGCTGGATTTCATCAACTGCAACTTGATGATAGAGAAGGATTTAAATGAGATAGGGTTTGTTACCTCGCCCATTTGAGAGCTGGTTGACATTAAATTTAAGGTTGTGAGGGTGAGCTTAAATGAATTTTCATTAAAGAAATGCTTCGAAAACATTTTTAAACTTTTGTGTTCTGAATAGATTATGCAAGAGGCCATACACCTTTTATATTGAAAATGTAGCATAAGGGAGGCAACTCACCGATAAGATCTTTGCTAAGTGGGAGCTGAAGGAGAAGCTGGAGGCTACTGAGAAAAAGTATAAAAAAAATCTTTAAGCTCTTTGCTCTGACCCATTTGCTAAGATCTGAGAGCTAACAAATTAGGTAGGAGAGCTTTATATGAAAGTGGTCTCTCTTGAGTCTATAGTTAAAGATCTCTAGGGTAGAAAGAACTATTTTCACCAGATAAATCAACATGAGATGACCAAGCAAAGGAATATACTTGCCAAATAGGTGGGGCACATCCAGGGCAATCTTATCTCAAGATATTGTAAGACTGTAAGAGATGTTACCACAAGAAAGACTTCAGCTTCCTCAAGGATCCTACTTCTCTTCCTTATCCCGCTACTGATGAAGATGAAGAAGAGGAAACCTCGAGCAAAAATGTCGCTGAGGATGAAGAAAATGTAAACATATAAGACTAGGGTTTTTCTTTTTTGTAATTCCCTCCTTTTTCGATCATTCACATTCTTTCTTCTTAATTTTCTTATTGAAATATTATTTGAACAATAATATTGAAGCAAAATATTTCTAAGTGTCCATTCTCTAGGTTTAGGAAACATTTGACTTAAACATTTCAAGTTTAATACACCAATGTTAAAAGCATGTTAATCTTATCAAAATTAAGGTATAACTATGATTTTATATTAGGAAAACTTGGGAAAATAAGATAAATGTTTTAAGACTTGTATGTGCCTTTAGTGAAACTGATCCGAATATAAGATAATGCAAGTTATCAAAGTTAAAAAGCATTTTAATCAAACCAAAATTAGGATGTGCTAGCAATTTTAACTTTAAGATGTGCTAGTAAAATATAGAGCACCAATCATTGCAATTGGAATTGAGTTTATCGAGATAAAGAATATATGTATTAATCATATATAAGAATGAATTACATCAATCACTTGGATTAGGAGATTACATTATGAACTTTTTAAGCTCTATAACATTTCAAGATCTGGGAATGTCTGATCCGTCCATAGCTCATAGCTTGTAAGTACTTCTACTCAGAACCTTAGAAATTTAATAAGGTCCTTCCTAATTAGGTATAAGATTTCCAAGTCAAGCATTACCTAAGCCAATATCTACTTTCCTCAAGACTAGATTCCCAATATTTAAAGTTTTTGGCCCTACCTTGTTGTGCTAGTACTTGGTAACTATTTGCTTATAAGCAACGATCTTCACATAAGCATCTTCACTCTTTTCTTCAATCAAGTCTAGATAATACATCCTTTCTTGCTCGTGTCTTCATCGAAGAAAAAATTCAATCGGTAAGAAGAAATTCTAATCTCCATTGGTATTACTACTTTTGATACGTAAACCAAAGAGAACATAGTTTAAAGTATTCTAGCTCTGGTCAAGGTCCTATAAGACTATAAAACACTCTATAGTTCTTCAATTTAGTGCATTTTACTTCTTCTAAACTCTTTTTTAATCCTTCTAGGATTGCCCAATTAGAAACTTTGCGTTACGTATATCGGAGCCATCGTTCATTTTCAATTGGGTTATCGAAGGTCCCTTTTTAAGGTCCAAGATCGAAGAAGGCTCATTTAACTCATAAATTGGCCACTTCATAATAAAAAAATGTCAAGCCCAATTTAGTGTTGGTGGTCAACCCATGAAAGCATATACTAATATGCCTATAAAGGTAGGTATCATAGAGTTGCCACCCAATAAAATATTGAAAAATGAATCTCGACCTTTTGATGCCTAAATAGAGATTAATGTTCAGGATATCACTCTTATTAGGCATTGTGGTTAGTTGTTATTTTATAATTGAGTTTTAAAATTATTTCTCTTTCCTTTCTCATCTCTCAAACAATGCAAGTGATAAAATATAAGTAAACATCCTAATCAAATAAAAGCAATAAATAAATATTTAAAATAAAATCATACTTAAAGATTATTATAGAGGCAAATAATCCCACAATCGACAAAAAAATAATTGATATTCATACATAAATTGAAATATTTAATTATGTTTGAGAGCATTAGCTCCCTCATGCATATTTACAAAAATAATTTTTTTTATCAATTTTATTTGGCTTTAGGTGAAAAGTGGACATTGGCCTAGATTTTAATAGAAAACCAGGTTAATTAATATAAAATATTTTAAGTGCCTTTTTCATTTTTATCGTGCACAAAAAATCATTTTTTACTAACTATTATATCCCTAAAAAATAATACATCCAAAATAAATAAATAAATAATAGCAAAAATTAAATAATAAAAAAACCATAATGAATAAATAATAATTAATTAGATAACCGGGTAGTAAAGGTGGTGACCATCTCGGGAGCACGAATTCCCATGCAAAAAATCACATAAAAAGCCTTCAAAACCATAAAGATCAAATATTCAACAAAAAATCAAAAAGAAAATAAATTAGTATTCATGAGTAACATAGTAAAATAATTACATATTTATTTTATAGACAAATAACATAGGTTTAAGTACATAATATATTATACAACATCAAAATCATGTCAAATAATGCATAAATATGATAGAAAATGGATAAATGGCATGAAAATACATCAAAACACCTAAAATATACTAAAAATACCCTAAAATACACTCGTAGACTGATCGGTATCTAACAAGTGTACTAGATCGGCTAGTAATACAGGAAAATATAGATTAAGACCCTAAATATCATACCCAAGGGAATATGGATTGCTAAGAATAATATCTATGTATGAGTTAAATCAACCTGAGATTGTTTCCCAAATATTTTTTTTATTTAAAAGCAAAAATTAAACAAAATAAACAACGAAACAAAACAAAAGCTAAAATTAAATTAACATGAATTAAAAACAAAATAATAACTGAAATTCTTTTGCTAAAGAAACTATCCACCTTAACTTTCATTGTAATAACTTAAATTCAATATAAACACCAGTGATTATGAAAAAACTAGTAATAAAACAAGATATCTTTATTCAAGTATATGATTCTTAGTGTTAAACTCATAGAAAAATCTAATACTTAACATGAAAATCTAGTTTTAACTTCCTAAATATTCATTGAAGCCTTTCTCAAGTAATTCAACTCCAATTTATACTTAGTTCTTTCTCTCTTAGTATTAATCAATAAAATTAACACATAATTATTTCATATTTCGGATAATAACCATGCATAAACATTAAAGAGTTAACCTAAGAACATGCAAATAAATAACTATGTCAAAATTAATTTTTAGTTATTTATTCAATTAACCAACTATTAATCTTAATACAATCAAAGATAAGAATATGCTTAAAACCAAGAAATAATCAACCGATATTGAAATTAAGCTCAAAATAAAGTCATAACAATGAAAATATAAGTTTTCAAGAATCCATTAGTAAAAGAAGAAAAACTATTTACTAAACATATTTTAAAACTAAAAAAAAGTTGAAAAGAAAAATAAAAACAGAAAAACTGGAAAAACAAAGTAAAACTAAAACTAAAACTAAAAAACTCTACTAGTTCTTCTAATTGATTCCTTTAATTCCCTCATTGATTCCCTTTCTTTGGTGTTAGAGTTGTCTATTTATAGGCCAAATCAGTGGTAAAAACCTTCTCAAACTCCAGAAATAAAACAACAAGCAAATCCTCCTTGAATTAGAAAAATTGAAAAATCCTTCGTTAAATAGGAGAAGCCTGTGCGTGGCCACGTCTCTTTCTTTGTTATTCTACACGTGTGCACGAGTGATTCATCATGAAGGGATGCACGGCCACGCCTATTTCCTAGTTCTTCTTCACGTGGCCATGTGTTGCTCTTTGGTTTTCTTCACGTGGCCATGCACATTTTACTTCATAATCTTCACGTGGCCATGGATAGTTTTCTTCTTTGAAACACATGGCCATGTGTTCCTTTAAGCTTTTTCTCACGTGGCCATGGGTCTTCTCTTCATACACTTTCACGTGGCCATGCATAATTTTGTTCTTTGAGACACATGGCCATGCATGAGTATTCTGGACTTTACGATCACTAATTAATATGAATTTTCTAAATTCATAGTTTTGGCCCAAATCTTCTTGTCTTTTTGCAATTAAATCCTTTTTCTTGCAAATTAACCCTGAAAAACACCAAAATTAATAATTAACCCCAAAAACATAAAATTAACCAATTAAACTCAAATTCAACCTAATTAACACAAAATTAACTCAATTAAATACCTAAAAATATACTAAAAATATCATATAAATCACCATTATCATAGACACCTAAAACATGTAAGGGATGTCTACAAAGAAACGAGGGATGGGTCAAGGAGACAAGACCAGGATGACCCAACTATTGGATGATAGATGGCCATCCGTCGGATCATCTTTCAGTCTGTCATCTCTGAACAAAAATAGAAAATGCAAATTTTATGGAAAAATATAAAAAATATACGAAATGAGTTTCTAGCCCTAGATATGCGATATTTAAACACTAAATCATGCTAAAGCATATTATAACACATAATCATGCATCAATTACACTAAGATCTTATAATTATAGAATTAAAAGAATAGAGAAAAAACTTTACATGCATAATAATAGAGGAATCCATTCTAAATATACCATTAACATGCCAAATAAGTCCAAATTCATGATTTAACATATCTAATCTTGCAAATAAATCAAAGGCAACATTTAAGTATAAATATTCCAATAAAATTCACATGAATTATTCATGGCCATTCTAGATAAAAAAAAAAAAAGATAAAAGTAGAAAGAGAGCTTAGAATATTACCCTCAAGAGATATTCTAACTCTAAAATCTCTGTAGTCCAGATCCCCACTCCGATTTGATTTTTTTTTAACGAAAATAAATGAAAATCGTATATATTTATGTGTTTTAATCAAAGAGAATGTTAAAGAATGAGAGCCTTAAAGAGAGAAAGAAATTGATTTTCTTTTTCTCTAAATTTTTACTCTCTGTAAATAATAATTCCTCCTCTTTTTAAAAATCCTAAATCTTAGATTTTATACTTAGGGAAGAGTTTGAGTTGAATTCCAACTCAAAGCCCTTCTAATCTAAAGATAAAATCCTCCAAATTTGGAATCAAAATCCTCTAAAATAAAACTACCTTTTTTGAAATCCAAAAATGTGAGAATTATAGGTTTTGAGCCAGGGACAGACGTCCCTCAATGAGAGACGGCCATCCTTCATCACTAAATCTAAAATTTCCTAAAATACCCCTTAGTTGGCCCGTGCAGGAGAGAGGAACCCATAGATAGGTACCTCTCAAATGATAGATGATCATCTGCCACTATAGACGGTAAAAAATTAGGTTTTTATGTACTTTTTGTTTAAACACTTGAAAACATTCAAAAATACTTGGAAAATCATGAAAAATCTTTAAGAAAAAGTGAGAAATTCATAATTAGGGCTTCAAGATTCGAACTTATTGTCAGTAATATGCTATTTTCTCATCATTAGATAATCCTAATCTAGGTTTCCTTAGGTCACGATTTCTAAAGTTGCCCTAATTTTAGAAAGCTAGTGCACTTATGCCTAAATGAGCCAAAATTCAGAGTAAAAAGACAAAGATGCATACCTGAGGTAGCGACTTTCTTGGTTGATTAAAATGTGTAACTTCTGAGGTACTGAGTCTATTGGCTAGATAATTATCATCCTCTTATCAAGGCATTAACCTTTAGACTGATCGTTCGATTAGTGCCTGGAGTATGCAGAATCGGGAAAAAAAAAAAGAAAGATTTTGCCTGATTAGCACTTATGGCATGCATAACCGGGTTTTCAGGCTAACTCCATTAAAGTCAGTGAGTCTCTACTTATCTAATTAGCACCTAGGGCATGCAAAATTGGGATAAGAAAGGTTTTGAGTAATTAGTACCTGGGCCATATAGAATCAGGGCTTAAGACTAACTCCATTGAAGGCGATAAGTCTCCACTTGTCCAATTAGTGCCTAGGATGCAGAGTTGGGATAAGAAAGGTCTTTCCTGATTAGCATCTAGGGCATGCAAAATCAAGTTGACTTGATTAATTTTGATTAGCACATGAAGTATGCAGAATCAGGTTGAGTTGATTGAATTTGATTAGCACCTGGAGCATGTAGAATCAAATTGCTATAACATGTCTAATTTATGCCAATTTTTCAGCATGCATAATCAAAATGATTTGTTGTACTTGGTTGAAATTAGAGCCGGCCTGTAACATCAAATGAGGTTATTAGTGCAATATTTAATTGGTGTTAATTTTGACTAACCTATTAGTTGAAGTTTCTGCAAGGTATGGTTGTTTTCTTCTAAAGAAATGTTCTATTGAGGAGATTTCTAACAAGTATGTATCTATCCACTAGGGAGATTTCTGATAAATATACATCTGTGAGCAGTCACTAAGATGCTTGAAGCCCTTTCTAGCAAATATGCATCTGTGAGGAGTCAATGAGATGCTTGAAGACTTTCTAAGAAATTTCCAATGGCTATGTTACTACTCTATAGATTGTCATCAGTATAGGGAAAACCATCATCATCAGGGTGGCTGATCCTCCTTTTGCATCATTCCAAAAATTTACATTGTTATCGAGCATTCGCCTCTTATCCAATAGTTCTTTATTCTCAACTTTAGCTTCATGATTTCTAACATGTTCAGATCGAAACATCTTATGTTCTGATGAATGGTGAATGTGACCCAATCTATGGTGAGTGAATTCCTTCAAAATATGAAGAAGATTCTTTTATAGTCCAAAAATATTTGTACTTCTCTTTGTTATACATCTCTTTTATTTTAACCTGCTCAAGTAACCTCTTGTGGTGCCTCCTATTTGGAAAGGTAGATATATACCCATTAGTGTGGGTTTTGATTACCTGCTATGAAAACTTTTGAATGTTAATGTACGACTTATTGAATTTGGCCTTTTTGGGCCTTTTTTGTTTTCATCTTGTTATCTCTTTCTTATTTGTTGTCATATTTTGGCATTTTTATCTTGCTTGTGTATTTCATTATTAGTTCCATTTCCCTTTTTACTTATCCATTCAATTCTGAGTGACAAATGTGAATAGAAACAACTATAAATATGAAATATATACAAACTGCATAAATACAAATTTTGAATTTTATATACATCAAAATTTTCTGAACATAACAAAAGGAAATATCCCTGAATGCACAATAATCCACTAAGGTGGCTTCGATCCCTATAGTAAGCTAGCCCTATTGGTGGTCTAGGAGCTAGCAATCTGGCTAGTGCTTTAGCCTAACGTGCTACTCGTGGCTACTTTTCTACCTTCAAATATAAATCTGAAGCATGGCAACACTGAAGTTAAAGGCTGTAGCACCTATACTATCACACCTGCTAACCTATCTGACCCCTATCCTACCTCAAGGATCGCTCAAGAGTGGCACTTTAAATATCTTATCAGATCTCCCCTTAGGTTTTCGATGTACCTTCTGAACTCCTTATCAGTCTTGATTATAGCCTGTCTGGTTTTGGGAATCTCAATCTTAATGTGGGTACCCTGATCTCTGAGTAGAGTTTGTGAGTCATCAACCACCTGTAAAGTAGCATCAAATCTCTACCCTACAGCTACTAAATCTGCTTTAATGCCTCACACCTCCTTCTGTAAAGTCTGTATAATCACTAGCAAGCCCTGTAAAGATTGTACCATTATAAATGTAGACTGTAATGTCTACTTTTAGCATCTACTGGACTCTTTTAAGGTTACCAACCTCTTGGACATATCATCAGATGGAGGAGCTAAAGGTGCCTAAGCTAGCAATGGTGGAATAGATGGCAAAGGTACAATCGATGTAGATGCCCTCGGGTGCCTATAAGGTGAAGGAGCTTAAGAAGATAATGCTTCTGGATGTCTATATGAGAAAAACCTCCTTATAACCATAACTTGTAGTGCTTGATAAGAGATTTGAGGTGTACCAATATCTATGGTGATCCACACAAAAGATCTTATATATCGATCTACATGTTAAACTTATAATAACACTCTATGCCTACCCCGGTGGCCCTTGAGGCTCTTCTGCCTAATCCTCATGCTAAGATGGATGTGTTAGAGGTATTGATGCCTCCTTTGGTGGCTGACCTTGGTCATCCTCCTCAGCTGGTGCCTCCAAAACTATAAGCTCGAAGTCGTACCTCTATATGGTCTTTGATACACTAAGCAGTTAATAATGACCCTTATGCCCCTCTATGGGCTCTACCATACTCATCGTGACTGCTACCTACAAGTTGTTATGAATGCCTTCTGGGATAGGGTTACCAAAGTCCTCCTCATATGCCCTTAAAAATAACAACAACCTCGTGATAACTCTTTCTACACAAACCTGGATCCCTTTCGTAATGCCTACCGTAACCAAGGTCGCAATGATCTCATACGTGATGTCTATACGGTGACCCTCCTGCACACCCCATAAGCTAGTGAAATCCACTGAAATAATGTTACCTGGACTCCCTGTGCATCCTAGGTATGAGGTAGATAAAACCCTCTAGAGGTATCTATAGATTTAAAGAGCCAACATGGCACTTTTCATCGTGTCTGAACTGTATACAGCCCTCGGCAATGCCATAACCATCCATCTATCCTTATCTATCAATTAGGGTGGTGTAACTGTGCCTAACCTACTTAGAAGCCCTATAGCCTCTATAAATTTATGCCTCATGATGTTATAATGTATCCTCGAAGCTCAAAATCGAATAACTCCCCCCTCTGTGTCTAACCTAGAGTAGTCACCATACTCTAGGTAATAGGGACCTCTCTAGTGAAGTTCTGGTATATCCTATAAGCCGATGCAAAGAAATATATCTAGCCTGCTCTCGCTAGGAGTCTGTCAACCTTTTAGTAGTAGTCAAAAGTCCTGAAAAAACTAATTGAACATGGATCGACTCGATTTATACTAAATCTGTCACAGAGCTTGATACCCCCTAGCCTGTATGGGTGTCATATAAGCTGGTACTGGCTAGGATGGCTAGGGACGTGCTGCCCTACAAGGCATCCTGCAAGAAATGTTACATGTTAGTTTGAATCCCAAGTAAATCAAACTATCAGAGTTTATAAGAATTTTGACATTATATTGAGTTAGATATTTACAGCTGATCTACATTAGGGGTGTTTGACACATAAATAATTCTAACAATCATGCACAGAAAATGAGGCAAAAGATGCAATACATGCTTTACAATAGTATTACGTAAAATTTTAGCAAGATTCAAGTTAGAAATGTGATTGCCCCCAGTACAAGAAAGGCTTTAAACAACATACGAGCCATCAAAGCCATCAAATAATACAATTCTTAACATTTTTTGCTTTTCGAGACAATAAAATTTTGGCGGCATTCTAGATAGGAATGTAACTGCCTCTGTACAATAAACAAATTCAAAGCTAAACAACAAGCCACAGGTCGTCACGACTGCCAAACAACATAAAATTTAAGTTATAGACATTCATATTTTATGAGAAATTTAATAAAATTTTGACAACATTTTGGCTAGGAATGAGATTGCCTCCTACACAAGAAGAGCAAGAACAAAACAAGAAAAACAAACAACACAGGCCATTCATGTCTGCCAATTAATGCAAATTCAAGATATTAACACTTGGTGCAATAACAACTACATTGTAAAAATGCTTCTAAAAATATAAGACTGTATACACATTATTGCTAAAAAAAAGAAAATTATAGGTTTACATGCTTAGACATAAGGCTTTTAATTATCTATTGTGTCGTGCAAAGAAAGTTTGGCAATTACACTACGTGACTTAAACTGCAAGGCATTATTGATTTCTAACAAAAATAAAAATACAGATAAAATACAGGGTGCTCGCATCCATTATGCCTAAAGCTAAAGTTTTTTTTACCTAAACTAAGTCCGAACTAAGAGATAAATAATAAAAAAATGAAAAAAAAAACATAACTGAAAAGGATTAAATGATTCTTACCTATTGAAGACAAAAGAGAAAAGAAAAAAGATAACAAAAAACCTTGAAGTGAACCTCGCTTCCAAAAGGCCGTAGGTGCAAATGGCTTGGATAATGGATGACGAACGGAGGAGAAAGGCTTGAAAAATCGGAGACAAAGCTTGAAAGTCGGAAGTTATGGAGGTTTACAGGAAAAAATGAAGAAAAAGGCCAATTTATTCTAAAAATTGAGTGAGGGATGGGACTCCTGTCTATCGCTAGCTACAGATGGGAATGAGAGACATCCTATCTTTCATAAAGAAAAGACCAAAATGCCTTCCAACCCTAATTTAAGCCTAATTCCCTCATTTTAACTCATTTTTTATCATTTTCATCAATTTTTTGACCTCTATCTATCTAAAATGAATTTACAATGCTATTTACACCTTTTTTATGAGATATAGTATTATTTTACAATATTTACAAGTTTTAATTGCTTTTTACTACATACAGGCATCCAAAAGTTTGAAATACCCCTTGAAATTTATCATGTCCCTTGAAATAAATGATTTTTACATTCAACACCATCGAGGGTTGAACATTCAGGTAGGGATGATCGCGGGGCAGGGACGGGGAGTGCCTCCCCACCTACTACCCCACGTAAGGGTGGGGTAGGGACCGATAGTATTTCGGAGGAAAAATTTCCCCCGTCCCCGCGGGGATCCCTATCCCTGTGTGGATCCTCGTCTTAGCATAAAAAAAATATTTAAAAAAAATTAATTATAACTAAAATATAATATTTAATAATTAATTATAATTGAAATATAATATTTAATAATTAAAAATATAAATTCAATTACAAATCAAACTAATATAAATTTTAACAATTGATAAAACTAAAATTAAATATTATTTAAAACTAAATTATATAAATATAATTAAATTTAGTAATTAAATTTCAAGGGCGGAGAAATTTCAGGATGGGGACCACAATTCCTGTCCCCGCACCGAATTCTAAGTCGGAAAATATTTTTCCCCCGTCCTTACGGGGGAATTTTTCGGGGATTCCCTGCCCCATTCGGGGCGGTTCCCCACCGGGGACGGGGATTCCCCACCCCGTAATCATCCCTACATTCAGGTCATCAAGCTTTCAAATTTCCTACAAAATGGAAATAAATAAAAATATAATAATATGTACGTACAACGCATGGGACATGCAAATGAGTGACTTTTGGCCTTTCAAAGGTAACGAACGGGCTACCCGCGGTTCGCTCCTCATAAAGGTTGGTTGTGGCTCATCACTTTTTATAAATAGTGCTTCAATTTTTCTTGATTTTTATACTTTTAACCTTTAACCTTCCTATAAAAACTTCTACTAGGTATTATTCTCTCTCTTTTTTCTTTTCCTTTCTTTTTTTATTCATTTTCTTTCAGTTATTTATTTTCTTCTTCATTATTACACTTTAGATTGCTTAGAAATTACCACTACCATGACTACTAGACTTCTAAAATAACACCAGCTACTGAATGATCCAAAAACTTGGAAGGACCCTATCTTTGCTCTTTACTCAAGTACGAGATTTTTTAGGAGAACTACTCCAGATAGGCATTTGTTGACTGTTGCTCTTCTATATTAGGATCCAAGACTTTATGTATTTAGGTTCACACATTAGGGGTTATATCCTTTACCAGAGCAATTTGTCATACTGGTTGGTGTTAGGTTCGAGCTTGGCACTCAACCATGCTTGCCCTCTCCTGTGGTTAGCTATCCCAGAAAGGTGGCTTATACTCTCAGTGTCCTTCCTTCCAAGGCTAGGGGTTTAGCACCTTATGGGAAGACATTCCCATTGGAGCCACTAATTGATGTCCTGACTGGCTTTGATGACATACCCACCTTCCATTTTAGTGTGGTATTACTTTGTTGCCTTGCTTGATGCTTATTGGTGCACGCTAGTGATCCAATGATTGTAGATTATGGGTTTTTTAGCATTATGATGGCATACTTTAGGGCGTAATCTATTTTCTTTGATTGTGATCCAGACCATTATTGGTTTGGATGCCTTTCACTATAGCTCCCATGTTCAGCATAGCTCTTTTTACTTCTTTATAGGCGACTCATGCTTCTTCAGGTACATCCTTATTTTTTAAGGTAGTACGGCCTTTGTGGGTTTTCATACTAACTTTTTTTAAAAATACATGTCTTTCCCAATTTTCATGCATTTCTATGCCTTATTTTTGCCTAAGATGAATCTAACTCATCCCAGCTGCTTTTTTTAGGTATGGCCTTGCAAGAAGTTATAGCTATTGTCAGATCCTCCTTTTTAAGTTATAAACACAAGTATCTATCCTATGAGCTATATCACAATTTAGTATCTGCAACATGAGTTTCGATTAGTCCAAGATACAATTGATTGGTTGGGCCATTCGATAGATGCTAACATCAGGTTTAGGTGTTCCTGGTTGCCTATTATGTTTGTGACCCGAGATGGAGCTTCGGGATGTGTCCCTCTCTATAGACTTCATCGAGCCACTTTTTATGTGGCTACCCATTATGTTCATCAGTTTAGACATCAACAGGATATTGTGAGGTGTACCTCAAGCTTTTGGGGAGACATTCTCACTTCTCGCTTCTTGATAGAGTATTATCGGATGATTTAGACTTAACTTTCTATAAAGATCTCCATTCCTACGATCAGTGCTTATGATTTTACCACCTCTGATTCATAAAAGCAGTGGGTCATTAGTCCAGCTTTCAACCATAGACTTTCTCACCCAAGGCACATGGATGGAGAGAGAGATTTGATACTAATAGGTTAGATTAGAAATTTTCATAGATGATATTTTTGCTTTTATTGAACCTGTTATAAGAATATGTTACTTTCAAAAACTTAGATAACATTTGTGAACACATGTATGACATTTATTTATGATTTTGGTACGCATGATTAGTATTTGACCTTATCCTAATAACACGTATTATTTATTCAAAAAATGAAATTATACAAACATTATAACTCCTGTCATCAATCAGCCCTCTCGGGTTTTCTTGATTGATTATTTTCTCTTAGCCTCTAATTTTTGCCTAGAGTGCTTTTTTTAATTTTTAAACTAGCAAAGCACCCAATTTTAGCAAGGTCGCCATTTTTTGACCCGTGGGACATTTTTTCTCTTTTTTTCTCTGTATTTAGCCATTAAACCTTTTCAATTTGTCGATATTCACCGATTTTCTAAACTCATGGCCATCACTATTTGATAAAATAGCAATGCCTTTAGATAACAACTTCTTAAGCACAAAAGATTATTCCCATATAGGCTCGAGTTTACCTCGAATATTCGAAATTCCTGACCTTCTTTATTTAAACACTAGATCTCCCTCTTTTAAAGGATGTTTCCTAACTTTCAGACCTAATTGTGATAGTAAACCCTTATTCTATCCCCATATAGTAGGTTTAGCTATGATAGTCTATATCTAACCCATTCTACTTTTGGTATCTCAGCTTCTAAAACAACCCTCAAAGATTGATGCTCAATTTCTACAGGTAACATTGCTTCTATTTCAGAGACCAAAGACAACTGCATAGCCCTAGTTGAAGTTTTAGCTGTGGTTTTGTATCCCTATAACACAAAGGGTAGTTTATCAACCCAATCTTTGTAAGTTTGTACCATCTTAGCCAAAATCCTTTTCATATTATTATTAATTGCCTCAACTGCCCCGTTTGCTTTAGGTATATAAGAGGAAGACTTATGATGCTGGATTCCGTACCTTATAAGCATTTACCTAGTTTCACCTGAGAACTATAATCCATTATCAGATATTATATAATGAGGTAAGCCATATCTGCATATCAAATTCTTCTCAATAAACTTGGCTATGTCCCTCGCATCTACCTTTTTGAAAGATTCAGCCTCTACCTACTTGGTAACATAATCAATGGCCACCATGATGAATTTGTGCCCATTCAAAGTAGATGGATGTATCATTTCCATGATATCTATACCCCATATAGCAAAAAGCTATGGTGATGTGAGATTACAAAGTTCATAAATGAGTAAGTGCCTCAAGTCTGCATACTATTGGCATAACTGGAGTTCTTTGACATACTTAGAACAATCAATGTCCATTGTAGGCCAAAAGAATCCTTACCTCATAATCTTCTTAGGTAAGGCTAAGCCATTTATATGGTCTCCGCACACTCCAGCATGTACTTCCTCCATAACCTTCTTAGCTTTCTATTTTTCCAAACACCTCTGTTGGATTCCATCAAGCTATCTCTTATAAAGCACTCATCCTACAATAATGAACTGAGTTTACAACTTATAGATTGTTTTTGTATCCTTTTAACTAGGTTCTTCAAGAAATACAAACTTTTTTAGGTAATTCTAGATAACATAATACCATTGTTTCCTATTATCCACCTCGATATCCATAATTTGCTCTTTTTCAAAGCATGGCTTATCAAAACTCAAGATCAGCACAAGTTTCATAATTACTCCCTTCGGGTTATCCCATATGGATACCATGGTGGTCAAGGCATCTGCTAACTTATTTTTTCTCTAGGCATGAGTCCAAAAGTATAGACTTTAAATTAACTACTTAAACCCTTTAGACACCTAAGATAGGGCATCAAATGCTATTATTTCACTAACCATTCACCCTCACTTGATAAACCACTAAAGATGAATCTCTAAACACTTTTACGAACTTTGCCCCTATGGCTAATAAGGCTTCTAATCCAAAAATGTAAGCTTCGTACTATTTTATTGTTCGTGGCCTTGTATTTTAACTTCTTAGCTAATGGCATCTTTTCTCTTTCTAGGGTAACCAATATAACTTCTACCCCTACTCTTTTATTGTTTATAGCTTAATCAAAGTACATCTGCCAACCCTATACTGTTATGGTTGCAACATTTTCATCGGGTAATTCATAAGTCATCTCTTCACTCTCTAACGGCTAGTCAGCTAGGAATTCTGGAACCACTTTCCCTTTAATGGCCTTCCTAGTAATGCACTCTTTTTTGAATTCCTATAGGAGAATCATCCATCTTCCCATCTTTTCTAACAATGAAGGAGATTTTTGTAAGCACCTAAAGGGATTCCACTTAGCCATAGCTTGTATTTTGTAAGAGTTAAGGTAGTGCCTTAGCTTCTTTGATGCCTATATAATTGCCAGATAAATCTTTTCGACTTCTACATACTTCGCTTCATAAGGGAGAAACTTATTACTAAGGTAGTACACTGCGTACTTAATCCTAAAATCATCCTCTTGTGCCATCATAATCCCTACTGGACTATCTTATATTGCCAAGTATAAAATCAGATGTTTACCTATCTAGGACGATCTCAGTACTGGTAGATGCAGCAAATATTCCCTGATGGTATCAAATGCTTTCTGACAGTCCTCATTCCAAACCACTGGCCAGTCTTTCATAAGTAGTTTGAATATTGGCTTATAAATCGAAGTCAATTTGGCAATGAACATGCTTATATACTAGATCTTATCTAAGAACTAGGGGTGTGCATTGATCGGACTTGGGTGAACCTAACCTGAACCTAATTAACCTGACACTCACATTTTAAGCATTCTCCTCACCTGACCCTACCCTATATAAATATTGGACCCCTACCCGATTAACCCGATATTTTTAGGCCCCGAACCAACCCACCCAATTTACCTGAATTTATTTTTTTAATTTGCAAATTTAAAACAAAATTAAATTAAAATACTAAATTATTACAAATAAAAAATATTAAACACCATAAAAATATTTTAAAAATACAACAAACTAACAATTTAAAAATTACAACAAACATATATAATTAAAATTAATTAATATATATAAAGAAATTAGGATTTATTTATTTATATATTAAGTTATTCAGGTTGTTCAATCGAATCAATTTTAGAGTGGTTTTCACCCAACCTGACCCCAAAATTGTCCTAACCCCCACAACCAAACCGACCTCATTAACCCAATTAACCCCACCCGAATGCATTGCTTCGGGTCAGGTTAATCAGGTTGATCGGATTGGTTGGATTTTTGCACATCCCTACCAAGAATCCTCTAACTTCTTTCTCTTTCTAGGGTACTGGTATTTCTTTAATGGCTTTTACCTTGCTGGGATCTACTTCTATACTTCTCTAGCTCACCATATGGCCTAAAAGCTTACTTAAAGTAACTCCAAAGATGCACTTCTTCGGGTTGAGGTGAAGACTATACTTCCTGATCCTCTGAAAAAAAAACTTCTCTAATGCTTCAAAATAACCTTCCCTGGTAATTGACTCGATCATTATATCATCTACGTATAACTCTACTTTCTTATGGAGCAAATCATCTAAAATTTTGGTGGCCATCCTCTAATAGGTTGCACCTACGTTTTTAAATCCAAAAGGCATGATTTGATAGCCATATGTCCCCCACTTAATTATGAAAGCTATTTTGATCTTATCTACTACTTTGTTCAGAATTTAGTTATACCTCGCATAGCCATCCATAAAACTATACATGGCATAAGCAGCTGCACTATCAACCAAAATGTATACGTAAGGTAAGGGAAATCCATCTTTGGGATAGACTTTATTCAAATCCCTATAATCGACACAAAACCTTACTCTTCCATCTTTCTGTGTTGCAAGGATTATGTTTGCTAATCACATGGGATATTGGACTTCCACTAAAAATTTAGCTTCTATTTGTTTTTTAACCTCATCTTTAACCTTTTTAGCCATTTTGGCCTAAGCCTTCTAAGTTTCTGAAGCCTTCTAAGTTTCTGCTTGACTGGTTTATACCCAAGATATGTTGGAATGGCATGCTCAATAATTTCTTCACTATAGCCTTGAAGATCCTAGTAGCTTACCCTTTAGAGTTATCATAGGCATAAATAGTCAGATCAAACTTACTTGGCATGCTCTCATTTAACCTGAAAGCTAGAATTATAACCAAGAGATAAACATTAATTAAGGATCTATCATCCCCCATCACATAAATTGTGTGCTTGCCATTAACCTGAGCCCTGATGTAGAGAGGACGATTATGATTTATTCCTTCTATAGGTAAGCCAATATCAAAATACACCACATTCTCACCAGTTTCTCCCCTAACCAAGTTAAGCAACTTAGAGGATGAGATAGTGGTAGCAATAGTAAACTCGCTCAAAGCTTCTACCAACTACTATCTGTGTGAGGAGGGCTGCTTTAACGAGTCCCAAATGCCTATCTGAGCATGTATCTTCTTTAACTACTTGATTATTTGACCATCCTTAATCTCTTTTACTGTAGGCACCATAGTAGGAGCAAGCTGCCTTTCAATCTCTGGGACCACTCTTCCACTCCTTATGATCACCTTAATTTTCTTTTCTTCCTCTACTTCTTCCTTCTATTCACTAGCTAAACTCCAGATATCAATGGGCACTAAAGTCCTTTCGTCCTCACTCTCTATAGGAGTATCCCAATAATCAATCATAGAAAATGGTTGATTTTTGTCAACTAGTTTTGCTGCTTTAGGGGTAGAGCAAGTAACAGCCAGATACTCATTCCCATATAGGTTTTTAATCACATACCACTCAGGTAAGTTAGACCTAACCATAAATTCCAAAGCTGTCCTTCATTTTTAGTTAGGTTCTCGGACGCTTAATTTTAGGATTCGAAATCAAAAGAGGCTCATTTTACTCATAAATTAGCTACTTTGCAATAAAAAAGGGTTCAAACCCAATTTATTATTGATGTTCAATCCATTAAGGCATCTACTAATAGGCTCAAAGAGGTAGGTTTCATGGAGTCACCATCCAACAGAACATTGAGAAAAGAATCTCGATCTTTTGATACCCAAATCGATATTGGTGTTCGGGACACGATGCAAGTGATAGAATATAAGTAAACATCCTAATCAAACAAAAGGAATAAATAAATACTTAAAATAAAATTCTACTTAAGGATTATTACAAAGGTAAATTATCCCACAGTTAGCAAAAAAAAAAATGATATTCATACACAAATCGGGATATTTTAATAAGTTTAGAAGCATTAACTCCCTTATGCATATTTATAAAAATCCTTTTTTATCAATTTTATTTGGCTTTGGGTGAAAAGGTGAACATTGGTCCAAATTTTAAAAGACAACCAGGTTAATTAATAGAAAATATTTTAAGTACCTTTTAATTTTATCGTGCACAAAAATCATTTTTTACTAACTATTAAATCCTAAAAAAATAATACATTTAAAATAAATAAACAAATAATAGTAAAAATTAAATAATAAACAAAATTATAATAAATAAATAAAATAAATAATAATTAACCAAGATAACCGGGGAATGAAAGTGGTGACCAACTCGAAAGCATGACTTCCCATGCAAAAAATCACATAAAAGCCTTCAAAACCATAAAGGTCAAATACTCGACAAAAATAAAAAAAAAAAAGAAAAAAGAAAATGAATTAGTATTCACGAGTAACTTAGTGAAATAATTATAGATTTATTTTGCACACAAACAATATAGGTTTAAGTACAGAATAATATTGTACAGCATCAAAACCATGTCAAATAAAGCATAAATATGATATAAAATGGATAAATGGCATGAAAAATACATCAAAACACATAAAATATACTAAAAATACCTTGAAATACACTTATGAATGCCCAAAAAGTATGAGGGACAGCCAAAAGGAAGCAAAGAATGGGATAAGGAGATAATACTAGGACATCCCCTCTATCGAATGATCGACGGCCGTCCATCGGATCATTTTCCCATCCGTCACCTCTGAACATAAGTAAAAAATGCAAAATTTGTGGAAAAATACATAAAATCATGCAAAATAAGTTTCTAACCCTAGATATTCGATATTTAAATACTAAATCATGCTAAAGCATATTAGAACACCTAATCATGCATCGATTACACTAAGATCATATAATTATAGAATTAAAACAACAGAGAAAAAGTTTTACATGTACAATAATGAAGGAATCCATTCTAAACAAACCATTAACATGCCAAATTAGTCCAGATTCATGACTTAACATATCTAATCATGCCAATAAATCAAAAGCAACATTTAAGCACAAATATTCCTATAAAATTCACTTAAATTATGTGTGGCTGTACTAGAGAGAGAAAAAAGATAAAAGTAGAAAGAGAGCCTAGAATATTACCCTCAAGAGATATTTTGACTCTAAACTCTCTATAGTCCAAATTTTCACTCCGATTTGATTCTTTATTTTTCAGAAAAATCAATGAAAATCATATGTATTGTGTGTTTTAATAAAAAAGAATGTTAGAGAATGAGAACTTTAGAGAGAGAAAGAAATTGATTTTCTTCTTCTCCAAAGTTTGACTCTGTAAACAATGATTCCTCCTCCTTTTGAAAATCCTAAATCTTATATTTTATACCTAGAGAAGAGTTTGAGCTGAATTCTAACTCAAAATCCTTCCAACCTAGAGATAAAATCTGCCAAATTCAGAATTAAAATCCTTTAAAATAAAACTACCTTTTTGAAATCTAAAAATGTAGGAATTCTGGATTTTAAGCCAGAAATGGGCATCCCTCAATGAAATATAGTCTACCCTTATCACTAAATCTAAAATTTCCTTAAATACCCCTTGGTTGGCCTAGGCAGGAGAGAGAGGCCTATAGACAAGCACCCCTCAAATGATAAACAGCTGTCTGCCACTACTGGAGGCCTAAAATAAGGTTTTTATGCATACTTTTTTAAAACACTTGAAAACATTCAAAAATACTTGGAAAATCATGAAGAATCTTTAAGAAAAAGTGAGAAATTCATGATTAGAGCTTCAAGATCCGAACCTATTGTCAGTAATATGCTATTTTTTCATCATCAAGTAACCCTAATCTAGGCTACCTTGGATCACAGTGTCTACACTTTGATCATGCCATTGCTTTGTGGATGAGTCATTAAGATGAACCTTAAGTTTATTTTCATATCAGAGCAAAAATGTCAAAAAGCTAAACTATTAAATTATTTGCCATTGTTTGTGATAAAGACTTATACCAATCCATACCTGCCGTTGATCTCCTTATAAGCAAAGTTCTTAATCCTTTTAGCAAGAATTATTACCAAGGGCTCGACCTCGATCCATTTGGAAAAATGATCCATAACTATAACAAATAATTTCATTTATCTTTTCCCTTGTGAGAATAGACCTAGAATATCCAAGCTCTACTGATTAAATGATCAGGATATACGCATAAAAAATTATTTAGCTGCTGGTTACCTTATGATTTTTCCATATACTTGGAATGACCTTGTCTCAAGCATATTTAAAAATACCTTAGCCAAAATTATCTGATCTACAGCACTTTCCTTAGTATGGCTTCATAAGCTTTGTGAATCTCTTGAATGATGTAATTATGACTCTCTCGCACCCCTCTAGGAGGTTAGGTGAGTATACACAAGCACAGACTAATCAAAATAGCATACATATAAGAATAACTCATACATTTCTTAGAATTATATATATATATATATATACACACTTTCCAATTTAAAATACAAGCATTCAGAGTCTTTTTATATCTCAAAATTATATTATGTAACATCATTAATATGTATTCATAATTAATAAAAACATTGGTTCATCCTAATTATAATTACAACAAAATGTTTGTTACAAAATCATCATAATACAAAAACTTCTCTAGCCTTAGTGGTCATCCCACTCTTAAACTCACTCTTCAAGACCTACACGAAGGAAATAAACCACCATACTAAGTATAAATCTTAGTTGGGAGTAAGAATGCTAAAGGGTGACTACTTATAGAAGGCATCGAACAATAACACACACAATGAGACATACTAACTAAATGAACACAAGTAATTTATGTAAGTAATAATACAAAATAATTTAACTTAGCCAATCTTGAATACATAATCGCAGAATTAAAATGAATTCACTCTCATCATAAATTATAGCAGACAATAGGTAACTAAAATAGATTATTTTAGAATTGCCTGCTATTTTCTCAAGACACGGGTAACAGGACAGAACATAAGATACCATTGGTATCTATATAGAAGAGGCATTGCCTTTAAATCAGATATCATCAAATTCAGAAATCAAAAGAGATATGATCTCTAATAAAAGAGGTATAACCTCTAACAGAAGACACCAAAGTATCAAATAGAACAGTAGCTAAAACCTTCCAAGCATTCCTATTTACCCATAAATCAGACTCTAGCAAGCTATGCTTACATTAAACATAATATAACAAAAAATAGGCATATATTGCTTCGCTACCATCACATACCAGATATGCATAACTTGTTATCACTTATCATGTCCCATGTAATGCTATGTATGCAAACATTCATACATATTTATTTCAACATTTCAACATGTATTATATACATTTCATGTCATCTTGTGCCCCTATTTTTATATCTAAAATACTTTAAAAGTATTAAAAGAAGTTCGGGCAAGTTTCAATGACATTCTAAGGTTAAAAAATCAAGTACAAGTGAAAATAGGGGAGAGTCACAGTGGCAACTAATTTGTTGTGATCGTGAGGTAGTGCAAATTCAATTCTGGAAGGGGATCACAGTGGTAACTGATTGGTTGTATTCTTGAGGTACCATTCTACCCAAAATCCTAGAGATAGACTTCTAAGTTCAAATTTTATGCTATTATAGATCGAATAAAAGATATTTTCAGGCAAAATGATCTTGTACAAAGTGGTTCCTTTATGTTTCTAGTTTCTAAAACATCAAAAATCAAGCAAATCTTACTTTTTATATCATGTGTTATGCCCTTGACAACCCATACTACTCCTATAGATAGGGTAGCAACTATCATCCGAGTTCAACCCAAATTTCAAAGGCTTTAAAGGCAGAATTAGGCTTAGGATTCTAAAGAAAAGTTTTAGATCCATGAGTTAAATTTAATTTCCCATTAGAATCACTCCATTTGAACATTCTTAGGCTGAGTTACAGCCATCCTAACAAAATCGGTTCAAGTGAACCAATTGACAGAAATAGGTCCAAAGTGACCCTTATACAATTTCCCATCTCACTCAAGAAAAATCATCATCAACCAATACAATAACATCCAAACTCACAATTTAATAAAAAAAACACATAATTAACATAATCACCAGAGAAAAGTTTCCCAAACCTTGATATTGGCCAATTAAATTCTTCTTCTTCTCTTTCTCTTTAACTCCATTTGATTCACCAATTAGAAACATTAAAAAATTATATCTCAATCCCAAATTCAACCTATGGCTCCAGCTCATGCAAAATTAAGCAAGAATGATAAACATAAAGAGAAAATAGATCACCAATTACCTTGATTCTACCTAGGATTTGCTCAAACTCCTAGCATGTAAATCTTGTGAGATTATGTTGATAAGATGTAGAGAAAATGAGGGTAAGAAATCTAAAAAATGGAGTCCTCTTTTTCCCATGCTCTCCTATTATTTCTCTCATTTCATCTCATAAAACCTTTTAGTAGCACACATGTCTAAGTCCTAATGATCCCAGTGTCAAGATTTTAGCTAGTTACCTATTAAATCCTTATTTTCCCTCAGTTTCCCATATTTTCATGCAATATTACTAATTACTACATTCTAATCATTAATTTATACAATTATGCTTGTTTAGGCCAAAATAATTAAATTACTAATTTACCCTGCCTTTTAAATTAATTATCATTATACCCTTTAACTCCTGTATATATACTCACTACACATTAGACATGCCATACTACTACTAGGATATGTGTTGGGGCCTTACAATTATATCTCCCTTAAAAGAATTCAATCCTTGAAATTCATAGTTGTATTGAATAATTGTAGATACTGAGCTCTCATGGTAGATTTGGGTTCCCAAGTTGCTTCTTCGATTCCATGATAGTGCTAGAGCACTTTAACCAGAGCTATTCATTTATTTCTAAGTTGCTTAACCTCTCTTACTAAAATAGATACAGGTTCTTCTTCATATGAAAAATTTGATTGCACTTTAATTTCTTACACAAGATTCTTATATGAGTCATCAGATCGATATCTTTTTAATATGGAAACATGAAATACATCATGTAACTTAGCCTATTCTTTAGGAAAAGCCAACTTATAAGCTACAAGTCCAATTCTTTTAAGAATCTCATAAGGACCAATGTAGCAAGGACTAAGCTTACCTTTTTTTCGAAATCATAATATCTTCTTCCAAGGTGAAACTTTCAGAAATACTCTAACTCTAACCAGATACTCAATGTCCTATTTTTTTTAGATTGGTATAAGATTTTTATCGGTCAATAGCTACTTTTAATCTTTGTTGAATAAGCTGAAATTTTTCTTTAGTATCTTTTATAGTGTCAAGCCTGAGCATAGAGGAGTTAAGTACTTCTTACCATATAATGCCTCACAAAGTGGCATGCCAACATTGGTTTGGTAACCATTATTGTAAGCAAACTCCAACAAAAGAAGACACTTATTCCAACTACCAGGGAATTCTAGCACAATACCCTAAAGTATATCCTCTAACACCTGAATAACTCTTTCAAATTGTCCATCCATTTGAGGAGGAAATGTTATACTAAAATTGAGTCGAAGACCTAGAGCCGCTTATGGAGCCCTCCAGAATCTTGAAGTAAATCAAGGATCATGGTTAGAATAATAAACATGGGTACTCCATACAGCCTTACTATCTCATTCACAATAATTAGGCCAACTTATCCATCGAATAATTAGAGTGAATAGGTAGATTTGGTAAAACTATCTACAATCACCCATACAACATCATGCTTTTCTGAATAAAGGAAAGTCCTATCACAAAATCTATGGTAATATATTCCTATTTCCATTGAATAATTAGAATATAATTCATTAAAATAGATGGAACTTGGTGCTCAGCTTTAACCTATTGACAAGTTCAACATTTCAACACATATTTTGTTACATTATGCTTTATGCCAGGCCACCAATAATATTGGTTCAGATATTGATACATCTTATTCCCATCAGGATACATGGTAAAAATAGTGTTATAGGCTTCATGCAACAATTTTTCTTCACTTTATCATTAAGTGGTCAAAATAATTGACATTTGTAGTACAAATTCCCGTTATCTCTTAAAAAGAAATCAAGCTGCTTTCCCTCTTGAACTTGCAGCATGAGGTGCTGTAACTTATCATCATCCTTTTGAGCATCGATAATATTTTGTCTCAAATTGGGTCTGACTTTCAATTGAGCTATTAGAGCTCCATTCTCCATTTACTCTGTCACAAAGCTAGAGCTGAAATGGTCTTTCTACTTAAAGTATCAATCACCACATTGGCTTTGCCCAGATAATAATCTATAATATAATTATAATCTTCAAAAAATTTTAGCCACCAGCATTGTCTCAAGTTAAGCTCCTTCCGAGTGAGTAGATACTTCAAGCTTTTATGATCGGTGAATATACTAAATTTCTCACTATACAAATAATGTCACCAAATTTTCAAAGCAAATACTACTACAGCTAACTCAAGATCATTTGTAGGATAATTTTGTTCATGCAGCTTTAGATACCTAAATGCATATGTAACCACCATACCATCCAGCATTAACACATATCCCAACCTATTCCTAGACGTATCACCGAACATAACATATTCTTTGCCCGAAATTAGTTGTACTAACATAAGAGCTTCAGTAAACATGTTTTTTCAAATGATCAAAGCTAGCTTGACATCTTGCAAACCATTCAAATTTTACTCCTTTTCACATCAATTTAGTCAAAGGAGATGCTATTACTGAAATTCCTTTTACAAATCAATGATAATAACCAGCCAACCCCAAGAAACTTCTTACTTCGTTCACATTCTAAGGGGAATTCCAATTGACGATTGCTTCAATCTTGCTAGGATCAACTCTAATACCTTCAGATGAAACTACATGCCTTATAAAAGATATTTTTTTAACTAAAAGCCACACTTGCTTAACTTAGCATATATTTGTTTCTCCCTAAGTGTTTGTAACACAATCCATAGATGTTGAGCATGTTCTTGTTCATTCTTAGAATCATCAATAAACATTACAACAAATTGGTCCAGGTAAGGTCGAAATACTCTATTCATCAAGTCCATAAATATAGCTAGTGCATTAGGTAAACTAAATTGCACCAATAAAAATTCATAATGCCTATACCGAGTCCTAAATGTAACTTTAGGAACATCTATATCCTTTACCCAAAGCTGATAGTACCTAGACCGTAGGTATATTCTCGAAAACACTCTTGCACCTTTCAACTGATCAAATAAGTCTTTAATTATGGGCAATGGGTACTTGTTCTTTATGGTGACCTTATTTAATTATCTATAATCAATACACATTTGAAGTGTACCATCCTTCTTCTTAAAAAACAAAACTGGTGCTCCTTATTGTGATATACTAGGTTGAATAAATCCTTTATCCAATAGCTCTTGTAGTTAAACTTTTAACTCTTTCAATTCAGTAGGATCTATCCTATAAGGTGCTCAAGATATATGAGTAGTGCCAAGAAAAACCTCAATAGATAACCCCACTTCTATTTTGAGAGGTAGTCCAGGTAATTCTTAAGGAAAAATATATGGAAATTCATTCACTATTAGGATATCCCATAGTTTCACAATCTCTCTCGTAGAATCAAGCACAAAAGCTAGGTAAGCTTCACACTCTTTCCTAAGAAACCTCCTAGCTTGTATAGCAGATACCATGTTAGTCAAAGAGCTTGTTTGAATACCATGTAATTCTATTTCTGTGCCAATAGAATTTTAAAGAATAACAACCTTAGACTTACAATTAACCATTGTTTGATGTTTGGCTAACTAGTCCATACCCAGAATCAAGTTAAATTCATGAAATGACAATTTAATTAAATCTGCTATAAACTCACTACCTTTAACTGTAATAGGATAATTTTTATAAACTTCATTGGCCAACACACTACTACCCAAATGACTAGTCACATGAATGTCATAATTTAATCGATCTACAGGTATTAATTTATCAAAAAATTCCCTAACATAAATATATAAATGAGTATATCCAGGATCAATTAGAGCATACATATCAGAATCAAAGAGAGAAACCATACCCCATAACAACCTTAGGTGCATCCTAATCTTCTCTAACTATCATAACATAGGATCGTTTTAAAAAAGAAGGTGCAGCAAGATGATCAAAAGTTTCAGACACCATGGTCAGATTAGGACTAGATTGGCCCGATCCTCTATGACCTTTACCATGTCCTCTACCTCTAGAAGGTACACTAGAAGCTTATTTACTTACTTATGATGGTTGAGCAATGTTCACAGGATAATTTGCTATAAAGTGATCAGTACTATCACATCAAAAACATGCATATGTAGTCCTTTTACAAGTGCCCCAATGATACCTAGAGCAATGAGGATATTCTGGCACGCCTGAACCTTTGCCACCAGAAGAGCCCCTACTAGAATCAGTTGATGGTGATAAGCCTTGTCACCTTTCTCTAGTTGTGGGTCTTTGAGTGGACTCCTGCATTGAAGGTATATTTTCATGGCTCCTCTTACCCAAGGACTGTCCACCTCTAGTAAAATCTCTATGTTGAGCTCTTTCTTTCATAGCTATTCCCTGCTTCTCAACTTTAATTGCTACTTCAACTAGCTAATGATAAGTCACTTGCTGCAATAAACTAGTTGTTGTTATATGCTCTTTAATTGAGTTATTCAAGCCATCCTCAAATTAGCAACACTTAAAATCTTTAGTATGCACATTTCTAGGTGCGTACTTACTAAGGCAATTGAACTCCTTATCATACTCGGTAACAGTTAGGTTCTTTTGCCTCAAATTTAAAAATTGCTTCCACCTCTCATTCTCATAAACTTCAGTGACATATTTTCTAATTAAACTCTTGAGTAAATGATTCCCAAGTTAGAGGCTTAGGTAATTGAGGTTTCCTCAAAACAAACTTCCACCATTCATAAGATGCTCTTTGAAGAAAAGAGACAGCACAGTGCACCATCTAGTCGAGTGGCCATTTAATTTCATCCATCACTCTTTTCACCATTTCAAACTAAAATTTAGCCTTTTTAGATTAATCTAAAGATGTATCAATGAATTCCTCAGCTCCATACTTTTGCAGTAAATCTATAAGAGCCTTTGGTGTTGTCATGCGATGCATTAACATCATCATATCTTGTGATAGTTTCAATAACACTTCCCCCTCAGTTAGCGATGAAGGAAGAGGTGGCACATCATCTCTACTTGACCTAACAGGTCCAGGTCCAGATGAATGAGATATCACAGGATTGTTGCTCTGGGCAACATCATCTATCATTTCATTAGACCCTTTTATACTCTAATCTATAACAAAAATATGGGATAACCGTATTAGGCCAAATGTAAGACTCATAAATACATAAAAAAACAATCCTTATACTACGATTAAATGATAATTGCCTAAACCATAGCTCTGATACCACCAAATTGTGACACCATCATACCCCCTCCAGGAGGATAGGTGAGTATACACAAGCACAGACTAATCAAAATATCATACATATAAGAATAACTCATACATTTCTCAAAATTTTATATATATACATTTCAATTTCAAATACAAGCATTTAGAGTCTTTGTATAGCTCAAAATTATATTAGATAACATCATTAATACATATATATAATTAATACATACATTGGTTCACCCTTGTTATAATTAAAACAAAATTTTGTTACAAAATCATCACAATAAAAAAAATTATCTAGCCTAGGCGGTTGTCCCACTCTTAAACTCGCTTTTCAATACCTATATGAAGAAAATAAACCATTGTGCTAAGCATAAAGCTTAGTAGGGAACAAGAATGCTAAATGGTGATTACTCACAGTGGCCACCCAACAACAACATACACAATAAGACATACTAACTAAATGAACATAAGTAATTTATGTAACTAATAATACAAAATAATTTAACTTAGCCATTCTTGAATACATAATCGCAAAATTAAAATGAATTCACTCTCATCATAAATTATATCAGACAATAGGTAACTAAAACATATCATTTTAGAATTACCCATTATTATCTCAAGATAGGTTAATGGGATATAACAGAAGATACCATTGGTATCTACACAAAATAGGTGCTGCCTCTAAATCAGAAATCATCAAATTCAAAAATCAGAAGAGATATGATCTCTAACATAATAGATATAACCTCTAACAGAATACACAAAAATATCTAACAAAACAGCAGTCATAACCATTCTAGGAATCCCTATTTACCCATAACTCAAACTCTAGTAGGCTATGCTCACATTAAAATATAATATATCCAGAAACATGGGCACACAGTACTTCGCTACCATCATATACCAGAAATACACAACTTGTTATCACTCATCATATGCCATGTAACACTATGCATACAAACATTCATATGTTTATTTCAACATTCCAACATGTTTTATATACATTTCATGTCATCTTGTGCACCTATTTTTATGTATAAAATACTTTAAAAGTACTAGAGGAAGTTCGAGTAAGTTTCGATGATATTTCGGGGCTTAAAAATCAAGTATAAGTGGAAACAGGGGAGGGTTACAGTGGTAACTAATTCGTTGTGACCATGAGATTGGTGCAAATTCAATTCTCAAAGGGGATCACGGTGGTAACTAATTGGTTGTGATTGTGAGGTACCATTCTATCCAAAATCCTAGAGTTAGACTTCCAAGTTTAACTTGTATACTATTTTAGACCTATTAAACGACATTTTTAGGCAAAATGGTGTTCTACAAAGTTGTTCCTTTATGTTTTTAATTTCTAAAAACTAAAGAATAAAGCCAATTGAACTTCTAAATCACAAGATATATCCATTGCAACCTAGACTGCTCCCATTGATAGGGCATCAACTATCATCCAACTTCAACCCAAATTTCAAGGGCCTTAAAGGTAGAATTAGGCTTAGGTTTCTAAAGCAAAGTTTTATATCCATGAGTTAACTTTCAGTTTCTGTTAGAATCACTCCATTTAGAAATTCCTAGGCTGAGTTACAACCATCCCAGCAAAACTAGTCCATGTGAACCAATTGATAGAAATTGGTCCAAAGTGACCCTCATATAATTTCCCATCCCACTCAAGAAAATCATTATCAATTAATACAATAACATCCAAACCCATAATTTCATTAACAAAAACACATAATCAATATAATCATAAGAGAAAATGTTCCTAAACCTTAATATTGGCCAAATAAGCTCCTTCAATACTTCTCCTTCTCTTTCTCTTTAACTCTAATATATTTACTAACTAAAAATATTAAAAATTCATATCTCAATCTCAAATTCAACCCATGGCTCTAGCTCATGTAAAATCAAGCAAGTATGATAAACATGAAGAGAAAATAGATCACCAATTACTTTGATTATACCTAGAATTTGCTCAAACTTTTAGTATGTAAATCTAGTGTGATTGAGTTGATGAGATGAAAAGGAAAGAAGGGTAGGAAATTTGAAAAATGGAGCCCCCTTTTTCCTGTGCTCCCCTATTAATTCTTCTCTCCTTTCATCTCATGCAACCTTCTAATAGCACACATGTCTAAGTCCTAATGGTCAAAGTGTAAATATTTTGGGTAATTACCCATTAAATCCTTATTTTCCCTTAGTTTACCATATTGGCATGCAATATTATTAATTGCTACATTCTAATCCTTAATTCATATAATTATACTTGTCTAGGCTAAAAGAATTAAATTACTAATTTACCCTCGCATTTTAAATTAATTACTATTATGCCTTTTAAACTCATGTATATGTACTCATTACACATTAGACATGCCATATTGCTATTAGGGTATATGTTGGGGCCTTACAGTAATTCTTATCTTCCCTTGATATACATTTAAGCCATGGATGATTAAATGCCTTTTCGTATAATTCATAGCCAATTATGGAATAACTGAACAATTTTCTCATGATCTTTCTACCTTACACTTCATCTTCAGGCAATTCACCCAACTAGAGGTATCAAACAATTGGTGTCATCCAAGTTTTTTTCTTTTTAATTGATCTCCATCACCTTTAGTACTTCGAGGGAAGGCTAAAATTGTTCTTTAGTTATTATACTTTCTTCTATCACTTGTTAATTTGAGGTTACCAATTTGGCCAGTGGATTAGCCAGTATTGTTTTATCTTTTGGGGCCTTCTCTAAGCTCCAAGTTGCTCCTCCATCTTCTAGCTTTTTGAGAGCCACTCTAACTTTGGTCAAATACTTTTTCATGATATTTTCTTTGGCTTCAAAACTCCTAAGCATTTGACTTGTCATAAGCTGAGAATTACTCTTAATTTTTTAAAGCTTTGTGACTAGATGGACTTAAACAGCTTTAAATATTGAAAAAGTGCCTAATATTCTACAACATTATTAAAAGCATCCAATTTCAACTTTATTACATACCTGATTATTATCCCTAAGGGACCTTTGATGATAATTCCAATTATTCCTCTCTCATTGTTAAAAGCTCCATTGAAAAACATTTCCCTAGAAATTTTCCTAAGTTGTTTAACTTTATTCTCTCCAGTAAATTCTGCTACAAAATCTACTAAAGCATGTGCTTTGATTACATTTCTAGGATCATAACTTATATCAAAAGACTATAATTTGATAGCCTATCCTACCATCATTCCCTCTAAATCTAGCATTTGGAGATATTTTTTGAGAATGTTGTATGTTTTAAAGTACTATCTCAAATTTTTGATGCACATCACAAGTAAATGATTAGTTGTTGAATCAAAATTTTCTTTAAATTTGGTCCCCTCGGCACTTGGCTAACCTAATAGATCAACAATTTCTAGGTTCCTTCCTCTCTAACCAGAACTATAGCTATTGTTTCTCCCCGTAGTGGATAGATAAAATAAAAGCTTTTCATTAAAAATTAATTGACTTAGTAATGGCAGATTAGTAAGAAATTGCTTTAAGTTTTCAAATGTTATTAGCGATCCTCCTTCTATTTGAAAACATCATTCATTCTCAACTTTTTAAAAAATTATGTATAGGACCTTTTTTAAAGAGGAAATAAATCTACCTAGGGCTATTATTATGTTGTTCAGCTTTTGAATGTCTTTCACACTTGATGAAAGATGGATATTCAGTATTGCTTGAATCTTGTTGGGGTTAGCTTTTATCCCTTTCTTAGACATTATAAAGCCTAAGAATTTTCCAGATGGAACTCCAAATAGGCATTTTTCAGGGTTCAACTTCATTTAAACTTCATTAATAGTGGTGAACACCTTAATGAAATTGGTTGGATGCTCTGCTTGGCTTTTATTCTACATGATCATTTCGTCAAAATAAACTTTCAAAATTTTACCTATCTGCTTCTTAAAGATTTTATTCATCAAGCACTAATATGTTGCTCATGCAATTTTTAGTTCGAATGATATGACTTTGTAGCAAAAGGTGTCATTATCTATGATAAAACTAGTCTTTTCCTGATCGAGCAACCACATCAATATCTGGTGATATCTAGTATAAGCATTAAGTAAGGAGTAGACAGCATAGCAAGCAGTGGCATCTACAAGTTGATCAATGTTTGGAAGTGGATGGCTATCTTTTAGGCAAGCCTTGTAAAGGTTCGTGAAATCTATGCACATCCTCAACTTTTCATTCTTCTTTTTCATAAATACCACATTAATAAGCCATTTAGGGTAATGGACTTCCCTAATGGTTCCATCTTTCAACAATTAATCAACCTCTTCAAAAATAAAATTTTTTCGATCAAGGGCATGCCTCTTCAACTTTTGCTTGGCAAGTGGGCGATTTGGATTGATGAACAATTTATGAGTAATCATTTTCTAGTATATGCCTAGGATGTCTGCTAGTTTCCAAGCAAAAGAAGCCTAATTAATCATCAATACTTATATTATCTCTTTCTACATCTTTTTTTACAATGCCTAATCTAACCTGCACTTCCTTCTCCTTAGTTAATTATCTAGTGATAAGATCATTTTCAAGGTCCATTCTAGGCTAATTGGCCTTTCCTTCCCTTTCCATTTTGGGTTGTACTAAATAAGTCTATTTTGCCTCCTTCACCATAACAATATAGGCTTTTCTTGAGGCCTTTTATTTTCCTCTCAAGATTGCCATTCCCTTTTAGGTAGAAATATTCATCGGCATTTACCTTATGCTAGTAACAACACCACTTTAGAATAGTAACGAGTTACACGTATAGTTCACTACTTCATCTTTTAGCTCTACAAAAAGCTCTATTAATCTTACCATTGTGATAGTGGCATTGTCAAGTCCGATCAGTAGGATGGTAATATGTTTTAACACTCCGATTGGTAGATTCATTTTTCTATAGGCTTTTAAGTGAGGAAATTCATTACACTTCCATTATCTACTAAGATTTTTTTGATAAGGTAGTTATTAATTGCAGCATGGACTACTAGGGTATCTTTATGAGGGAACTTTACGTCACCAACATCTTCAGTGGAGATAGAAACTGGTGGTAACTTCTTATATTTTACTGAAAAATACACATCTTTCTCCTTATTTCTTTTCGATAAGTCTTCCCATACGATGAGCTACCCATAATCATATTGATAACTCCTAGCCTTTGTCTTTGCTGATCGATGTCTTTTCGCTTCCTTCTTTTCTTATCATTAACAAAATTTGATAGATTTTTTCTTTATGGCAGTAGTTTGCACAAATCTATTAGCATTGGGCCTACGAACCTTTTTAAAGTTCCTATCTATAAGAGTCTCTCAATCTTTTATTTCAGGGCATTGGTGGTGTGATCAAATCCTTATAAAATTCATCGGATTTGCTTTTATCTCTCTTTATGTATTTTCAGTCGAACATTTTCTTCAGCCAGTTTACATTATTATGTTTTTCTTTGATCCATATTAGGAACTTGGCAGGAGAAGAATTGAGTGGAGTATAGGTTCTGGCCAGATTATTAAAATGGTGATCAAACCTAGTGTGCTTAATTTCTTTCCTTTTTATTAAGCTTTTTGAGGTACTAGCTCTTTTAAAGCTTCTTTTCCTCAAATATCCCCATCTTTAAGGATATATCCTACTTACCATAGTTTGCATCGCTTCAAATTTGGCTCTCAAGGCATCATCCAACTAGATGCATTGATTGCTTCTATCCATCAGATCAACAAAATCTATTGGTGGCCGAGTTATGATAGATTTGAACACCTGGATGGTTGTTATGCTTCATGCTAGGGCATTTGTAGCTATATCTAGGTGCAAGTTCCTTATTTTAGATGTTAGGCTCTAGAATTTATTGATGTAGCTTTTCAGGATTTCATTTGTTCCATATACTAAGTTGTAAAGATCATTAACAATCTTAGGAGTTTGGATCTACATAATGAACCTTGTTGTGAATAAATTACGGAGCTATTTAAAGCAATATATCAATTCTAGAGCGAGATTATAGAGTCAATCCAAGGCATCTCCTGCTAATGCTGTGGAAAATACTTGATAAAAATTCATTCATCAAAAGAATATATTTGTATTTGCATTATATATTCAGAAATATGGCACTTGGGATCAGATTTTCTAATGTACTTGGGCATTTTAATCTCTTTAAATCTGCTAGGCAGCTTAACCTCTCAGATCTCCTTGCTAAACAACAAAACAATATTTCCATCAAATATCAACTTATTTGGGAGTTCAAATTTAAATTTTTTAACCTATTGCAGGAACCATTACTTATTTCGATCAGGGTGACGGGGACTTGGGGTGTAGGTTGGATCATTCTTAGAGGTATAGTTTTTGCCTGATGACGATACCTTCCCCTTTCTTTTATCATTTCTATTAGCCTCGTATACCTCCGATCGTGTGCCATACCTATTTTCTTCACTAGGCTCTTTGATTTGTAACCATTTATTTTTTTACCTTTGTGCATCTCTTTTAGCACTTTCACCCTCTGATTCCCTTATTAAGGTTTGAGGTTGTTTACCCTTTCAGACAAACCACATGATACTGATGCCAAAATCTCCAAGGATTGCTTTGAAATCCTTTATAGTTGTAGGAGCAGAATCAGGTTGGGTCATGAGGTCCTCATTAAATGATCTCAAGAGGTTTTTGCAAATAGGGTCCTAGGAAGTGTCCTAGCCATCTACATCATTTCTTCCTATAGTAAAATTGGGTCTTCTATGATCATCATCTAAATGATCATCAATTCTAGATATAGAGCATCTTGATCATTCTCATGAATCTCCCATCGTCTCTTAATGAAAACCTTAAAAATGATATTGCTAGAAATGTCTAAAAAGAGAGAAACATAAAAGAATGAGAGATCTAGTCGAATAAGCTTGCTTGATGAGACTTGCAATAGAAAGATAAAGTACCTAATCGGACCGAGATAAGCACTCTGATGCTTAAGTCAATAAAACTCTTAGAGAGAGAAATTTTAGAGAGATAAGGTCTCGAGCAAGCATTACCTGAAGCTTTTGTGTTTGGGGCTATTTATAATTTATGATGAATAGTAGGTACTTTAGACACTTGAATGCATAGACAGGTAGTCTGATACAATTGGTGGCTGAATGAGATGGACAAGTAGCGCGTGTCAGAGGATGTGACAAAGTGAGGTACTGTTAGGAGTTCCAGTTGACTGGACTCGATCTTGTCCCATCAATATAATCGGATTGGTTATGCTAAGCAACTAGGCGTAGTTATACTTGGATCTGATCACTTACTTTTTGGACCTTTTTGAGCTTAGGTTTAAATAATAATAGTATTATTAATTATATAGAAAAAGTGAGAATATATTCAGAAATCCTTTAAGCAAAAGAATACATTCAAAATTCATACATTCATCATCAAATATTATATCAACTTAAAGACATTAAAATAGAATGTGGTGTTAATGTATTCATTTTATAATGACTATAATGTTAGGTTTTGATTAGGATTTATTTTATACATATGAAAATAAAAAAATTAAGAGCAACTGAAGAAACTAAAAAGCCAAAGGTCCTATGTTGAACTAAAATCGATTTGGTTCATCTAGTTTCCGTTTTAACAGTTCACTAGTTTTTGAGCGATTATTTGTTAAGGATGCGGATACAACTCCATTTATATTTATCCTTTAAAATCTAATATAAAGAAATAAATAAATAAAGTTTTTGCGATCTTTGTAGATCGATTAAAATGCATATGACTAGCTTAATAATTGCTAACTCTGTTAGCCTATCTGTAGTACAATGCATTTCTTTATTGCACTTTGCAAAAAAGTATGAACTTTTACCTTATAGTTCCATGGTTGATTGTAGAGGACCTTAAGTTGTGTTTTAACCTTACATGCATGTTTTTGTTTCCATTGGATTACAGCGGACCCAATGATTATAGCTCGCTTACTAGTTTCTTATTTGGAAAGTCAGTTGTTGCTTTAAAGATGCACTTAAAGCAGCCTAATGCATGGAATGGTGCGATGCTTATTGTGCCAATGTGCAAAGTATTTTTCACCCTTAATTATGTAATACCTTACTTATATGTAGTGTCACCTTATAGCAAAGTCTGTGTTATTTAGTCTTGAAATATTATTTAACTTAACAGATTGTGATTTTTTTTATATACAAAAACTTGTAACAGTAGATATTAATATACTCTTTTTTTTTGTAATTAAATTATAAATATAAAATCTTGAGCTATTTTGTTTATATATGTGGATAAATTTCTTTGGTTAGATGTTAAATAAGTCAGTTGTTGCTTTATTTGAATCCTTAGTCTCACTAGACTGTGTATAGTATGAGTAGGGTATCGTTCCAAAGGGAACGGGATAATTTTATATTGACGCTACAAAGATTAGATGGATAGGTAACAATTAAAATGTAGATTATGTATTTAAATAAATATCTAAACTACTTTGCATATATTAATGAATTTGGATTAAAGATGACTTAAATGATGGTATGAATATACATTAGAAATATGAAATAGTAATTCATCTAAGAACAAGTTCTAGTAATTGTATAAATAAAGTGACTGGAGAATTTAGCCAAGATTCTTTAAAGCAACTCTCGTTGTCAATAAAGAATGTTCTTATTTAGAGTCTATAAGCATTCTCATGTCATTATAGAGATAAATAAAAATCATGAAGCTCTATGCCAATTCTTTAACCCCTCAAAGTGAATTCCTTAAGTCACATGAAAGAAATTCAATGCTTCAAGTACATTCATTTGTTTTTCCATCAAAGAATTCCAACTCTCATTGCGAACAAATTGACTAACATGCTAAATATGGTGGCCAATCATACAAAGCAAATCAAAGCACACAAATGGATGTAAATCATAATTCATGCATAATAAGAATAAACATGTCTTAAACAAATACTAGTGCATAGTTATAATGTACAAAGGAAACTAGCCAAATACATATTTGAATTAAAGACAAACAAGAGAAAAAAAACTATCTCATGTTCCTTTGGCTTGTCCCTTTGTAAACATCTAATAAAAACTAAGTAAAAATATTTATCCAAAATAATAACTAGAAACTAAACATTGATTGATCTCTTCCTCCTCTTCTTTAATTAATGCCATCCATATTTATAGAGAGAAAACTCTACAAACATGTCTCTTCATAATGGTTGTGAATGTGAAAAGTTGCCATGGAGGGTCATGATGGTTGGCTGAAAAATTAGGTTCAAAAGACACAACATTTCGGAATTAGTTGCCTTGTCCGACTCGTGAATGACTTCACGAGTCGTGATTCCCTTGAATTCTTCTGAAGTCGTGAGCCTCCTCACTACTCGTGATTTCTCTTCACTACTCGTGATCCTCTTCACTACTCGTGAGCCTCTTCACTACTCGTGATTTCTCTTCACTACTCGTGATCCTCTTCACTACTCGTAAGCCACTTCTTCTAAATTTCACCATCTTCTTCCTTTTCTTCTCACTTCACCAATTTCTACCTAAAAACAACATAAACACATAAATGGGACATAAACACATAAAAACACATATAATATTACATACTTATTACATAAATAAGAGAAAAACACACATAAAAACATAGACATTTAACTTGCCATCACCAATGATTATAGCTCGCTTACTAGTTTCTTATTTGGAAAGTCAGTTGTTGCTTTAAAGATGCACTTAAGGCAGCCTAATGCATGGAATGGTGCGATGCTTATTGTGCCAATGTGCAAAGTATTTTTCACCCTTAATTATGTAATACCTTACTTATATGTAGTGTCACCTTATAGCAAAGTCTGTGTTATTTAGTCTTGAAATATTATTTAACTTAACAGATTGTGATTTTTTTTATATACAAAAACTTGTAACAGTAGATATTAATATACTCTTTTTTTTTTTGTAATTAAATTATAAATATAAAATCTTGAGCTATTTTGTTTATATATGTGGATAAATTTCTTTGGTTAGATGTTAAATAAAATTAACAACCGGATCTTTTACTTGCAATAAGCTATTTATAACGATTGGATCAACTTCCGTTGAAAGTTAATGACAATTAATAGAGGAAAATTCTGGTCGTTAAAAATAGTTATAACGACCAGATTTGTTGTAGCTGCTAATGGTTTTAAGAAAATCCGAATCTTTTAACAACCAGTGATGACCGGATTTTTTAGGTCATTGATAAATGTTTAAAAATTGAATTTTGACTTTTAACAATCAGATTTTCCATCGCTAAAAGCCATTCTTCTTGTTGTGAACCTATTTTGTATTTATTTTAAAAACAAAAGATTACTAGGGTTTAAAAGTTATGAGGACGCTAATGTAAACCTAACTAAATTACATCTTATTGTACTAAAATATTATAGTTAAATTAAATCTGTGGATAGTCCTTTTTCTTTTTCCATATTGCAAATGCTTAATTTAGTTATTTTTCTTAATAATACAAGAAAATGAGGTTGTTATATAAAGATAGGGTTTTGTTATTTTATCTAATTTTTTTTATGATAATTTATATTATGTATAAATATATAAAGTACGTGAAAATTTTTTTAAACTAAATTAACCTTTTAACAATTTTTTTTATTGATTAGACTTAATACATGTATATATTTTTATGTATGTACACACATATATATATAGAAAATAAATACTATAATTTTTCATTTATTAACAAATAAATGTGTTTTTTAAATTTTTTATAAAAAATAAATACTCAAATTTTTTAAAAATAATAGAAAATAAAAAATAAAATACTGTTTTTTTTTTTAAATAAACGCACCCAAATAAACCCTTAGCCCCTCAGCCCAATTGATGCTGACCCTTTATCACATCTCTTTGTATTTTTCTATTTATTGTCTGCTCCTTTGCTATTGCTACTTGTTAACCTTTCATTATATTATGATCTCTAATTAAACAAATTTGAGCTGTGATAAGCGTAAAATAATAAATAAATCACATCCCAAATTTATTAAGCACCGATTGATTCAAAAAAAAAAATCTAAGCTGATATAGAAATTCTTATTGTTTTAAGACAATAAAAAGATGCCTTATTTAATGACAAGGGTAAAATAATCCCAATCCCAATCAAGTATATTCAAATACTGAATAAAATATAATATGTGTGTGTGTATATATCACAGGAAAGGAATCCGCAATATATAATCAGATACAATGGGATAAGCTATACCCAGAGAACTACGAAAAAGAAATAACCACATCTAAATGAGGAAACAAATGCTATAGATAACTACTCTATATGTGGGGAATCTAAAACAAAGCTATGGCAACGGCAAAAAAGGTAACAGAGAATCCAGCAATAACCTTGGATGGAGCTGAGCTTTCTGGGGCTAGTGCAGTGGGCCCTTCGGTGACAGGGCTGCTTGTGCTACTGCCTGATGGCGGATGGGAGATCTGAGAAGGCGGAGCACCACCGGAGCTGCCGGTGGCCACGACCTTAATAGCTAGCTGTTGACCCAAGATGCAGTGGGTTGGATATGTGGAAGTGAAGAAATAATCAACAGTGTTATTGAGTGTGACATTTGCTGGGGTAGTTGACCAAACATAGAGAGTGCTATTGGTGTTGCACTTCTCAAAGGCTTCCTTATTTACCAGGGCAACATCTTGTAATCCATTCACAAAATTGAAGACTGCAATAATAATTCATAATTTTTATCAATGCCATGAATTGAAATTTCCTAATGTGAATCTATTACTAATAGCATAACACCCTTCAAGTTGGTATATTTGGTTATTTGGAATTTAACTTTTCAAATATACCAATGAAGGTGAAGCTAAACATTTAAGCGGGAAGAGAAGTCAAAGTTAATTTGGTGAAAAATAAAAGTAAAATTATTCTTAGGAATTTTGAAATATAAATACAAGATCTGATGGTGCATATCTGGATCGTTCAATTTTATGCTAATTGCGAGGTCCAAATGTATATACTTGTCATATTAGTACTCTATAAATGCATATACCTTCAGGATAGACTCAAATAAAAAAAAATGGATATACTTTATCAAGTAAATCTATAAGCTTAAGCTATGTAACAAAAAAAAAAATGTATAAGAAAAATTGAGACTAACTAATTTCTTATAACAAATTAAATTCGCTACCACATATCTGATTTAAAATGGATAAGAAATTAAGATTTAAAGTCATTTTATCAATAATAATAATAATAATAATAATAATAATAATAATAATAATAATAATAATAATAATAATAATAATAATAATAATAATAAAGAGTCATACTTTATTGTTTTAAAATGAATAAATTTATACGGGGTCATAAAAAAAATTCAGTGGAGCTAGTATTAGTATTATTTTGAAAAATATCAGAAACTAATGGGTAAAAATATAATTTGAAAAATTTATAAGGTGGCCAAAACTGAATCTATTTCTTTCTCACATTTTAGCAATAGCGAAAGGTATTAATATTTTATTAGTTCATATTGATTTAACAGTACAGAGCGTTGGATGTATGGATGAGCATTGTATTGATGCCAAGTGTATAGTACCCCTGCTCCTAACAAAGAAAAAAATTGCAAAGTTGAATACTTTACCTAAAGTGTCTCCAACGATGAAAGTCTTATTATATGCCCAGGCCATGTAAGCAAGTGGACCACCAGGAGGGACAAGCCAACCCATTCCATCGCCGACTGTGTAAGTCATCGGAGCTCTAGGGGCCACCGGTGAAGGAGCCATAGGTGGATGATGAGGACTAGGATAGGGACCAGGGGCAATTACGTAAATAGCTAGCCTTTGCCCTAATGAGCAGTGTTTGTCCAGTGTACATATAAAGAAGTATTCACCAGTGCTATCTAAGCTGAAATTTGCTGGACCATTTGTTTTAATAGTTATAGGATTTGTTGAATTACAGCTCAAATATGCTTCCTTTGTAACCCTGGCTACATCTTGCTGTCCACTTGTGAAATTGAACACTGAAATATGTTACCCCACCAACAAAATAATAGTAAGAAACAAGAGTTCTAGACAGATGATAATACATAAATTTCTCTCTAAATTATTACTATTTAATATATTACCACAGGAATTACTATTTAATATATTACCACAAGAATTAACAGTATAAATAATTCGCTTTCAACTATTAAAACTCTATATAAAATACTCCTAAACTTAAAAATATCACAATAACCTCATATCATCTGTTTTCAAGCAATTTTCATGATATATGATGTATTTATGTAAAATGGTAATATGATATTTTTAAACAAGTTCAAATAGTGATCTGAAATTTGATTGATTGCAGGGAATAATATGTTAAAAATAGTTTTTAAGAGGAGATTTATATATTATCCAAAAAAAATTAAAACCTAACAAAAATGCATAATGTATACTTACAGAGAATGTCACCAACAGTGAAGGTATTAATGGCAGCCCAAGTAGCATAAGCAAGGTCACCACCAGGGGGCACAAGCCATCCTAAATCATCACCAACAACAAGTGTTTTTGCTACGCCTGATTGCACAAGCGAAACAACTAAAATGGCTAAAATGGCCAAACTTATTATTTTGGCCATATTTTGTGTTTGATTACTTCCTTTAAGTTCTTTCTAATTAGGTTTTCGAAACTCAATGTAGTTGGATTGATGTCAGCTTACCCTGTTGATCATATTTATAGAGAAAAATTAAGGACCTAGAAATTATATTAGTTAGGGTTCATCTGAGCTAATTCGTAATCAGGATTTAAATATTTAATAAATAGAGATTATGAATTCAACACGGAAAGGAATTTTTTAAATGAAGAATTAAAAAAGAAAGGAATTGCAAAGAAGTTTTGGTTATTTGACAAATTCTCACTAAATTGATTATTAATCTATTTTCCATGGACTTAAATTTTCTTCTAATTATTTGTCTCTTTCTTGGCTTGAATTAATTGGCTAAAATAACCGAGTTCTAGAAGGAAACCAAATAAAAATGGATTTGGTTTGTTGGTGAGGATCAATTAGCAATTGAAAAATTGTGAATGATAAAGACAGAAACCATGACATTACTTGAGGTAGAAGACTTTTTATGAGATTGCATCAATAAATTTCTTCCAATATTTTATTTTTTTCAGTTTATAGGGATTTAAAAAATCAAAACATAAGGATGTGTTTGGTAACATTTTTTATTTTTTATTTTTTGTTTTTTAAAATTCTTAAACTGTTTTTAGTTTTTGTTATTTGTTTTTTAAAAACTGTTTAAAAACTAATTTTTTATTTATTTTTTAAAAAATATTATAATATCCATTAATACATATTATATATATATAATCTAATTATTAATATTAAATAATAAATATTTAATAAAATTCAAAATTTAAAATATATTACATTAAAAAATCACAATATGGTGGAAGTGATGGTAGCGATGGCAGTAGCAGTATGGTGGTGTCAACGATAGTGGTAGCAGTAACGATAGTCTGGTGGTGGTGGCGATGACAGTAGTAGAGATGGCAATGCAGTGGCGGTATAGCGATGATGACAATGGCAGTAGCAGTGACGGCGGTGGCGATAGCAGTAATGATGATGGTGGTGGCGGCGACGGTTTGGTAGTGGTGGTGGTGCTAGTAGTAGTGTGGTAGTAATGGTGGTGCTAGTAGCAGTGTGGTTGTGATAGTGGTGGCAAAGATGGCAGCGGCAATGGTGATGGCGACAGTGGTGGCAACGACAATGATGGTATGGTGGTGGTGGTGACAGTAGTAATGTGGTGGCGATGGTGATGGCAAAGATAGTAGCTGTAGTGGTGGCAATTGTAGTGGCAGTGGTGACGATGGCGGCAGCAATGGTGGCGGTGGTGATATGGTGGCAGTGGCGACGGTGTGGCAGTGGCGGTGTGGTAGTGACGGCGGCATGGCAGCGACAGTGTGGTGGCGGTAACAGCGGTGGTGGTGGTGGTGGCGATGGCGGCTGTGTGACGGTGGTGGCGGTGGCGGCAGTAGTAGTGGTGGTGATGTGGTAGTAGCGGTGGTGTAGTGGTGGTAGCGGTGGTGATATGATAGCGGCAGTGGTGTGGTGGTGGTAGCGGTGATGATAATAAGGATGAAGTAATTAAATTATTGATAAAAACAAAACCATAAAAACCACATTTTAAGATTTTTAATTTTTGTTTTTGTTGCCAAAATCACTTCTTAAATTTTTGTAAAAATAAAAACGGAATCAAATTTGCCGAACATGTTTTTATTTTATTTTTAAGAAAAAAAACCAAAAACTAAAAATAAAATCGTTCCCGAACGCACCCTAAGCTACTTGTGAATGTTGATTCGAATAGTTCACAAACTCATCTTCCCGTGCTTTGACAATTTCTACAGTCCGAGAATTACTAATTTAATTTTTCTGAGGTTACATGCATGGTTAACAATTTCCTGACTTTGAGGTATATTTTATATGTTACCCTGTGTCTAATAATGGTCATAAATTAGTAATGAGTTGAGCATTTTTCACGACCAGTGATGATCTTAAATATTGACTTATTCAAGATTTTTTAAGTTTTGCAAAATTAAATAGTCTTCAATGGATCAATTGAAAGATTGATTATTTTCCTTTTTCTTCTTATTTTAAAATTTGAAATCAAGTTGCAATAGTTTAACACATAATTTGAATTGGTCTCGACTTGGAGTAAATAATAATAATAATAATAATAATAATAATAATAATAATAATAATAATAATAATAATAATAATAATAATAATAATAAATTTGTTTTTATAATCCATAAGTTAGTTGAAGCCCATACTGCCTGACTTCTGTATTCGCATCAAGTAGGTCAATTTTTAAATATTTAAAAATATTTTATTTTCAGTATTCGAATTCAAAACTTCTAGTTAAAGAAACATGAATCCATGCCATCCCATCTCATCCTTCAGGGATAATTAATTTAATTTTTTGAAATGATATTCAAATATTAATTTCAAGTTAACGCAATTAATACTAGATGATCTCTCAATTCAATCTTTATCTTATACATGGAGCAAAATCATTGGAAGAATTTTTTCTAATTATGGATTTATAGTGTCCAACTCTAAATAAGTTGGTCCCATGAATGGATTAATTTCATTTGTAGTCACTAATATTTGGCGATTATAACGTTATAATAATTATACTACGATTTGTAATAAAAAAATTATCCAACTTTTATTTTATAACAGAAAAGTCACAATGATCATAAAATTGAGAATCCGGTCATCGAAAAATCGAAAATATTAAGATAAATATATATTTTATCGGTCGGACATCTAACAAATTTTGATGTTGTCAATGATTTCAAGATTATAAAATAGTATATTTTTGGCTATTGTCAATAAATTTTGCCATTGTCACTAATTTTAATGGCCGAATTCTCGATTTTCTGGCTATTATGACTTTTCTATTATAAAATAAAAGTTGAATTATTTTTTATTATAAATTATAGTATAGTGATCGTAACGTTACAATTATCAAATTTAAGTGAACAAGAATAAAATTAATCCTCTCGTGAATTTAAAAAAGTCGGATCAAATTTTTATGCCTCAATAATCAATAGAACATTTGTTTTATACTCAATTTTGCATTAAAATCTACGAGGCATATCAAATTTTGTTGTTTCTTCTACAAAGATTAATTTTAGCAGAAAATTGAATTTGATAATGTTAATATATATACCTAACAAACTCTTTAGCTGTTGCTGGAGGCCTATCAAATGACAATTGGTCAAAAAGAAAGTGGAAGACAAGATTATATTTTGATGAATTATAAAAGAAAACGGTTAAACAAGTATAAGAGGAAAGTTAATTGGAGTTAAAGACAAGACCCTATTAGTAATCTAAACTCCTTGTACCTTAATAGTCAAGAAAAAAAAAAAAAATATATATATATATATATATATATATATATATATATATATATATATATATATATATATATATATATATATATATATATATATATATATATTTGATGCATGCTTAGTCAATGAATCCGGCTGTATTATGTGTTTGACATTATGGAATCGTTCTTTCTTGGCGAGTTTTCATTTTCATGCACTTCAAAAGTAATTTTAATATCTAAAAAGATATCAAGTTTTGAAGCTTCTTCGCCTTTTCTTTTTTTTCCTTTATTTACTCTCTGCCTACCTATTTAAATTATATAAACATACATGTTATTGAAAGGAATCTCATGTTACTAATATTTTAAAATACTAAAAGTTCATGCTTGTATGAAAAATGTCGATTCCATCTCCACGTTTGATTTAATCCATCCATAAAAATATAATTCAAATTCAATTCCATCTATTAATACTAAAAGTTCATCGTGTTCGATTCTGCACACTCCTAGGTTTGGATATGTATCTTATTTTGTCATTCTAATCCAACTCAAACCTATTAGGATACGTTTGGATCATCGTTTTATTTTATTAGTTTGTATGATATTAGTCTATACTGTTTAGCATGTATTATTATTATTATTATTATTATTATTATTATTGGTGCAAAATTGTATTAGTTTATAATATTTTATATTGTGTTTGGTATACAATATCATACTATATCAATTTTTTAAAATAATAAAATTAACTTATTTGTATTATTATTAATTTAGACAAATACAATTTTGATACATATGCTAATTTTTTATTAAAAAAATAAATTCATATAAGTTTTCTTTTGAAAACAGGAAATAAAAAGAGATACGAAAACATAGCATTACAATGAAAAATATAATATAAATTAATAATTTAAGACTTAATGAATCGAAATAACAACTGTAGAATGAAATGGAATACAATTGTTCAGTAAGGTATACCACTGGATTGACCTAAAGAGATGACCGAAATGAAGGCGATTGGAAATTTGCCTATCTGTTTTATAAAACATAATTTACTGTATTACACAAATTCAATGATAAATTATAAATTAATTTATGTGGTGTTTGTTGAATAATTAAGCTTATAGTATATTATATTATTCTCACATTAATTTATTAAAAAATCTTTCAAATACCATATCTGTATAAGCATATGCTATATTATACTATATGTAATACAGTAAACTAAAATGGTATCAAAAGTTTGCTTATTAAGGGGTGGGCTTGAATTTTTCCCGACAATACCTTCTGTTTTAAAGAGTTTTTTTTTTTTTTTCCTTTTTCTCAAAATATATCCATCACTTTAAAAAGTTCTGTGGAATATTAATTTTCTTTTCGATTTTTTAAATTTCCTTCTTCTTTATACATTCTCTCTTCTCGTAAGAAAAGGGTGTATTGATTTGCTCTTGTAGGATTTAATTGGAAGCTTATTTGTTCCTACCATTTTCTTTTATTCAATTTTACCTAAAACGTTTCAAAATTTGGTACTGGTACATCTTTTTTGTAATATTGTTAGAAATAAATAAAGGCACTAACATGAACATTGATGTGATGTACACGAGGATGAAGTGCCAATCTATGCTGGCATCCCCATCATCAATAGATTCCACCCTCCACTTATCCTAACTTCTAAATGTATATTAAGTTGGGAACAAGTTTATAGAAATATTATCACCATATTACCATTATTTAAACAGGAGAAAATCTGAATGCGGAAATAATAAAGCAGTTTTTTTTTTTTTTTCCAATACTAAGCAACAAACGCCAATCAATTACCCTCACATGAATAATATGAGGCACTATAATCCACAAACTATATGTATATATATATAAAATAACCCATAATAAGAAAGGTTAATCGATGTTACATGAACATAAAAACCATGGCCATGGACATAAAGATGAAAGCAGCAGTAGAAGCAACAGTTGAGGCTGAAGAATTGGAAGGTGGCGGTGGTGGCGAAGGTGAACCAGAAGTCGTGCCCGGAGGAGATGTAGCAGTGGAATTGGTGTCACCAACATTAACAGCTAATTTTTGATTTCTGGAGCAGTGATCAGAAAACGTGCAAATATAGTAGTGCATGCCTGAGGTTGTGAGAGAAATATTTGCGGGTCCATTGTTTATAATATTTGTGGGATTTGCAGTGTTACAATTATTATATGAATCCTCTGTCACTGTAGCCACATCGTGTACTCCTGTAGCAAAATTGAAGACTGCAAATCCAAACCTCTTTTGTTAATTTTTCAACTTACAGAGGCTTTAAATGTTTAATTTTGCATATTTACAAATAGGTTTTTTTTATTGTTATTATTTTATAAAGGGGAAGAAAGACAGGAGACTTAATATATTAGAGTCATTTTTATAAGCAGGAATTTACAACTTTGAAATCCAATTGTGGTTAAACTTTATTTTGATTTAAAAAGAAAAGAAGTCAGAGTGTTGATAATTATTTTTACGAATAGGAAGAAGGAAAAACGGACTTGAATTCGAAATTTTTTATTACATTGAAAATAGCATTTATCATTGACATGTCCACTTAGAAATAAATCCAGTGTCGATAATGAGTGGTAAGTTAATTTGCAATGAGCTGGTTTATACGGAAGTGTAAAAGAACAACTTACGGAGAGTGTCGCCAATGGCAAAACTGTGAGAGGAAGCCCAAGAGGAATAGAAAGTGGAGTTAGGAGGATTCTGCCAGCCCCATGCATCTCCTACTACATAAACTGCTGCCTCTGTTCTTTTGATTTCTATACTTAACATTCCCACTAACAAAATTCCCAAAATTGAACCCATTTTCCCCATTTTTATTGTGTTCTTCAGCTTGCCCCCGCTCCCTATGTTATTATTCATATATTTTGTGTTTAGGCATTAGACTTTTGAACTGAATATATAGAGGACAAGCAAGGTTCTAATTTGCTGGATTAGGGTCTACACCATTCTGATTATGACACGCGTACTGATCCATATGCTTCACTATTTATTTTAATCCGGGGCAGTTGTTGAATTGAATGCCATCACCTCTTAAAGTATAATAATATTTATTCAACTTTATTGTTGATAATGTTTATATACAAAATAGTGTTATTTAATTCTGAAAAAGAAGATTTCAGCCTGCCATATAATAAACAAACACATAAAAACCTCTAAGATATTTTGTAAGAAAAATAATCCAAGATTAACATATGCACTCATCTGTTTTTTTCTTGGAATGATCATGCTAAATAATTAATTAAGGTTATGACACGATACGTGAGCATTTATATTGTGTATATATATTGATATGATCGCATCTAGTATAAATGCACATGCGTCGGCTTACCGAATTATCACTCAACAATTAATGCATACGTTTATAGTAATAAGAAAAAAATACATACTTGTTTCTTTTTTCATAAGATTATTATATAAAGAAAACTAATATTGTTGGGTGCTATTTGTACAAATTACATGCCACAAATTGTACAAAACATACATAAAAATACCCAATCATCTTTCAGTACACTTGGCATATCAAATGGTGCAATACGCACCGTTTCTCTTTTCCCTCATACTTAACCTCAGCATTATTTAAATTAAGATATGTCAAATTTGCTTCTTTCTCTCTCATGCATTACGGTTTAGGCCAGTGGTGGTGATGAGTAGGCTTCAGTACGTTGATAAGAGTTTAGACATGTACATTGCTAGATGAAGGAATGGGAAAAGGAAATCCATAAATTTCCATTTTAGAATGGAAGAGTTGGAGTCCAAAGAGAAATCTGAAGCACAACAAAAAAAACTGTCAATTCGCGACGGAAAAATGGCCATTCCGTAGCGAATATTTTTTAACGACTGGACGACGAACAGTCGGAAGAACAACAACTGTCGCTAAATGAATTTTAAATTCAGTCGCATTAATTATTAGCGACAGAATTTTTAGTTGTTAAATCCATCGCTAATGCATATTGTGTCAAATTCTAATTTATTACATATATTAGTGACATTTTGTTGTCGCACATCCGTCGCTAAATATAATTTAATTTTTTTATTTTGCAATTATTAATTTACGGATTGTATGATTGACAAATTAATATATGATATACAAATTCACCATTTAAATGAATTTATTAATTTATTATATAAACAAATCAGTTTATACTATGATCTTGCTAATACATGCTGCAAGTATAATTCATAGATATTGCTAATACATGCTGCAACTATAATTCATAGATACATAAACCCTAACTGAAGCTTACATGGCATTTGCAAATATATACAATTTTTGAAGAAAATATTTGCCATCACAGGGAGGTTTGTTCATTAGTTTCCGAATTTCTGAACACTAAATTAAAAAATAACAATAAATAACAGCAACAGGTGGTTAATTTGAGTTGCTGATGATAAGTTGTCCTGTTGTTGAAGCTCATAAGGCAAAGTTATTGCTATTGAATCAAATAAACTCTTCTTATCAGGTATTAGCTCGCCTTTGCATTCAATTGGACCATGATTTGGTATTTTCAATGTGATTTTTGCTACAAAACTGTTATACCCCTTTATTGCTTCACTGCCTTCCCTAAATATTACTGGAGCTCTGTCAAATGAAAATTAAGTTCCATATGAAAATGGAAATATACTCTTAACAACTATTAATTGCTAAAAGAAAAAACTGTACATTTGATATTTGATACATGTACATACATAAACTTGAGCCAATTTTTGCAAAACATAGGTGCGAACTGGCACACCTTGACTGTTCTGTTGTCTCAAATGTAGGCATTGTGCAGTGTTCTTTCTTGCAGAGGTCAAAAAGAGTATTTTGAGGTCATTCTTTCTTCATGTTAATGTACTCAATAACTGCAAGAACTTTAACTTAATAAGATATTATTACTGCTTCCAGCTTCGAGATAGAGCTCTCATAGTTTAAGAAACAACAGGTAGCTAATTTCTAATTAAAAAGAAAAAAGACAATTACAAGCATTAACAACTTCATTTTTAATTTTCTTTCTTTTCTTTTTCATGCAAAATGGATGCAGCATTTTTCAAGAACTACATTGCCACTTGTCAGTAATTATGTCAACACAAATTGAATAACAATATGTTTGCCATTCTCTATCTCAATGGTCAAAGTGATCAACAGACAGGGCATGTTATTGCAAGAAAAGAGGGCAGATAAAATAAGGAACTCGACATTTGATAGATCCCAGAACTAGCAAACCAGCAGGGCACAAATATTGACTTCTTATTAATTTTTGCTACTGATTTATACATTATTTGTCTCTCTCAATCTATACTTTTGAAATTTTAATTATGTTATTTCTTTGTTAAATTACACATGCATTTATCAGTTGATTTAATATTTATGGATAAATAACGGCAAAACAAATTTCCATGCAAGCTTTTATGAGAAGATGATCACGTCACTCTCCTTCACAAAAGCCAAACTTCTCTTAGGTTTTTTCAGATCACAAATATATCTTGTAATAACCGATCATCAATTGGTAAAGAAAAAGAACAAAAAATATTGAAAAATACAAGTGAATTTTTACTCAAACTTCCAACTAATACTTTTTACTCAAAAAAGGTTTTAGATCAGAAGGCATACTCTACTACAAGTTCAAAGTATGGTGAAAATACAAGTGAATTTTCTAGGATAAGTATGAAAAGAAAGCTTTTAGCTTTCACTAATAACATTTCACGTTAAGTAGACACTATATCAAGCTACTATGATGAGCAATACCACAATGAAAAATTAGAATTACCAATTAAAAAAACTAGTCAACAGGTAAACAAACTAAATCTATTGAAACACTAGAAGAACCTACAATATGAAAAAGCCAAATATTTAACCACAAAAAAGAATCAACACCTGAGATTCTGCTATGGTGAGAACCATGGGAAGAATCATTGGTTGCATCACCATGTTCCTTAGCTCTGCACATAATGGTGGAAGTACCTGCAAGAAATCTAGTTTACATGAGAATTGTAAAACTATATATATATAGTTTAAGATATATTTGGATATTAAATTGCATCCGAAAGATTAATTTAAATTATTCGCACAAAAATTAAGAATTACCTCTTTGAAGTCAAAAGATTAATTATATGAATTAAGCGATATTCATACAAACATAAATGTCTAGGAGCCACAATTCTATCTTTCTGCCACGTATGCCTATGCGTATTAATAAAAGAAAAAAATGTAAATCATATTTACAATAAAATAAAATAAAATATCTTACAAATTAAGAATATTAATTATTAAAATTTTATTAGAAACTATTGTTTGGCTTAACAGGAGTTCAAACACTTCCCCTGATTTGTAAAATTGAGTTAATAAATCAAAAGAGGTAGGAGAAAATATTGCCAATTATGAATAATTAATTGCTATTGCCATTTTTCAATATTATAATTTCAATTTATTCTAATTTGATAATATTTAAATAAATAATTTTTCCCACGAATTCAATAACAAAATAGATTGTGACAACCTATATAGAAAAGTATAATTACGTATTACTAATCCATCACTCAACATTTTATCTTTCTTTTTCTATTTATATTTTTTCGTTATTCCCAAGTTTTATATTCTGTTCATATTTGGACTTTAATTTGTTAATGTATTAGTCATTTGTTTAATTAGAATTTCGCTATCAAACATTCACATTAATTTCTGCGACACTTAAAAAAAATAAAAAAATATCCTCATTTCTTCCGCATCTTTTTCTTGAATATACAATTGAGAGGGAAAGTGATCGTTTTTGTTTTTCCTCAAAAAGGAAGTTGCCTTGAAAGTTACTTTATATTAACCTCCTTCATTACACCTACATATAATATTGGATGGGCATTTGTCACTTGGTAACTTCTACTTAATTATAATTACAGTTTTTTAGTTAAATTTTGTTTATTTTAATACTTTAATGTAAAATTGAACTACATAGGATAATCTAGAGATGACAATGAAGTCGGTATTTTTGAATACTCGATTCGGTTCGATTTTAATAAAAAAAAATTTAAATAAATTTAAACATATTTAAGATATATTTGGATATTAAATTGTATCCGTGTTAGATTTGAATTTATACTTTTGAATATTTGTTATTTGAATCCATTTAAAAAATTAATTATTAATCAATTAAAAATAATATTTATAGTCTTATGTTATATAAAAGTTAAATTTTAATTTATTTTATCATATTGGAGTATAATTTGTATTTACAAATTATGTAATACACTTTATTAATTAAAATCTACCACTAAAATTAAATATATTAATAATTTTATTAAATTTTATATGTTAATGGAGTTTCGAGATTGGATTAAGATATTATCATATAATAGCAAACAGGTTTTAGATGGATATAAATTGTGCAAATATTGAATTCCGTCAGGTTTGTAAGACTCTATATATATATATATATATATATATATATTCGGTTACATGAGGATTTTCTATTAATTGGTGAATTGTAGGTAAAGGGGATGGAAACAGAAGTTGGACAACCTTTTACTTCTAATCATGAAGTGGTATCGTTTTGTATAGACTGGATGATTCCTCCAAACTTTTCTTTCGTCACATAAATTAACCCAAAACCCCAATTTATTTATTTACTTAATTACACTAAAATATAAATGTTAAGATATCTGTACAGCTAATGTTTTTATAGAGTAGCATAATTATACAAATTTAATTCTTTTCTATTTTAACTCTAGTGCATTGTATAAATCTAAAATTTTAATTCGATTAATTTAAAAATTGATTTAATTTTTTTTATTAACTGAAATTTCGATTAATTATGTTTATCTCTATTTAGACGTAACTCAATAAATAAAAAAAAATAAAATAAAATAAGCGTTGTCAAAAGTATGATATATGACTTGCACAGCTATCCTTTCTCTTTCTTTCTTTCCTTTTTTTTCTTGACTGCTGACAAGTGTTGCATAAGAGGCAAAGTCGTCCTTTTCTTTCCGCAGGGGCAGAATCGTCAGAAGAAAATAATAATAATAATAAGTAATGACTAATGAATGTTCAAAGCTGATGGTGATGGACCAAAATTAAAATTTCTATGGTGGGTTTATAATAATAAACCATTTACCTGCTCACACCTAATCAATATATTTTGGCTGTTAACATTTATAGGATGCTTGATTTGGAGTTTGATATAGTTGATTTTATTTCAATTCGTATGGCTATCAAAAGGTCTATATTAATTTTTTTTTCTTACCTTTTACTGGTTGATTGGACATTATTTTTTATTTAGACTATAATATACTATAAATTATAAATTCTCGATCAAACTAGTACATTTTAAATATTGGATGATTTGGAAAAGAAAAAAATTAATTACCAAAATCTTCCAACTCATAACTTAATTATCCTTTTACTTCAAACTTTAAAACAAGCATAGAAATAATTACAAAATCCTCCAATCTATGACCAAAATTTCAATTAAGCTCCTACAATTTAAAGCTAAACAAATTGACCCCCACACAATCCTACTAAATCAAGAGGTGCCAAATGGACGAATTAAATGGATTTGAATTGAATCATTAATGGATGGGTCATTAATGAATTGAATTATTAATAAATTAAAAAAATATGAATCATTAATGAATTGGGTTGATTTTAATCGATCCATGGGTGATGGATTAATGAGTTACTTTTGTGCTTTAGTGGAACATAAAATATCCAATCCAACTGCTCTCTTAAAAAAAACAAATCGGAAAATTTTGCCATTTGTCGAGAAAGTCCATTGTCATTCTTTATTTACGGTAATTTTCACTTTTTCACCCTTATATAAATTAATAGTATAGTATAAAATTCCATTTAACAGTCAAAAAAAATTAAAACTTTATTATGTTTTCTAAAAAATAAATTAGCGGACAAACTCTCAAAAAGTCATTCGCCAGGGTTATATATTGCACCACACCAATTTACCATGCAGCTTATCACCTCCTGCTTAAACAACATTTTATCACGTTTATAAATGAAACTAGAATAGCCATCACAAGTTTATTCTATAGCCAATACTAAATTAAAAGTAAATAAAATTTTAAATTTAATTTTTTTATAGTGATATTTAAAATTATAATTATGTATTATGATGGATTCATGATCTCCGCATAGATTTGGCAAAATTGACCCAAATTCATGGATCGATTCAAATTCATCCAAAAAAATTAATTTAAACCCAACTCAATCCACATAAATATTCATTGAGTCAACTCAAAATTGATCCATTTTATTTTTTAACCCAACATAATACCTAAGAGATCAATCCAAAATGAATTCATCTCACTTTTCAATTTATTGGATTAATATCCAATGAATATTTTCAAGATTCAAAGATATTGATCCATTGGATATTAACCTAGGTTAGCATGTGTGATTTGTTGGATGGACGGGAGTTAAATGGAAGTATTGTTTTTAAGAATCGTAAAGGGCTTATGTCGGGATGAGAAGAGCGTCAATTCTTTTATTTCTTTTACTGTGTGTCTTAATTAATTGTTTAGTTTGGGATTTGAAAAAATAAATTAAAAAAATAAATACATTGATTAGCATAGAGTCTCGCCTCGCTTGAAGTATTTTAAAATAATTTTATAGGTTATAGATGAATTACAAAAAAATAAATTATAGAAAGAAAATACATTGATTTGGACGAATTAAAATAATATGCGAGTAGATAAAATTAATAGTTTGAAAGTTTAATTTCACCACCATTTAAAAAATTAAAAAACGATTTCCGTTTGCCGCCTTCAATTGGCCTCTGATATAATACTTGTTTCTTGCATAGGCAGAGGAATTGCATGAACATTATTCACGTCAGCCATAAAAATTTTACACATAAACCAATAACCATTTCCGTAAAAAGAAATAATTCATTTTCTTATTATATATTTGTAAAACAGAAATGAGTCCATTTTCATTTGTAGAGTGTGTATTTGCTGGATATCTTCAAGTTATTGAAGAAAAATAAAAGTTCTGTTAATATATAAAGAATTGTAATATATTACTTGAATTACATTAAACTAGATAATTATTAAGTTATTAACTAAATCTATTTGTCTTACAATAATTAATCCTAACAGGGAAAAAAGAATTGTGAAAATATATGATTATAACAAAATAATGAGCTAACAAGTTAATTTCAGTTCAATATTTATTCAACTCGACAACAGTATAGATTCCTAAAAAATTTTGTACTTTTGTCTGCTGCTTCTATAAAATCTAAAATTAATTTTTAATTTTGTGGAAAATTAACCCTTCAAGAATGGAAAGTTCTTTGAAGCCAAAAAAAAAATATTTAATTTTATATATTTAATCCCAAATAGCAATATATATATATATATATATATATTACCCTAAAAAATAAAAGTTATGTTGAAGCAACGAGAACAGGAGGTCATTTGTGAAGAATTCATCATTTATGAATCGATCGAAATCAACCCAACCCATTAATGACCTAATCCATTAATTACTCAAATTTTTTTTATCCATTAATAACTCAATCCATTAATGACTCATCCATTAATAATTCAATCCAAACCCATTCAACTCACTCATTTGACACCTCTACCTCCGCATATTTAAAAAAAATATCCTTGAGCAATTTCAAGGGCAATTGCAAATATTCTATTTACGTCTACAAACAGAAAATGCTTACATATTTAGAAAATTCTTATTTCTATTATTTTTTAAGGTTAAAGCTTAAAATAGGCTTTTGCTTCTTTGTCCCCACATAAATTTATTGTTGGGTTTGGATTTTGTCAACGTATTGTGAAGAAATTGAATTAATATCTCATGAATCAAAATTTTTTAATCTTGAAAATACCTATTAAGTTGAGAAGTGAGATGAATTAATTTTGAATTAACCCATTGAATATTAAATTGGGTTGGATTGAATAATAAAATTGATCAATTTTGAATTGACCCAATGTGGATTGAGTTAAATTTAAATCATTTTTTTTAGATAAATTTGAATATATCCATGAATTTGGACTAATTTTGCCAGGTCTAGTTATATATGAATGGCAACATTAATGGATATTTTGAATTGAAATTGTCATGAAAGGATAGAAATTGATTTGGTAACCGAAGGTATCAAATTAAAGTTGCAAGTCCAAAGAAATGCTTTTAAGATGTAAAAGCTTAAGCACCATATTCATATTATATTTCCTGTAAAGATAAAAATCAGCTATTTCCGGCATATATTTATGACGATTACAGTAAAAAATGTTACTGATATCTTTCAACTCTACTGAGTGGCATGAATGCTATTGAACCTAAGAAATGTTTGGCTCCAAATGCTTGTTTTGCTCTAACATGTAATCACAACCTGCAGCATCAATGTCTTAAAAATAAATGTGATACCACAGCAAATACTGCAGTTATCAGAAAACCTTGATCTACCAGACCCTGCATCATCCACACAGTAATAGTTCATCATATATATACACGTAAAGTTTCGAAGAACATGGCTAACAGTAACAATTTGAAAAACCATTGTACTCGCAATTCCACCAGACTAAATCCGTTCATCCCTGAATCTGAATCAACTACTATATTCAAATATGATTTTCATGATTAGTACTACAATGAGTATATCTATTTAAATCTATTTTGCTTTTGTGATTAGTACTACAAAGTCTTTCAAAATTAGTTGGAAATCAAAACAGAGGACTCGTGGACAACATCAACCTAGAGCACCATTTACCAATTCTTAGTCCGCCTGCAGTTTGGGATGCTTACTAGTTCAAATCCCACAAATGGCAAAAATGCCATGTTTTAGGATCCGGAACAACTTAGGCTCCAGAAAAAAAGAAGAGGAGGCGAATTGAAATATTCACAATGATTTGCTCTTATATGATTATTTTAGTGCCTTTCCTGAATAACTTCATCAATGTATGAGAAGTTGGGTGCATCACACATCCAATTTGCAGAGATTGCAACGAAGAGTCAACTGCTGTCAGTTAAATTGGTCCAGATATGTTATTTAAAGTCAACTCATGTCAGATAGATTGGTTGAGATATGGATGTTAAAGGGGCCAACTTTCATTTGAAAAGTGAGGAACAAAGGCAGTTTGAGTTGTTGAGGGTCATCACAGTTGTGCACAGGTTTTTGCTTAATATGCTGAAGTTTCAATCAGTGAATTCCTCAATAAGAACACAAATTTGGTATCCTCTAATATATCTCCCAAGTAATTCCGACCATGCACAGCCCTAAGTCCAGGGGCGGAGCCAGAATTAGATACCAAGGGTGCTTCTTCACATCATGATTAAAGCTCTTAAGACCTGATTTTCACCCCTAATATTAAAAACCCGCAAAACTTTATGCAATTGGAACTGAAAATAAAACAATAAAGAGCAGCAACCAAATTCATGGGATAGACATGATATATAAAAAGCCTTCCACAGTAACGTCATTGAACATTTTCCAAATGTATATATTTTGATTTAATCCCAACAAGTGACGATTCAAAATAAAATTTTAATGGTGTAGGAGCAACGTACCTTCAAGGACAGCCGCAATGAATGTGCAGAGGAAGATTTAAGTCCATGAAACCCAATGTCATATGAAATGCTTCCATTAGCCTTGAACAGACCATAATTTTTCTCAGAAGATGCACCAGGCTTTAAATCCTCATTAAACATTGCAAAAATATATGCCTTTACTACATTTTTTGGCCTCAAAGGTGTCCCTTTCTTTTTTGCAAGCCTTTTGCGCAGGTTATAATTATATGTTCTTGCATTTTCTGGAGTTGCTGCTTCTTCATTGTTATCTCCATGTGAAGCCCAACCTGTTTCTGTAACTATAACTTCCATCTTATTGAATCCAGCATCTTCTAATGCAGCATAAGTTGCATCAATCTGAGCATCCAGCATGTTATCATAGTGCAGATCAGTTTTCGGATCATAAATACCTTGAGTTTTCTGAAAAAGAGCATAATTAATATCAATGTGCTCTGGATCATAAGTGTAGGCCAAGAATGGATAAGCATTCAAGCAGAATGGAGAATCAATTTGCGCAAAGAACTGCAAGAGTGGCTTCATGAATTGAACAACATTTTCTTTAAATATACATGAAGAAGGTGGATAGGAATTAGCGAAAACAGCTTGTGAATGTGCTGTAGTAATTTGAACTACATCAGCCAAATGAAGCTTATCTAAAGCACTTTGAACATTTTTAATTGCACCTAGAAGAGCTCCCCAAAGTTCATAATCACTTCCTCCTAAAACTTCATTTCCTACAGCAATCCCACGAATTCTTGTCTCGGGAAAGAATGCCTGAACATTTTCTTTCACCCAACTCATGGCGTGGCTTGCATTAGCATTCATTTCTTTCACATAATCATTAGGAAGCCCAACCACAAGTTCTAAACCAGTCCCACTAAATGCCTTGAGGACGCTATGATCAGCATCATAAATCCGAACATTCCTTATCTTTGCTGCCCTCAGAAGTCTAGCAACTTCATCAGGTGAAGGAATATTATCTGCTATTCTTCCATAATTTATTCCATACGTTCCAGTAAATGCTTGCACTTTAAGAGGTGCTGCAGGAAAAAAACATAAAACAAAAACAGCTGTTTAGTCAACCAATTTTTCATTTGTTTACAACCACCAGAACACATCAGTAATAATATTCTCCAGCTAAATCTTATATGATGGGAGTCAAAGTATGTACTTCACAGTTAGTGTCTGTTAAGAAGGAAAGAACGCATCCTAATCTGCCTGATTTTGGGGAATAGTTGTAACAATCAAGAAGTTTATTAAAATATGAAATGAAAACTCAAGGGACCATCGACAAGCTACCATATTCCTCGTCCTTGACAAATAAGTTTTCAAATACAAAACTAAGGAACCACAAGAAGGATCAATGAAAAGAACAGCTGAAGAGTAGAACTGCACAACTTTTCTTCAGACTATCTAAAATGGAAAGAAAGAAGAAACTAATGATCCAGCAGAACCACAATAGACTAAACAAAATACTGTAAAAGTTGAACCTAATAAACATAATTATTTTGAGTTCTTTGCTTACTAACTGAACAGCTATATCAATATTTCCATGAAAATCTCAATCAATTTCATTTATTTGTTGCTCAAGGAGAAGAAGTATAATACAACTGTCTCAAAACAATATGATCAACCATAAAAGGCAAACAAACAACTTCCAGTTGACTGCAGTCAATACAATTTCAAATTGACCCAAAAAAAAAAAATTCATCCCAAGAAATCCCCCTAGCAATCACTAAAGACAACTAAAAAAGAAAAAAAAAAAAAAAGGAAAAACTGATCCAAATTCAATAAATCCAGCAAACTCAGGGATAAACCCAAGAAAGACATGAACAAGAAGCATAGAACAAAATCAATTCAAAAAAAGAAAAACCTAAAATTGAAGAGAAGAGAAGAAAGGAAGTACCGATTGGATAAAAGAAGAGCAAGAAGATAAACCAGAACCGAGGAGAACTCTGCTTCATGGCCTGATTAAAGAAAGAATCAAGAAGAAATGGTTCAACTCTTCAAGAGAAAAGATCTAAAATCTTCTTATACAATTGTAATGCTTCTTCTTCGTCCTCCTCTCCTGGCATTCCAGAAGACACTAAAAAAACATATAACAAAGATTCCCTTTATCACTCAGTACATATGCTTGAAAACTCTATCTTTACTTCGACCCATTAGTTGCTCTGCCTATCTATACAAATATTGCTCCCTCTCTCTCTCTTTCCGCAATCTTTATAGCTTCAAGATAAAATCAGTGTCTATGATTTCTGGGTATTTGCTGGAAACTCAAGCCGAAGAGAAAAGTTCTTGTATTGGCGGTCGTTTTATGTGGAACTTGTGAAACAGTGACAGGTAGAGAGAGAGGGTTTTGGGCATATTTGGTTCGTTGAATTATTTATTTATTTATTTATAAATAATTGATATTTATAAATTAGTACTGGACCAATTTAAGGCGTATCTCGAATGCAAGTATGCAGCCCCCATTGGTCGGTGCTTACTTACCTGTTCGAGCTTGGAAGGGTACAAAATCTCAAACATACGTTTTCCGTTTTATTCCACGCGCTTTCATTGTTTAACGGTCTAAATTAAGGGAACAAAATCCATTTTTTTTCAATGGAAGAGCACTCGAAGGACGGTTGCTTCTAGGCAAACTTTTTGCCTAAATGAGAATCTAATTTCTAAAATATCCTCTCTTTTATTTTAATTCAAAGAGTGCATAAGCTCATATTAAACTATCAATTGGAATTTTTCTTGGAGAAAATGTAGTAGTTTAGCGAAATGATCTACTATAGAATTTAAATTTCAAAAGTTTTAGAGATTTGAACAAAAAATATATAGAATTAAATGTCATCTGTTGCCTTTTGGGAGGCCTATGGCCTATACAAATTGTCTACCTGGGACTATTCCTTAATTCAATTGGTCAGCACCATATCAAGATGGAAATTGCAAGTTCAAGCCCTCATGATTTTCATATTGATTTACTATATGTCTATACATCTAGCATTGGGTACACTTGTCCTAATTCTATCATATCATTTGTTTCATTTCTTTTAAAACAATCACAGACACTTTATTTGATTGCCTTCCTCCCCACGATCGACTCCACGTCTTTGTTTTTTTGGAGTAGGATTACCATCCAATTAGTAATATTATATTTACTGTTTCTAAATCTGACACTCCAGAATTTAAATCCTAATTTTTTTTCAAAACAAAGAAAAATTTAAATTCTAATATGGAATGAGAGTTTTTGTCCAAATTTGATTCATAAACTTTTGATATATTGATGAATTGTCATATATATACATATCAATTACCATTCTACTTTTTTAATTAACTTATTTTATATGATAATTTTTTATTGATTTAGCCCATAATTTTTTTATGAATTTGCTTTAAATAAGTATTTTTAATATGAGATACTAATTGATAAATCTTTATCTAAAAAGAAAGAGAGCTAGCTGGACTGTATCAATCGGATGTTTGGTCTTACAAGAATGAGTGTTTGATCGGACCAGGTATAAGCACTTCGAAATTCAAGTTAGTTGCTTTCTAGAGAGAGAGTTCTTAAATAGAGAGTATCAGAAATTCAATATATGAAGTTACTGTACATTAGGCTATTTATAAGAGATAAATAAGGTGTACTTGAGTGATTGAGATGTGATAACTGACAGTTGGAGCAAGTGAGTGACGAAGTGACATGGAGTATGTGAAAAGTATGGACGCTGCCTTATGTCAGTGAACTGATAAAAAATGTTATCAGTTCGATCGTATATTATGCGATGCTTGTCCTATCTTTCAGCTCCTGTTTGGTGTTTTTGTTAATGAATTTTGGGTTTTGCCTAGTGCTATATAATAAAGTATAACTATAAATGCATCGTATATAAAGATTGAGCTGAGGTAGGCATTCTCCAATCAGATAATTAAATTGATTTGGTTGATTAAAGTGAGATAAGGTTCAAGATTTTGCTTTCACTTTCAATTTTTTATACGTGGTGTTTTGACGCAATACGCTGTTATAAAAAAGATTAGACGCAATACGCTGTTATAAAAAAGATTAGACGGTATGCAGTGATTGATGGAAGCAGTGTATGAGTTTACAATTCAATAACTTCCATTAATTCTTGCCAAATAACAAAGAAACAAAAGAAAAGAAGTCGGTGAGTGGATGTACAATAACTGTTCAAGCAGCTGAGATTTTCTTTTCAATTTCTTTTTTTTTTTTTGACGATTTCTTTGAAAATGAAGAAAAGTTTATCGTGAAACATGTATTGACGTTACCCGGGTGGGTGCGAGACACGAAAACTAGAAATTATGTATGTGAAATTAGAAAAGACTTTGACAGAGAGCGATATTTCTGAATATAACACAAATGGATTGATATTCTTATCCGATCATATGTTATGCGACGTCTGTTAGGTCTTTTAGTTCACGCTTGATGTTTCTTATTAATGAGTTTTGGGCCTTGTCTAGTGCTACTGAATCAACTGTTTGGACCTATGAAAATGTTATTTTCATGGTTATCACTTGTTCCCCCTCTAAAAGATCCGATCGGACGAATTATATTTTTGAGATCGCCGACGGCATTTTTCAAATTTAAAAGGCGTTCATCTAACGAGACACATTTGTTCAGTTTAGATAGTTGTCTCCATATTTAATACGATGCGTGCGCACCGATGATGGTGCTTCGTTCTCCATAACGTAATGATGGCTTTGATGACACGTGGCGATCATCCCATAGAGAGACATTTGGAGTATTCCAAAAGTTTTTGCCTATAAATAGATAAGATCAAGGTGATTTTTCTTCACTTTTCAGTAATCCTTATCGAAATTCTGCCAAAATTTCTTCATAAACCTTTGCTCTTTGAAACTCTAGCGATTTTTCACTTTTAATTTTCAGAGATTCCTGCAAGATTACCCAAGCAAGTAAGTAATTCTTATTCGCCTCTTTTTGATTTTCCTCTTGTTCGTTATGCTTCTGCATTCATACTTCTCCTTTTTTAAGTTTCGCCTCGACCAGTCTTAGCTATTTTAGCATAGACTTTCAATGCCTTGTTAAAGATTAATAGTTATTATGCTTCTACTGAAAATGGCTTTCTGCAGCAACGAATCGATATACAAAAGCTTCATCAATGAGTACAAGGATCGTGAATCCCTCACTCATCCTTCAAAATTAGCGAAAGCAAAAGTGGTCGAGATCCCTGCTCGATATAATCTCCCTCCGAAGGTGTCTATGATGGTTTGTCCGCCCTCCATGGCGATTACAGAGGGACCTTTTGGCCGTAATAACAATGAGTGGTTCATTTATCCACTTTTGAGTTTGGATGCAGGGATGAGATCCCGGTTGGTGCCTTTGAAATAGCTATGCTAAAAGCTTATGGGATAGCCCCGAATCAACTAAATCTAAACGGCTGGAGATCGATGGCCTGCTTTAGAATCTTATACAAAATAGAAGGAATGGCACCAATGCTAGACCTTTTTACCCATTTCTTTTATCTTTCAAGCCACCAGGATGGATCAGAGTGTTATTTCATCAACCAGCCGAGGAAGAAGCTTTTTATCCTTTCAACTTCTATTAAGGGGTACAAAGAGAAATATTTTCTGGTGGGGATGGCCGGCAAGTTTGGAGTTCTACTTGGCCGATCGGGAGGAGCGACCCAACTGAAAGGCCAAGTTGGTAGGCAGCAGATATATAAGAAGGACATCAAGAAATTGATGGCGGTCATGATAAGGAAAGGGGAACCCTACGCCCATGATTATCTGCTGAGTACGGTGGATGGGTCCTCTAGCTCCAAGGCTAGCGCAAACGCGAAATGTGAGTGCTAATATTGGAGTAGAGAGAAGCATAAATTGGTGATCATACATTGCATATGCATTTAATAGTAGGCTAGGTAAGAAAGGTACTTATCTTGTTTATTTTTATGTTGCAGCTACGGGACACGATGGCCAAAGGAGATGACATTACAAAGCAGCTATCTGATCAGGCCAAGAAGAAGAGAGCAGCCGAGCAAGCTTTGATGGAGGAGAGGGGGTCAAAGAAAAGAAAGATCATATCCTCTTCAAAAGTTCATACTTCTAAGGGTTCAGGGAATGGTTATGCTCCTCTTGCCACTGCTGCAGCTACTGTTGCTGTTGCCACTTTCACCTCTGTTGATGCTACTTCTATCATTCCCACCTCTCGTTCATTTTTTACCATTTTGGGTCCTGCAGCCTCTCAATCTATTGCGGAGGGTCAGCGCCCACTTAGGAGGTTGCACCTGAGGGACGAGTTTGATTTGGAGGAAACTCAACAAGGCGGCAATCCTCTTAGTACTCTTCATCTAAAGGAGGCCACTCAAAAGAGAGCAGCTCAAATAGATGAGGCTACACAGATGAGGGTTGAAGAGGTAGCAAAGAAAAAGGCTATCGATCTAGTGGCTGGAGTGGATGCCCGAGTTACTGCAAAAGGCAAAGAACCTATCCAGGATGAGTCCACCCGACAAGCTGCGAGGAGAACTCCTGAAAGGTGGATTCTTTCTTTAGACAATATGTTGAGGGAGTACTTCAGCGATGATCAATCTATGAGTAACAAGGCCATGTCTAACTTTATTTGTCGGAGTCTTCTTCAAGAAGACGATTTCAAGATAATGAGAGATCCCAACTCGCTCTCCCAATAATGTATCCTGTTCCAACAGCAGGGTTTAGAGGTAAAATTCATATCATTCTCCTTCCTATTTCAATAGATCAAACTTATAGTTATGCCTTTCTCTGATTGACTGTCCCCTTCCTTCTCCTTCTTCCTTTTAGCTAACCAAAAGAGGCTTACGTTTGCACAGGATGGAAAACTTTCTAAGGTCAAAATGGGATGATGATGCAGCTAGAAATGAGTCCCTCCTCGCTTGATCGGAGGTGGATAAGCTGAAGAAGAAGGTCACCTAGCATACCCAGAATCTGAAAGCTCGACAGAGTGAAGTCAATCATCTGAAGGGAGACATTGTGTGCCTGACTGCCGACAATGTCCGGTGTAAAAAATTTAAGGAGGAGGTAGCCAAGCTGAATGCTGAGTACAAACTCCTTTCTGCCGAGTGTGCCAAGGCCAACGAAGATAAGGATAAAGCTTTGGCAAAGCACGACCTGCTTCACGCTGAATGGGATTCCCTAAAGATTGCTTTGGAGGAAAAGGAGGTGGTGTGGGGCGAGAAGCTTATGAAGGAGTTTTCCTCCCAGAAAGGGCATTTTCTTGTTCAATTAGGTGAGGCCCAAAGGAGGCTGCTGACTCGAGTTGATCTATGTGGTTGAGCAGCGCTTTCCTGAAGCTCAACTCGATTGGGTGAAGGACCCAAGAAGTTTGCCCGATCCTCCTTCTAGTGAAAACGAGGAGGAAACTCCTCAAGATGGGGTGATCGAGGAAACAACAAGTGGAGACCCCTCGTTATCCCAGCCTTATCCTGGCATACCAGCTGAACCTGAAGCTGCCACCTCCTTGCCAGCAGATCCCATTTCTGAAGTGGCCGTCGAGTTTTTCCAGCCTCCTATCGAGATGAATGGAGAGCTTGCTACTAGGCAAATCATAGAGCCTACTGCCGATCCGATTGAGGCCCCTACCATTGTAGAAATTGTAGATGTAGAAACTTACATTTTTCTTTTTTCTTTTTGTAAAGTTTGTGATGATTTTTGTAACTTGTACAATTTATCATTTTAATGCAATATAATTGTCCTTCCAAATATGGCTTCTCAATAAACAAATTAAATAAAAATACTTCCTGAATTTAAAGAAGCTTTATAAGCTTTGCAACCAATAACTCTAATTGGAAAAACATAATCAGTCGGTCATCTAGCATGAGTTATGATTTAGGCAATATTCGATCAGACATCGTGATAAGTCGACCTCACGAACGTTAAGCATAGCGAATAACCTTTTGGCCTCGTATTTACTTGGGATATTGGCGAGCAATTTCGTTAGTGTTTAAATTTTCCTCTCTCAATCATTTCTTTAGCCCTTTCAGGATTATTCGATTGGAGATCTCAATTATCCTATTGCTTTTATGGGTGGGTGACTGAGGGGAACTTAAGGCTTATATTGAGGTCTCAGCAAAAGTTTCTGAAGATGGAGTTGTCAAACTGCTTGCCATTATCTGTAATAAAAATATTAGGTAAGCCATACCTGCAAATGATATCCTTTCAGGTAAAATTTTTGATCCTTTCTACTATGATCATCGCTAGAGGCTCTGCCTCAATCCATTTAAAGAAGTGGTTGACGGCTACAATGAGAAATTTTATTTTCCTTTTGCCTTGGAGAAAGGTTCCCAGGATGTTCAAGCTCCATTGGTCAAATGGCCAAGCAATCCCGATCGGCTGCTAGTCTTCTGCTAGTTATCTAATGACCCTTCCATGGATCTAGCATTGTTGGCATCTTCTCACCTTTTTTTAGGCATCTTTGAAGATACATGGCCAAAAGTATCCGATTTGGAGTTTTTTTCTTGCCATGAACCTACTAGCTTCGTATGCCCCATAAATGCCTTCATGGATCTCTCTTAGGATATAGTCTCTCTCCTCCTCCATTACGTATTTAAGCCAGGATGGCTGAAAGCTTTTTTATATAGATCACCATTAATAACAAAATAATTTAGAGATTTATGTGATACATTTCGAGCTTCCATTTTATCTTTGGGTAGTTGCCTTATTTGTAAGTATCGTTTAATAGAGCCCATCCATGTGTTTGGTGCTGGCTTAATCTCCATCATCTCTAGTTCACCTAAGGAGAAGGAAACTTGGTTGACAACCGTGATATTTTCTTCTATCACTCCTTGCTCGAAAGCAGACATCTTTGCGAGCTGATCAACAACTATTTTTTGATCTCTTGACACCTTTAATAAGATCTATTCTGATCCAAACTTTTCCAACATCTTGAATGCGGCCTTGACCTTCGCCAGGTACTGAATCATTTTGGTCTCTCTTGCTTCGAATATGCCTAAAACATGGCTGGTTAAGAGCTGGGAATTGTTCTTGATGGTGATCGACTTCAATCGAATGGCATAAAGCAGTCTCGGGCCTTAAAGGAGTGCCTCATACTCTGTCATATTATTCGAAACTTTGAAGCTGATTTTTATTACGTACCTTATGATGATACCCAATAGGCCTGTTATTACGATGCCTACGCCTCCTCGGGTGTCATTCGATACTCCATCCACGATCATTTCCCACCTCAAATGTTGAGGCTGATCGATCACCTCATCGCCAATGAACTCAAAAACAAAGTTCGACAAAGCTTGGGCCTTTATTGCCTTCTTAGGCTCATACCTCACATCCCATAATTGGAGCTTGATTGCCCATCCTACCATTTTTCCCTCTAGGTTCGAAGTCTAGAGAATTTTTTTGATCGGTTGACCTGATCAGACCACTATTGTGTGTGCTTCAAAGTACTACCTTAGCTTTCACGTGCATATCATAAGGGCAATGATGAGTTGCTCGATCGGACCTTTCTTCAACTCTAGGTCCCTGAGCACCTGGCTCACATAATATATGGGCAGCTGTTGGGTTCCTTCTTTTTAAACTAGAACACATGCAACAGCTTCACCAGAAGTTGATAAATAAGGGTATAAATTTTTACCTGAAAGTAGTCGGCTAAGTAGCGATGGGTTAGTGAGGAATTTCTTTAATTCTTCAAAAACTTGCTGGCAGTCCACTCCTCAGCTGAAAAGCTTCATTCTTCCTCAGCTTCTTGAAGAAGGGAATGCACTACTTGGCCGAGAAGGAGATGAACCTTTCTAGAGCTATGATTCTGCCATTTAGTTTTTGGACGTATTTCACGCTTCTCAGGGGTTGTATCTCCAAGATGGCTTTTATCTTATATGGATTGGCTTTAATTCCCCTTTGAGAGACCATGAAGCCCAAGAATTTTCCCGAGGGCACCCTAAAGATGCATTTCTCAGGGTTGAGCTTCATCTGAAATTTGTTCAGTATGGAAAAAACCTTCGCCAGATTGGTAAGGTATTCTTCTAGGCTTTTACTTTTGACGATCATGTCATCCATATAGACTTCCACATTCTACCTGATCTGATCTTTAAAAATCTTATTCATCAGATGCTGATACATGATGCCTGCATTCTTTAGTTTGAAAGTCATGACCTTGTAGTAGAATGTTTCATTATATGTGATAAAACTAGTTTTTTCCTGATCCAGCAACCACATCATGATTTGGTAATATTCAGCATAAGTGTCAAGGAGGGAGTAGATGGTGTGGCCTGCAGTGGCATCCGCCAGTTGATTTATTCTGGGCAGGGGGTAGCTATCCTTTGGATATGCCTTATTAAGATCCGTAAAGTCTACGCACATTCGTAGCTTCCCCGACTTTTTTTTACTAGGACTACATTGGCGAGCCAATCTAGGTAATCGACCTCTCGAATTGTACTTGCCTCCAATAGCCTGTCAACCTTCTCAGAAATGAACTTCCTTCGATCATGTGCATGAATGCGCAACTTTTGCTTGATTGGCTTGTAGGCTAGATCCACATTAAGTTTGTAGGTGATCACATTAGGATCAATCCCAAGGATGTCCTCTGGCTTTCAAGTGAAAGATGCCTTGCCCTTTGATAATGCTCTCGCCTTTACCTCTTTCGCGGGTTCCATCCTCTACCTCTCTACATGTTCAGACCATTCTAGCCTTGGCTCCATCATCATGGCCTCTTTTTATTGTTTGATCATGGTGATGTAGGTCTCTCTGGATGCCTTCTAGTCATCTTTTAGAATGAAACCACCTTATCTGGTTGGGATTTTTATCACCATATACCGTATGCTGGTGACAGCTCCAGTTTGGAAGAGTAGGAGCCTGCCAAAATGGCATTATAGGCAAAAAAACATGTCAATAATCATAAAGATTACATTACAGGCGTAGGCGAGAGCCTCTTGGCCAAGCTCGACAAATAGCTCTGCAGATCTTACTACTGAAAGGGTAGCATTATCAAGTTCGATCAGCAGGGTGGCGTTCAACTTCAACTCCTCGATCGGTAGCCCTATGGCTCTACAAGCTTGAAGAGTGAGCACATTCATGGCACTATCATTATCTATAAATATCCTTTTTATGTCAAATTTATTGATCTGGGTCCTGACGACGAGAGTATCCTTATAGGGAAATATTACATCTCGTGCGTCTTTATTGGATATGGTCACTGGGGCTAGTCATGCAACCGATTGGGAGATGTAAACACCTTTTTCTTTTCTCATTCTGGAGAGGTCTTCTCCGTAGGATGACCCTTCAGTGATCATGCTTATAAATTTGGATTCTTTGGATTCCTTTGCTCGTCATTGTTGTCCAAGTCAGAATCATCTCTCTTAAGATTCGATTATCTACAGGGACTTTCCCCTTTAGCTGGACCTACTAATCTTTTGAGGGACCCTCTTTGTAGGAGTGGCTCGACCTCTACTTTCAGCGAGTAACACTCATCGATTTTGTGTATTAGTGTAAGTACTAACCCTAATGCATTGTTATGAAACACTTAAGTTAATAAATGAGGCATTTGTTTTATCTACTATATTCTTGTGTATATTAAATGATAGAACTATCAAAGAATGTTGTTTTAGTTTAAGTTATCATGTGTGAGGCACATGGTTGTAAGACTTTGAAAGAATTGAGACTTCATTCTAAATATCCCTAGTCAGTCATAGTTATAGGAATAACAAATGAATTAAGACTAGTATACTCTCTCTAATAAATTGAGTTCTTTCTTACGGATCATAAGGACTAGAGTGTCAATCAGAGATCATAGATACATGTTTAGAACATGGTATCTAAATTCGATCCGTTCATGAGAACATTACATGGTACAAGTCATAAGTATTTCTCATGTGCAAGTTTTGCATTGGAGTTCTTAGAGCTAAAATCTATATGAAACTTTTTATGAATTACTGTGTACTTTGACGTACACCTAACGTACTCATAATAGGGTGACAAGTATGGGTATGCTTTGGTATGCATTAATTCATGTTAGAGAGCATAAGAGAAGTAAAAGGATTAGCCCCTCTCGATAAGAGAGAAAATATCATTGGCCACTTGATCAGTGAACTGAGAAGTGTATGGCCATACCGAGATAAAATAATGAGAAATCGTTATTTATTTGAGAGTTCAGTGTCAATGAAATATCAAGAAATAAATTAGTATATATAAGGTAACTAGTTTCATGCCTTATATTAATTCTGATATTTATGGGCAAGTGACTATGCAAAATTACATTAGGTCACTAAATGTCATTTGCATTTTCATTTAATTTGGAATGCTATAATATCTTGCTAGAGAATATATATAGCATTTGAATTAATTTATTAATTCATTGCCAATATTAAATGGACATATAGGATCGTACACAAAGTATTGGATTTAAAATATTTAAATAGTATATTGGGCATTAATTTAGACTTTTATTTAAAGTCAAATTAATGTATATAATAGGTATTAAAATTGCTTAATGGACCTTGGTCCATAAGAGGGAGAAATTCGGCCCACAAGGTTTAATTTCAATTAATTAATTATCTTGGATTAATTAAATTAATTGAGTATTAAATCCTAATAGCATTTGAATCAAAATAAAACACCTAATTAGGAGAGAGTGTAGCTGAAATTCAAAGGAATATCCTAGTAAATTTCGGCATATGCACAATCCCTAATTAAGTGATGGATTTATGCCATTTTAAATTCATTTGAATTTAAAACTAATAGGATTTGAATCAATTTAAATGACTTAATTAGGAAGTAATGTAGGCTGAAAATAAGACCTAAAATCAAGGGAATTTCGGCTACAACAAACTTCCTAATGTAATGATGTAAATTGATTAATTATTTTTGACCTAGGTGAAAATTTTCTCTATCTAGTGCTGCCACTCTCAAGAGAAAGAATTTTTTCTTCATCTCTAGTGTTCTTGGGCAGCAATAGCAATCAAAAGGAAGAACAAGATCAGATCTTGTGGCTTCAAACCATTCCCATTTCTGAATACACAAACATAGAGCTAGCACTCTCAGTTTTAAGTCATCTTTGTGAGTGTGCTTGTGAACATAGAGTGGTGTGGCATAAAAGCTGCTCCTTTGGCTTTGGTGATCAAGATCTAAGGTATATAAGTCCATTTTATATGCTGGTCATCTTCAAACTCAAGTTTTGAAGTGCATCCAAACTTGTAAGTTTTCAAAAACCCTAAAATTGCATGTTTCGATTCTTTGTTGTATATTGTGTGGCATGTATGATCTAAATTTTTAATTTTTCCGCTGCGTGATCATCATGTATATGCCATGTGATATGCCATCAGTGGTATCAGAGCCTAACCATGCTTATTTTAGTGCTTTGGATGCATTAAATATTGATTCAAAATCGTTATTACATAAAAACCGCTATGCTGAAATTTTCTATTTTGAATTTTTGCATTGTTTTAGTGTAAAAATAATTTTATATGATTAGTTAGGTATTATAATTATTTTTACATGTTAATATACTGTCCTAAGATGTTCTTAGAGCTGTTCATGGTCGATTTTAATTACACATACCTGATCGTACATGTTAATCTTGAAACTAGGTGCTAGTTTGCATGATATGTGTTTGTTTAACAACTAGTTTTCAAAATTAAATGTAAAAACGTGTTTGGCATGTTTGTAAGTGATTTTTAAAGATTAATAACAAGTATGTACATGTTTTAAAAATAGTTTTAATTCTGGTCCATGACAATTTAATTGATTAATTTTAAAATCACTTAAAACTATGGCTAGTTTGTGTTTGTTACATGTTTAATCAATATTGTTTGTTATGTTTTGATTAAAATGGAAAAAAAATACATTTAGATCAGATCTGAATAGAACCTTAACTCAATGTTTATGACCTTATTAAATTATTAAATAGCTCATAAAATCATTTTAAGTATTTGTGCATTGTTTGTGGCATTAATGAGCAGTAAACAACTAGTTTCATTGTTGTTTGTTTGTTTGTTTTCAGTATATATGCCGTGCATGACATATGTTCTTCGTGAATTTTTATGTTTAATTTATGTTGGTTCATATTATATGTATTTTAATATTTATAGGTTGTATGATAAATATTAAAAATGGAAAAATTGAAAATTATACTAGAGTTAATTTATAGCACAAATCTAACTAGTTTGTGTTTTGGGCTTTTAAGAGAACTTATTCAATAAGTGGATTTAGTTCATGGGGCTTCGATCCAGGCCCATCATAGGGTCTTCTCTTAAAAGTTTAAGTACACAATTTCCATTAATGGGCTTGGCTAAATTAATTAAAATTGGACTTTATTTTATCCATGAATGTTATGTATATTTATTTGCTTGTTTTGTGTGATGAAAGGATTTGCATAGTACATTCATGGGCCCTGGATTTTTGTAATTAAATATGGCCTATGTGCCATTATGGATTAATTGTAAAAGTTTCATTTATTTCTTAGTATAGAATTTATTGAAGACTTTGTAAATCAAAACGAAGCCCATCGGAGTGGAGAAGCCCAACTCAAAGATTCTTATGTAATAGTATAGAATCTTAGTTGTAGGTTTTTGAGCTCATGTTTGTCATGCTTTACTTTATGCAATTATATATATATGCATGCTATGAATGGATGACAAAGCGTATTCCATGTAAGCCGTAATAAAATGAACCCCTAAAATAGTAAGTCACAAAGTTGCCTTCCTAATTCGAAACATGTCAAGGCATCGATCACCGGTCACATAGACTAGGAGTCCTAGATGCGCCCGATTATCTTTGTGAGGCATGGATTGTGAATGTAGGTTGGACTTAACATGGAAAGGGATGCCCGAACCTAGGCAACTAATAAATGGGTTTGTGCTATAACATCTTGAGATATTAGCCCATTTGATCCAAGAGTCATGTACGAGACATGATTGGAGTTTTTTTACCTAAGTAACTTAACTTGTTAGGTGTACAAGCTCAGCTTGACTAATAAATTGTTGTGAAAAGTGGATCTTGGCCCACATTTAATCACTAACGCAAATTATTTAAAAGGATATTAATTCGGTTTGTGGGATTATAATAAGACCTCATTTAATCTTGCTAAGTTTTATTATTGTAGATTGAAAAATGGCATCTTCAAACAACAACTTTTCATTACGATCGGTCCTAGAAAATGACAAACTAAATGGCACCAATTTCATATACTAGTCTTGAAACTTGAGGATTGTTCTCAAGCAAGAGAAGAAGTCATATGTTTTGGATGTACCCTTGCCTGAGGAACCTACTAGGAACACCTCTGCAGTTCAAAACGAAACTTTTGAGATTGAGAAGAGTGACTCCAATGATATGACATGTCTAATGCTAGCCACTATAGGGCCCGATTTGCAAAAGCAATTCATGGACCAAGAGGCCTATGCGATCATGGTGCACCTCAAGGGGATGTTCCAAGAACAAGCTCATCATGAGAGGTTCGTGAGAACAAAAGCCTTAATTTCTTGTAAGATGGCTGTGGGTACTCCTATTAGTACCCATGTACTCAAGATGAAAGGGTATCTTGATACTCTTAAGAAGCTTAAGGTACAGGTGCCAAAAGAATTGGCCACTGATTTGATCTTGGGTTTATTGACTAATGATTATGATCCATTTGTTATGAATTAAAATATGCATGCAATGAACAAGATAGTCACCGAGCTTCATGGGATGCTTAAGAATGCTGAAGAAAACATTTGAAAGACTAATCTCGCACTCATTTTTCAAGGAGGCATTAAGAAAGGACCTGCTAAGGGAAAGGGGAAGGGAAAGGCAAAACCCAAGAATGACCTAGCTTGGCCTAAGTCTAGTGGGAGTGAATCTCAGGCCCAACCGAAGCCCAAGGTACAAAAGCTCAAAGAGAGTAAGAGTACTTGCTTCCATTGCAACAAGTTAGGGCATTGGAGAAAGAATTACGCTCTTTTTAAGGAAGAACAAAAGAAGAATGGAGCCAAGGCATCTAATTCTGGTTTTTTTGTTGTTGAAATTAACCTTTTTATTTCTACCACTTGGGTATTGGATACCGATTGTGGTTCTCATATTTGTTCAAATATGTAGGGGTTAAGAAATAGCCGGTTACTTAGGAAGAATAAAGTGGACCTCCGTGTGGGGAATGGAGCACGAGTTGCTGCTATGGAGATAGGTGACTATCGACTCACTTTACCTTTCAGACTTTGTTTAGATTTGATAAATTGTTATTATGTGCCTGCTATGAGAAGAAACATTATTTCAGTTTCATGTTTGAATATGGATGGATTTGACTTTGTTATTAAAAATGGCAATATTCATATTCATTGCCAAGGCATTTTATATGGCAATACCATGTTACAAAATGGCCTTTATATCCTTGATCTACAAAATAAAGAGTCCATATACAACATTAGTACAAAGAGGGTTAAATCAAATGAATTGAATGCTACTTACTTCTGGCATTGTCGTTTAGGATATGCAAATGAAAAATGCATTTCAAGACTCTATAAATTTGGAGTGCTTAGGTCATTCGATTTGGATCTTATGACACATGCGAGCCATGTTTGCATGGAAAGATGACAAAGAGTCCTTTTAACAAGAACAGTAAGAGGACTAGTGACTTATTTGAATTAATACACACTGATGTATGTGGATCATTAAGTACACAAGCTAGAGGTGGTTTTAGCTACTTCGTAACATTCACAGATGATTTCAGTAAATATGGCTATGTCTATCTAATGATGCACAAGTCTGAAACTTTTGAAAAATTTAAAAACTTTAAGAACGAAGTAGAAAACCAACTTGGCAAAAGTATAAAAGCCATTCGATCAGATCAAGGTGGTGAATACTTAAGCCAAGAATTTAACGGTCATCTGAAGGAGTGTGGAATTATTTCACAGCTCACTCCTCTCGGAACACCACAATGGAATGGTATGTTCGAAAGGAGAAATCGAACTCTATTGGACATGGTTTGATCGATGATGAGTCAAGCTAATCTTCCTGTCTCTTTTTGGGGTTATGCATTAAAAACTGTTGCGTTTCTACTGAACCATACTCCAATTAAAGCAGTTAAAAAGACACCATATGAGGTATGGACTGGAAAAGAGCCCAATATATCGTTTCTCGGGATTTGGGATTGTGAAGCACATGTTAAGAAATTGACATCTAACAAACTAGAGTCCAAATCTATTATCTACTTGTTTGTGGGTTATCCCAAAGAAACAAAGGGATATTACTTTTACTCACAAGCCGAGAACAAAGTTTTTGTTACTCGCAATGTTGTTTTCTTGGAAAAGAAATTCTTTCTCAAGAAAGATAGTAGGAGTAAAGTAGAACTTGGAGAAATTTAAGTGCCACAAACTCCTGTAGAGGATGAGTTGGAAATGGGATCAAGTTCACAACCAGTTGTGGAATAAAAACCCATTATACAAGAACCTAAAAGGTTTGGTAGGGTACGTCGGGAGATTAAGAGATATGGTTTTCTAATCACAGACAGTGACACTATTGAGTTAGTGGATCGTGATGATCCAACTACCTACCGAGAAGCTATTGAGAGCCCTGACTCAAAAAATTAGCTTGGAGCAATGAAATTCGAGATGCAATCAATATACGATAATCAGGTTTAGACCTTGGTTGATCCATCGAAAGGTGCTAAGGTAATTGAATGCAAGTGGCTATTTAAACTTAAAGCTGACAAGACCTACAAAGGTACACTAGTAGCAAAAGGTTTTTGGCAAACTCATGGTGTAGACTATGATGAGACCTTTTCGCCTGTAGTCATGCTCAAGTCCATTAGGATCTTGCTTGTCATAGCTGCATATCATGACTATGAGATATGGCAAATGGATGTCAAAACTGCTTTTCTCAATGGAAATCTACTTGAGGATGTGTATATGACATAGCGTGAGGGTTTTGTCAATCCCAAGCATCCTAATAAGGTTTGAAAGCTTCAAAAATTTATTTATGGATTAAACCAAGCATCCCAGAGTTGGAATCTCTATTTTGATGAAGCTTTCAAAGAATTTGGCTTCATCAAGAACGAAGATGAGCCTTGTGTGTACAAGAAGGTTAGTGGGAGCATAATAGTATTCCTGGTCCTATATGTGGACGACATCCTTCTCATTGGGAATGATATTCCAACATTGCAAAAGGTTAAGCAATGGTTAGGGAAGTGTTTCTCAATGAAAGACTTAGGTGAAGCTGAGACAATACTTGGTATTCAGATCTATAGAGATAGATCGAATCGGCTTTTAGGACTAAATCAAAAAAAGTACATAGACAAAGTACTGAAGCATTTTAGTATGGGAGACTCAAAGAAAGGGTACATACCTTTGGCTTTGTGAGTTCCTTTGACTAAAGAACAATGTCCTAAAACCAAAGAGGAGAGTGACAACATGAGTAGAATCCCATAGGCATATGCTATTGGATCTATCATGTACACTATGTTATATACTAGATTGGATATTGCTTATGCACTGAGTATGACCAGTAGGTTTCAGCAAGACCTTGGTGAGAAGCATCGGTCTGCTGTAAAGGGGATTCTTAAGTACCTACGAAGGACTAAGGATCACTTCTTGATGTATGATGGTCAAGAAGAGCTCGTCATACAAGGTTATGCCGATGCTGCTTTTCAGACCAGCACTCAGAACTCAAGATCGTAATCTAGTTTTGTTTTTGTTTTGAATGGTGGTGCTGTCAGCTGGAGAAGCTCGAAGCAAAAGACCATTGCCGACTTAACTACAAAATCTGAGTATATTGCAGCAAGTGAAGCTCTAAAAGAAGCTGTTTAGATTAGAAATTATATTTCTGGATTAGGAGTGGTCCCAAGCATCCTAGATCCATTATAAATTTTCTGTGACAACAACGGGACCATCGCACATGCCAAGAAGCCCCGATCACACCAGAAATCCAAACATATACTCAGGAGGTGCCTCCTGATCAGAGAGATTATTGATCATAGGGACATCAAGATTAGCAAGATAGCAAGTGAAAACAATGTAGCAGATCCTTTGATGAAACAGTTGTGTCCAAATTTGTACGAAGCTCATTTGCGAGCGTTCGATCTTAGGGCTATGCCCAATTGGGACTAGTGCTAGTGGGAGATTGTTATTGTAAGCCCTATCCCCAATGCATTTTTATAAAACACTTAAGTTAATAAATGAGGCATTTGTTTTATCTATTGTATTCCTGTGCATATAAAATGATAAAACTATCCAAGAATGTTGTTTCAGTTTAAGTTATCACGTGTGAGGCATATGGTTGTAAGACCTTGAAATAATTGAGACTTCATTCTAAATATCCCTAGTCAGTCATAGTTATGGGATTAACAAATGAATTAAGACTGTATGCTCTCTCTGATAAGTTGAGTTCTATCTTACGGATTATAAGGACTAGAGTGTCAATCAAAGATCATAGATACATGTTTAGAACAGGGTATCTGGATTTGATCCGTTCATGAGAATATTACATGGTACAAGTCATAAGTGTTTCTCATGTGCAAGCTTTGCATCGGAGTTCTTAGACCTAAAATCTATATGAAACTCTTTATGAATTACTGTGTACTTTGATATACACCTAACGTACTCGTAACAGGGTGGCAAGTATGGATATGCACTAATTCATGTTAGAGAGCATGAGAGAAGTGAAGGGATTATCCCTCTCGATAAGAGAGAAAATATCATCCGCCATTTGATTAGTGAACTGAGAAGTGTATGGCCATATTGAGATGAAATAATGAGAAATCATTATTTATTTGAGAGTTTAGTGTCATTGGAATATCAAGAAAGGAATTAGTATATATAAGGATGACTAGTTCTATGCCTTATATTAATTCTGATATTTATGGGTAAGGGACTATGCAAAATTGTATTAGATCACTAAATATCATTTGCATTTTCATTAATTTGGAATGCTATAATATCTTGCTAGAGAATATATATAGCCTTTGAATTAATTTATTAATTCATTACCAATATTAAATGGACCTATAGGAACGCAAACAAAGTATTAGGCTTAAAATATTTAAATAGTATATTGGACATTAATTTGGAATTTTATTTAAAGTCAAATTAATGTATGTAATGGGTATTAAAATTGCTTAATGGACCTTGGTCCATAAAAGAGAGAAATTTGGCCCATAAGGTTTAATTTTAATTAATTAATTATCTTGAATTAATTAAATTAATTGAGTATTAAATCCTAATAGCATTTGAATCAAAATAAAACACCTAATTAGGAGAGAGTGTAGCTGAAATTCAAAGGAATATCCTAGTGAATTTCGGCATGTGCGCAATCCCTAATTAAGTGATGGATTTTTTATTAAATGTCTTATGCCATTTTAAATTCATTTGAATTTAAAACTAATAGGATTTGAATCAATTTAAATGACTTAATTAGGAAGTAATGTAGTCTGAAAATAAGACCTAAAATCAAGGGAATTTCAGCTACAACAAACTTCCTAATGTAGTGATATAAATTGATTAATTATTTTTGACCTAAGTGAAAAATTTCTCTCTCTAGTGCTGCCACTCTCAAGAGAAAGAATTCTTTCTTCATCTCTAGTGTTCTTGGGCAGCAATAGCAATCAAAAGGAAGAACAAGATCAGATCTTGTGGCTTCAAACCATTTTCATTGTCGAATACACAAACATAGAGCTAACACTCTTGGTTTTAAGTCATCTTTATGAGTGTGTGTGTGAACATAGAGTGGTATGGCGTAAAGGCTGCTCCTTTGGCTTTGGTGATCAATTTCTAAGGTATATAAGTCCATCTTTTATGTTGGTCATCTTCAAAATCAAGTTTTGAAGTGCATCCAAACTTGTAAGTTTTTAAAAACCCTAAAATTGTATGTTTCGATTCTTTGTTGTATATTGCATGGCATGTATGATCTAAATTTTTAATTTTTCCACTGCGTGATCATCATGTATATGCCATATGATATCCCATCAGTGTGGCCGATGTCTTTGTGAAACTTGTAGTACTTATTGGGGTTTCTGGCATCTTTTCTCTTTTTGGATAATTTCTTTAGCCAATTTACTTTTTTGCATTTTTCCTTAATCCACATTAACACCTGTATCGGATTGATGTTGAGCGGAGTGAAGGTTCGAGTCTGCTGGTTGTTGTTTCATCGGACCTTGCTCATTCGGCCTCCTTTTTTTACCCAAATTTCTTAAAGTGGAGGTTTTATCTGGGCTCCTTGCTATCCGTTTGGATACAGCAGTTATGTTAAATAAGCATCCATCTGGATGTTAGAGTCTATCCATAACGTTGCTCCTTCTTTCCCTGTTGGACCTCAGGGCGTCATCCAATTGAATATGCTGTCAAGCTCTTTCCATCAGATCAAAAAAGCTGACTGGTGGCCTTGTCGTTTATCAACTCAAACAGCAGCCGATCAATGATGCCTCCAGCCAAGGTAGTGGTTGCCATTTTCATGCTTACATTCCTCACCTCAGACATCATGGCTTGAAACCTGTCGATATAGTCTCTATGACTTTTCATCGGTTATTTGGTAGATATTGCACAAATCGCTTACCGATTTTGACATTCGCATCTGCATAATAAACCGTGTGACAAACATCTCTTTAAGTTATCAAAAGGAGGTGATTGATTTCTGAGGGAGCTCATCAAACCATTTGAGATCATCTCCTCCCAAAGTGGTGGGAAAAATCTTACAGGCAATCTTCTCATCGTAGGTGTAAACCTGCACCTTAGTCAGATATTTCACAACATAAGTTGCAGGGTGAGTTTTACCTGTGTACTTGTCCATCACCACATCTCTCAACCTGGGAGGTAGCTCAGACTCCGTTATCTCCCTGCAAAATGGGAAAGTAGTATTTTTGCAGGCGTTCCCCTCAAACATACATTTTTTAGGGCCCGTCAAGCCAAACTGCTTGAGTTTTTGCTTGAATCACTTGTCTTCCCTGCTCATGGCCGTTGAGGTGAACTCATCCCTACGTCCTTTCGTGCGACTGCGATTTGACATGCTCATGAAGGATAAGTCATCTCCAATGGATGAGGTGAAGGATCTACTAAAAAGTAGGTAGAGTCTCTGCTTGAGGATATTATCCCCTTTCCCTTATCATACCTACCTGGGGTTCTGACCCCCATTCTCTCACTGTCGTGGGTTTGTGGCTTGTTGATGGAGATTTCCCTATTTTTTCTTTTTCTAAAGTCTTCGTCCATGAAATCTATCTCATGGTCTCTTTCAGAAGTTCTATACATTTTGCCCTTTCCAATTGTTTGGACGATGTTCTTAGTGAAGTCACTAAGAATTGCGCGTATGTCCCTGACAGTAATAAAGATATTTTTCGACTGCTGTAGAATGTCATCATCAAATTGTAGAAGAAGGTTACCCCTGGTAGGTGATCTGAAAGATCTCTCTCTTTTTCCTACCGGCCTAGATCTACCTTGATTGTTGCCGTTACAATCATATTCTCCGGAGGTTGTGTGCTCATTAGATCTTGAACCTGCCATAGCTCTCAACGAAAGCACCAAATGATAAAGCGTTGAAATCTTTATCTGAAAAGAGAGAGAGCTAGCTGGGTTGTGCCAATTGAATGCTTGGGTTCTGTAAGAAAGAGTGTTCGATCGAACCATGTGTAAACACTCCGAATCTCAAGTTAGTAGCTTTCTAGAGAGAGTTCTTAGAGAGAAAGTCTCAGAGATTTAATACCTGGAGCCACTCTTCATTAGGCTATTTATAGGAGATAAAAGAGGTGTACTTGAGTGCTTGGAGCGTGATAACTGGCAGTTAGAGCAGGTGAGTGGCAAAGTGATAGGAAGTAGGTGAAAAATATGGACGTTGCCTTTGTGTTAGTGGACTGATAGGACATATTGTCCCATCAGTCCGATCGTACGTTATGCGGCTCCTGCCTTATCTTCCAGCTCACGCTTGGTGCTCCTTGCTAATTGGTTTTGAACCCTATTTAGTGCTACTGAACCAACTGTTTGGACCCATGAAAATGTTATTTTCATAGCTATCACTAATGCTTCGTCGTTTGGTATCTACCTCCTCTAAAATATTCCAAAGTTAGTTGCTTCCTTTAAAACAAATAAAATCAAAGTTGGTATAGATGTTTTATACGCGCACCTAGCGAGCGTGGGTAAAGGGAGCTCATATCTTTTTGAAACACAAAAGCCCTCCTTTTGACTTGCCTTCACCATTGTAGCATTTTCTCCCTTCATCTCTTTTTAATTGTGCACTTTACAATTTTATTTTGTTTCTAAGTTATTATGCTAATTAATGAGTTTTTAATTTTTTTATTAAAATAATATAAATTGAATTTTAAAAGGAAATGGAGAAAGCATTATTATGCTACCATTAAATTCAGTGATGCTTTAATAAGAAGAAGAAAAAAGAAAGTAGTTTTGCCCTACTACACTCAATAAAATTATATTTGTATCAAAATAATACTCAATCCATTTTTTTATCTTTCAATTTTGTTATTTTTATTAAAATTAAAAAAAAATAAATTTTGTATTAAATTATATGATTAAAATTAATTTATCAAATATAATTAATTATAATTTTATTAGAAAAATAAATTAAAAAATCAAATTAAATTATATTAAAAATTTAAAAATAATAAAAAAATATATTTTAAATTTTACTCAAAATCAAACAGATAAATAACAACAAAGAAAATTAATATTATAATACCTTTAAAAGTTAAAAAAGCCGCTGAATCGTGTTGACTCTTTGTTCATATGGTATACAATTTTGAAATTTTGATATAACCACTTTGAAAGTATAAATGCAAATGGGTTTGCTGGGTCAGTTAATAAATAAATCAAAATTTGCAGATATCATAGATATACTAAATCGAGTAAAATTATAATTTAAATGAATTATTATTAAATGGATACTTTTTAATTATTTTAAAAAAACTATACAGATATAACGTGTGAAAATAATTAATTTTATATTCACATTATATAAAAAAAGATTATGAAATTACAAATGGCATAATTATGTAACAAATGGGTCACAAATAGATTATAAAATATAAACAAATCGAATCATAAAAATCACATAATGAATCAAATTGGATTTTATGACTTTGCGGATCAAATGAATTAAGTTATAAATAGATAATTGTTATATTAGATTAATTTTGAATTATATTTTTATATAGGAACTGAATTGAATTAGATTAGAATTTACGAGCTCTGCTTTGGAGAAATCATACCATCTTTGCTAAATTGAGTCTATTTTCTAATTCTAATTCCACGAGTTCTCTCATCATTTTTTGGGAGTTTATTTTTATCCAATTTCAGAAATATATATGTTTCTAATGTTGACAATTATTTCATTTGTAGAGCTAATGTTTGGGCAAAGTATCATTCTATTTGTTATAACGTATAATTATTTCAGGAAAAAAAAATTTAAAATTCTAACACACACACACACACACACACAAATATATATATATATATTATTATTTCCAATTGGAGGACCCGTTAATCCAATTAATAGAAGATTATAAATGGATCCGATTTTTTTATTTTTATTGGAGTCTAGGAATCGATGGATTTTCTTTAGGACCTATTTTACTAACAGGATTTATCACCACTTTAGCTACGTTAGGGGCTTGGCTGATTACTTGGGATTTGCAATTATTCCATTTTCTGATGTTAGCAATGTATAGTGGTCAAATATGATTATTTTCGTCTCAAGATCATTTTTAGAGATTGGATGCAGTTACTAATTCACGATCTGGCATGTACAGAATGAAAACTTCATTCTCGATTCTACGAGAATTTTTATGAAAGCCTTTCATTTGCTTCTCTTCGATGGAAGTTTTATTTTCCCAGAATGTATTCTAATTTTTGGCCTAATTCTTCTTCTGATAATCGATTCAACCTCTAATCAAAAGATATACCTTTGTTATATTTAGTGCGGTTTGAACTATTGATTTACGTAATTGAAAGTAACTAATTAGGTTTACGACGAAATCTAGAAATCGATCACTGATCCAATTTGAGTACCTCTACAAGATAGACCTTAACAGAAAACTGAAGAGTAACGACAGCAAGTGATTGAGTTCAATAGTTCCTCATAGAAAATTATTGACTCTAGAGATATAGTAAGTTTAGCGGAGATAACTAAAATGTATATTTGCTCGTGAAAAAAATATCCAAGTTTGATCCGTTAGGAATATTTATTAATAAATGTTATTTCATGCCAATATTGGTTAATTAAAGCGGCAAGTTGCTTTTTTTTTTAGATATTAGTAATAATACAAAAGTAATTCAGTAAAATCAATGAATAATAAATGACATAAGAGATACAGCTTATTTTAATTCCTACCTACTAATTCCCCTTAACATAATTCTTTTTTTTTTAAAAAAAAAAAACCTTAACATAATTCACTGCAGCTCCTATATAATTTCACATAATTTATGATAATAACTTAGACCATAAGTCTTCTAAGCTTCAACCAACTTCCCTAAAAAATTCGAAAGTGTGATTTCATGCATATTTAAATGAACGTTTTTTATTTTTGGGAGAGTTCTATAAATGAATGGACAGCAATATTTTAGTCAATGAATAGTATGAATAAAAAGTGAAAGCTAATATATATATATATATATATATATATATAAAGAAGAAGATGAAAGCTAAGATTTAGAAAGTTGAGAATTAATATTGTAGTTAATGACAATTAATTAAATTTATATAAGTAGCATGAATTGAAAGGATTGTCTTTAGAGCTGGCATTAGGAAATGGTGCTTGGTTATTAAGGTAATTGTGATGATAATGTAATAAAAGTTTTTAATGGAGGACTTTTTGCCTTGCCAATTGCTATCTTCCACCTAAAGGAATCTACTTTTACATCCTTCCTTTCTTTATATCTTCAAATAAATAATGAATAAAGCTTCTATTTTGAGTGGCAAATACCAATTAGACACTTGAACCCTAATGTTAATGCATTGGTAAGCAGATGGAGAAGGTAATCTCTTGGGTTGTTAGTTGTCATTTTTAAAGTCTATTTGGGTTCCATATCTATTAACTATGCCTATATAAAAGAAAAGAATGGTCAATTTAAATTTGATTTCAAACATTTGCTGCTGGAATCGTCGCTAAAAGAAAAATTTATGTGGCTAAAAGATATACAAATCCATTGCTAAAACCAAAAAGACCGTCGCTAGAAAATGCCTAGAAACCAGTGATTGTCTCACCTATTATTAGGGAATAATAAAAATGCCAAGTTGGACAATAATACTTGCTCTCTTTGTTAAGTTTTTAGAGAAACATGGTTGAAGCGTGAATAAAAAATAAAATTTTGGCTAATAGAGACCGTATGTGTGACGTTGAGTATCATTAGTTGATTAACCTTTTTAAGCAAAAATTTATTTTGAGATATATTCTCTTCGTTCTTATTTATTTATTATTTTAAATAAAATTTAAATTTTATTTATATGTTATTTTTAAACTTTTAATATAATTTAATTTATTTTTTTAATTTATTTTTTTTCAATAAAATTATAATTAATTATATTTAATAATTTATTTTTTATCATGCAATTTAATATTTAATTTATATCTATTTATTATTTATTAATTTTAATGAAAATAATAAAAGTGATAAATAAAAAAGAACGGATGAAGTATTTTTTTGAAGTGACGAAACTACCACAAATCATTCATTTTCTCAACAATTTAAGTTTGAAAGCATAAGTATAGTATAGTAGTAGAAATAAATCTGTGGTTCGCAATGTAATTAAAGGCATTAATCCGACAAGAAGGAAGTAAGAGGGGTATTAATCTAATAAAAAATGGAAAATAAAATTGTTAATCTATAATGAGAGATTAGGAGTGTCGCATACGTTAGCTTAGGTTTGCCTAATTTTGATTAATTAACTACCAAACAAATAGTAGAACCATAACAGAAATGGAGTATGGCATCAATATTTTACTTGAGATTTATGTAAATTGGAATAAATAAATAAATAATTTCAGATACCATATGGTAGAAATTAGTCTTATTTTGTTTCAAATCCGTTTAAAAAATTATCTAAAAAAATTAAATAATTTCATTATCTAAATAGTTTTAAAAAATTATCTAAATAATATTTTTAATTAACTAAATTATTTTTTATAAATTATTTAATTAATTAAACTAGAGAGATACGATGAGAACAAGAAAATATTAGTAATAAAAAACACAACTGTATTCAACCTTATAAGAGACAGGAGCTAGAACGCTATTGGCTTCAATATATTAGGTTTTAAATTAAAAAAAAGATTTAATGTATAAAAATATTTTTAATATTTATAAAAAAGAGAATTTTGCTTCCAATTTTTAGTTACAAGCAATTTTACATCTAAAATTATTAAAATGATACAATTTTACCCTTTAAACAATGAACCGTTAGTTTAATCGTATTTCGTTTTTTAATCGCTAACATATGTATGTTGCAAAATTTTGACTGAATGACGTTAAACTAACAGTTTCATTAAAAATGCATAATTTCAATAATTTTAGGCATAAAATTACCCGTAACTAAATATTAAAAATAAAATTATTATTTTTTTGATAAATATTAAAAATATTTTTACATATTATACCTTTAATAATAGTGAAAGTGATTAGCTAAAAAGAAAAAATGAAGGATAAATAGAAAAAAATTAAGATTACTATAATACCCTCGAGCATTTAAGAAAATGACTGGATCAGATTGCTGAAATCCAGCAACCTTATCCTTTTCAAAGGACTTGCAAACCCTCGAATGCCTCGAACTTTCCCACCAAAAAGATACCAGAAAATCAAGAAATGGCCACACCATTTCTCTCAACTGCAAATTGCTTTCTCTCCTCTTCATCATCATCATCATCATCATCTTCTTCTTCTTCTTCGCTAACCATAACACCTGTAAAATTTCAAACACAGAAAAACAATGCCAAAAGACAGCTCATATACTGCAAGGCTTTAAACCAAGAATCACAATTAATTTTAACCAAACGAAGCCTTTCAATTTGTTTTATGAGCAGCTTTGTGTTTTCACTGGCCAATTCAAGTCCCAATGCAGCTATTTTAGAGGCTGATGATGATGAAGAACTACTGGAGAAAGTCAAGAGAGACAGAAAGAAGAGGATTGAAAGACAAGCTGTCCTTAATTCTTCTAACAAGGAAAAAGGTTCACTTCTCAGACTCTGTTAAATACATTAATCCAAACTTTTGGTGTTCTAATTCTAATTAATTTGGTTCCTAATTACTTAAAATACATCCAATGAGAATGAGCTTTCAAGTCTTTTTGTGCACTAGAGATATTAGATTATACTATTTTGATGCTTATGAATACATGTAGAACTCGAGTCTGTATTATGTTTAGCTCCTTACCATAATTATGATCGAATTATGGATGCATTAAGTGTTAATTTGAATGGCAAAGGACTTTGTGTTGGGAATCATCAGTAATTCAATCTGGTGAAAATTTGGCAACTTTTCAATCGATTAGAATTCAATTTTCAATGATATACTATGAAAAATGTAGTTAAAAAAAAACCTGAAAAGTACTGAACTTGTTTATGGAATGAAATGTGGTGCAGGATATTTACAGGATGTAGTTTACAAGCTGAGCAAAGTGGGCCAAGCGATAGAAAAGAATGATCTATCAACAGCAAATGCAGTTCTTGGTGGAAGCATTGAATCAGATTGGGTCCAAAATGCTAATCTAGCTTTCTCCAAGGTACTTTTTTGTGTATTTATTTGTAGTCTTCTATATACATTTTTTCTGATAGAAATTGATAATTTAAAGGGTTAAGCATATGCTTTTATTTGTGGATGATGATATATTATGTAATTAGAGATTCATGGTAACAGCTGAGCTCTAGTCCTGAAGAGAAGACCCAGGTGAACACTTTCAATTCATCACTAGCTTCATTGATTTCGTCAGGTGGTGATGTTAGAATCTTTGAAATGGAAATTTTGATTTGATTAATAATTATTTTAATTTGATTTGATTGTTTGCACTTTTACAGTCACTGGGAATGACATAGAATCATCCAAAACTGCTTTTGTGTCATCAGCCACTGCTTTTGAGAAATGGACAAACTTGACAGGATTGGTTGCTCAGCTCAAAGGCCTTTGAGCTTACTCTTTTCATTTATTACAGTTGTTCTTCTTTGCTTCATATTTTTTAGATTCGGCTATAATTAATGATTTTTGTTTTTATATTATTCATTTCAAATTCCATTACTTTTTGTCATCGAGGGATTTAATTTTCCTCTTTTAAACTTGGAAATTCAGCAGTTAACAGCAAAAGTTTATGTATCAAGGAAAAATCTATTTTCAGCTATTTAAATTTTAAAATTTTTTTGACATTAAATTCTTCTATAAAAATTTTTTTTATTAAATTTACATACTACGTGTTACTTCATATCAAAGTATAGAAATTCAATTAATTTTTTTTATAAATAGATCCAATGTAAAATATTTTAAAAGTTTAGAAATCTGAAAATGGATTTCGCCTATATTAAAGGACATGTTGAAAGCTAATTTTATTTACGGTCATTAAATTTATAGCAAAATAAAAGACTGAAAAAAAAATTTATAACTAAAAACTAACTCAATTTTAAGAAATTATTCTCAAAATGATTCTGATTAAAATAAATTATAAAAATAACTAAAAATTTGAGCTGAAACTCTATAATAGCATGACTTAACTCAGGAGCACAGGTAATCCACAAGAAAACAGGCCCGGCCTTCTATTTAAATAGATAAGACAGCCCAAACTTTATTTACTGTCCGGCCCATTTGATTTAATACTGTTATTTTGACAACCGAATGAACAAGTTGCCTGTTAAATATTAGTTGGGATGCAAAGGCAGACAGTCACGTAGCGCCGCTATCTAGTAATTGTCTAAGAGGACATAATGAACACTTGTTTTTCACCAATTCCTTAACAAACTAAATTAAATGGCTTGGGAGGGGTTTTGTAATAATATCTGCAAGCTATAAGTGAGTGGAGATATATTGAGGATGAATGAAGCCTATTTTATAGTGATTTTGAACAAATAATATCTCTAAGTGCTTTGTACATTCGCGGAAGACCGCAATGGTTGTAATGCTAAGAGCACTTTGGTTATCACACCAAAGAGGATTTGGGTATTCAAAATTAATCTTCATATCCTTTAAAATATAGAATATACATAATAATTCACAAACATTAGGCCCTATGCTTTTGTACTCTGCTCCACATGAAGATCTAAAGACTATATTTTACTTCTCGGATTGCAAGAGATGGGAGAGTATCCAATGAAGACACAATATAGTCAAGGATTTCCTAGAAATAGGATAAGATGCCTAGTCACTATTGCAGTAGGCTGTAAGCTTACAAATGGAAGCAGAAGGATAAAATATTCCTTTTGCTACTGTTCTAAAAAGATATCTCACAACATGAATACACAACAAGAAAAATACAATTTAGCAACGGAAAATAACAATTTTTCGTTGCTAAAAACAAATAGCAACGGAAAATTCCGTTGTTATTCCGGTGGTTGCTATTTTTAGCAATGAAATTTTATTCCAATGCTAAATTTAGCAACGAAAATAGCAATTCCGTTGCTAAATTCAACCAACTCATTTTCGGTTAATTGGTAAATTTTAGCAACGGAATTAATTTTTCGTTGCTAATTTGAATTCCGTTGCTAAATTTAGCAATGGATTTAGCAACGAAATTGCTATTTCCGTTGCTAATTTTAGGAAAGGGTATATTACATTTCCAGTAGCTAATTTTAGCAATCAAAATTCATACATAAATTTCCATCGATAATTGTCGTTACTAAATGTAGCCATTGAAATCATCAAAATTTTGAGGATCTAAATAAAATTTTAATTTCAATCTAAATTGATTAGTCATTAAAAAAAATATAATGCAATTAATTTAATTATAACATAGTATAATCCATAATTTGAATAAGAATCTATAAAAAAAATAACATAAACTCAGTATCAATACCTAAATGATAGTAGAATCTATAAAAATCGATATATAGAAATACAACTCAAAATCAGTACCAATACCTAAATATTAAAAATATAAACTATGTAATTGGTGAAGGCGGACGATCTGGCTGTTGAGAGGTGTCCTTGTTTTTCGATTCTTTCACCTCATTCTTCAGTTGGATTACACTATCGAGCAACACCCTTTTTTTTAGCAAATGTACATGCACTTCATCAGTAGGGAGGAAATGAATATGTTTGCACTTTTTACATGGACATCTGATTTTTGGACCATCCATATATGCAGGGTGTGATCTTGCATATTCAATGAATGATTGAACGCCCTCGGCAAACTCAATATTAATGCAACCATCTGAAATTAAACGTCTATACATCCAAGATATATCAACATTACTCATACTTGCGTAACTGTTATTAAAATAAGATAATTTGATAATTAGATTTATGGGTTAATTAAATAGGGAGGTTACTAATGTATTCAATTATAAATTAAAAAAATCACATCAAAATTTTCAGCAAACAACCCAAATATGCAATTATATAGGCTGATCCTACTCCTAAAATTGAAACAAAACAATTCATGGCATAAAAATAAGTTGTATCAAGGTACGTGTCACTCAACCATGATAACCGAGTTATCCTTTGGAAACCAGTAGCCCACAGGTCGAATTGTTTCAGCCTATATCCTTTGGCCTGTCACTGGAGATATCTAAAATCCTGATAGGAAGCAGGCAACGATGGCTAAATTTTGAAGAAAGAGGCAAACCCCAAGGGGCTGGCCCAAGAGAGAACATTATGAAAGAAAGGAAGCCTTTGAGATTAAAGTTTAATACAGAGTTAATGTAACCTAACCTTTGGACTCTCAATTCATTTATTTTCTATTGCCATAACCTATAGATCAAAATAGCATAGGATGAGGGAGTAGATGCAATCAAATGGACAGCTTTCTTCAAAGAATAAAAGATGCTTGCACAACTACTAAGTTCAACATGAAAATAGATGAGCTTACTGAATCTTAAATTTAAAATGCATGCAAGAGAAATGTTTACACATGCTTTAAATCAAATTCCTCTGATAATATGCGTGGCATTTACCAAGACCAGAATAGATTTGTGAATTATCAAATATCTGCAGGAACAAACATTGGATAGACAAAATAGACCATAATGGAAGAAGTTTGAAATTCCAAATAACAACTGCCAAAGATAAGTTCCATATACTTTTATGGGCAACCAGGATAAAGCTGATATATACGTAAAAGTTGTAAATCTGAGCAAGATTTGAAAGAAATAAAAATTGTTAAGAGCCAAAAAAAATATATATATAAAATATAAAAAATAAAAGCTCATTGAGAAGCACATGAATCACCTAACTTGTTAGTGGCCTAGAAATGATGATCTATGCCAGAAATGCATGATCCTATAAGGCATTGCAACAGCAAATTCAGTCGACAGATTCCACCAGTTCTCTTTTCCATATTCAGTAAGATGCTGAAGAATACAAGAGATAACAGCATGTGAAATGTATAACATAGTATGTGACAGTGAGTATTCCCTTTTTTTTTGCAGTATTACATATATGCTTATCAAAAAGCATTGCGTAAACACTCACTAGTCTATGTAAAATAGTTTGAAAAAAATAATAAATTACTTTCCCATCAAATGACCCCATGCAATTTTTCCCTATTTCACATATGCACACACGTAATTTTAGCCAAAATAACATATCTATACAAGTTTAATAATGTATGGAAGTCTCAGGAATAGACTGTGAATGTTAAAACACACATGTTAATCCAAGAAGGCATTGCAACTTCCTAAATAAGTATGTCGTAACCAATATCTGTTGTTGCTAACTGATTAAGCATCTCGGTTTCAAGAAATCCCCCTCTAAAATGAAATCTTAAACCATTTGATTGATCATATGTAAATGCAACTTCTTTTTATCTATTTTAATGGAAGTTACTGAATTGGACGTGAGGCTCACAAATTTAGCATGTGCATTATATGTTCTCCAAAGCAAAACACCTAAAACAAGATACACTACAAGTTGATCTTATCTAGGTTTTTCCTTACTATTGTAATCAATATAACATACAAATGAAATGACTACCTAAAAATACCACCGTGCACCAGAGTGCTAAGTAGTAATCCATTACCAAAGAAGTGAAAACAAGAAGAAACTGAAATATAGGTAACAACTCAAGTTAGAGTAACGCTTTACACTGGGAATAAGATACCATCAAAAGCACATAGGAGAAGTAAAGCTGGGAATCATTCAGTAAACAGTGGAATCCTATCAAAAAAATTTAGCAATAAACTATATAAACTATAATGGGAAAAACAAAGTTTAAGAAAAGCAATGCAGAGTATTGAGGCAACCACCTTTGTGCAAAATAGCAAATCAGCAATAAAGGCCTCCTAAGCTTCATCTTTGACTATTTGTTAAACATGAAAGACCCAAAATCAACATTTTATACCAACTTATCTTTAAGATTGATAGCAACGGTAATTGAAAAGGTGCATATATAACACATAATTGAAAGCGATCACAGCCTAAACACTGAGAATGGTCAGCTTTAGAAACTTAAAAGATACTAAATTTGGCATAAATTTCCATACAGAGAATGCTGAGTTCAAAAGTCTAAGCAGCTTTACACCAATTAATTAAATAAAAATATGTAATAATTTTTTCATGAATTTTTTTGAAGTTGAAGTTGAGAAAACGACAAGAAAAATATTGTGTCATGAATAATTGACAGATAGATTCACACTTACTTTGTAGTTTTGCTTCTTTAGATTTAGAATAAATTATCTTAAAAGCTCATTATGCAATTGTAAATAAATGACCACAAAATTAATTTGCAAAGGATACCCATTTAGTCTGAGTTATAAAATTGAAGAGAGTAAATAACAAACAATTTTAAATGGGAGATTGAAAACGGGTTAGGTACTTGGGTCAAAATCAACCAATTTTTTTTATATTGCTTGTAGTTCAAAAATAATTGATGTAATCTCTGAGAGAATTCACCCAAAAGCTTATTTTAAAAGAGAATTTAATTAGTTAATACAATAGGCAAAACAATAGGAATAGTGGCCAAATTAAGAAAAATTCCCATCGTTAAATACACAAAGCAGTCCTTTTTTTATAAGCCAACATAATCATTAACGAAGGATATTAGAAGAGATTGTTGTAGCCTAACCCAATATATCAGCTAGCAAAATCGAGTGTGCAGTAGTAGAGGGACTTACACACAAAAAAGAGAAGTGCCAGAGCTACCAACAAACAGAAACCAAAACAAAACTAGCCGAAGCTAAGACAAACAGACAAGAAACATCCATAAGAAGGAAAAAACAAAAAAACAAAAAAACTTCTAACAAAATATACAAAATATAAATGTAAAAAGAAGTATGCAAAAGAGCATACCTGTTAGAGCATCAACAACAAAACGACAGCATAGGAAGAATCCGTCCTCCAAGAAAGAGCAACAACAGCAGGAGAACAAATTTACTTCATTGGCAAAATACCAACAACATCAGAAAGCAAAACAAATCCCACATGGATAACAATAGTGAAAGCAATATCAGCCTGTCCAGATATGATTGCAGGTCTTCACCTCAAATAAGCAGAAGCTAACAAATCCTCTACTACTAATATATTAATAAATATTATCCAATCCCATGAGATAAATTAATTAATAAATATAATCCAAACCCATGAGATAAATTAATTTTCCAAGCTTTGAAGTCAAATCTTCTATTCTTGTGCTTGCTTAATGATCCAACACAAAAGAATCCCCACAAATTAATAATACATATAGAGATGCATTGATAGAACGACACAAGATCAGAAGCAGAACACTGCACAAAAAGTGAAACTAGAAACTAAACAAAAGGATCAGGGCAAGAAATATGATGAATTTGTTCTGTAAATTAGGACACAGAAAACCGATAATTGGACCAGTACATGTTTCAGTGCAAAACTATACAAAATTACAAATCATTTAATTCATTTTTAATTTATCCGTTTTAATTTTATAGATGCACTTTTATTTTTTATTTTCTGAGTAAATGAGCCGTTAATTTCAGAAATTATCATCCAAGCCTCCTACAATATGACTTTAGGAGATAATCACCAAGTACAATTAAATTCTTTAGCTTCAGAAAATTAACCCGAGAAGTGCAAAAGAATCATCCAAATTTTTTAGAATCGACAACTCAATATACAAACAATGAAAGAAGAGAAAGTCATATACTAAAGATTTCAACAAACAGAGTCTAGTTCCAAATAAAAACATAGAAAAATGATGAAATGAACTAAGAGAATTAATTTTTCTATGCAAATCTATTACCAAGGGAAACCTGTTTAACCTGAATTTTGTAGGGATCTCCGTTGAAGAAGTCTAGAACTACAGCTAAAGATCCATCAGCGGTAGTTTTGTCTTCAAGTTTCCTTCATGGTAGGAGGTAAGAGCGAGAAAGAGAGCTAGTGTTTTCCAATAAGAACAAAAGAATCAAAGCAGTAAAATAGAGAGCGAGAGAGAGAGAGCTGGGAGGTGAGAGGCGCAAAAAGAACAAAAAAAAAGAAGAAATAGGTAGATTTATACCTAGGGTTTTTCAAAAATAGCAACGAAAATTACTTTTCATTGCTAATTTAGCAACGAAATAAAATTTCCGTTGCTATTTTTGAAACTAATAATTTTTACACTTCTTTGGCACTAAATTACCAACGGAAATTAATTTCCGTTGTAAATTTAGCAACGAAATCAAATTTCTGTTGCTATTTTTGGAACCAAAAATTTTTACACTTCTTTGGCACCAAATTACCAACGGAAATTACCTTCCGTTGCTATTTTTTGACCCACATTTAGCAACGGAACGAAAATTAATTCCGTTGCTAATTAGCAACGAAATCATATTTCGTTGCTAAAATAGCAACAAATTTTGATTTCCGTTGCTATTTTAGCAACGAATTTTATTTTCCGTTGCTAAATTTAGTTCCAAAATTTAGCCGCCATCAAATGCCGCCATTTTTAGCAACGGTAATAGATTTTCGTTCCTATTTTCGTGGCCATATTGTGGCGCTAAAATTTTCCTCTCTTTTTAGCAACGGAGTACCATCATTTTTTGTTCCGTTGTTAAACAAAAAAATAACCTAATTTAGCCACGGAAGTTAATTTCCTTTGCAAATTAGCAACAAAAATGAAATTTCGTTGCTATTTTTTCATTGCTATTTGCAGATTTCCTTGTATCGATAGCTGTATCCCAACGTGTTTGACAAGGATCTGAAGTAAATTGACTAAAAAAAATTAAAATAACATGTGATATCTGGTCCAGTTAAGTTCAGATATAACAACCTTCCAACAAATCTTTTTTAACTTTCTACATCTGACCGGAGGAGATGATTTAGGAAGAAACTTTAGGCCCTTTGGAAGAGTTGTAGCAATTGGTTTAGAACCATATAAACCAATATCAGAAATAACATCTAGTATACATTTCTTTTGAGAGAAAAAAAAAACCTCGATCTAGCAATTTCTAACCTTAAAAAAAATTGCTAGTTTTAAAATATAAAATAGTATAAAACTGTAAGTTTTGGATGTAGAAAACCGATTATTCCATTAACTGATGAAGTGCTTAAATATATAAATTTGCAACAGAAAATGAGAAATAAAAGCAATAAACTAGCTAAACTTTAGCCACTAAAAATTAAAATCAAAACAACTCCTAAAATCACGGTCTTCAAATCTGAACACATTTAGCAGTATTTTTGAAATGTTCATTCAGTATTCAAGCAACTTCTAAGGCACGATCTTCACACTCCTCATTGTAATAGACTTTAGAATTCATATAAGCAATATTGAGCATGTTAAATCATTAAAAAAATAAAATATATAGCGGAAGTATACCTTAATTCATGGTTTCAATTAAAAGAAAAAATTTTTGCGGCTAATAATCTTCCAAATTGATAGGTAAGATGAGAAAAAAAACTGTCTTTTGTAGATGGGAATTTCAAAAGACAACTCCCTTACTTTTCCTATAATTTGGGAACCATAATCCTTTTATATGATACAAATTTTTTTTTATTTCTAATTTAGTCCATCATAAAATTAGAAATTATAAAAGAGTATCTATACATTTAACCCATGCTTTATAATATTATTATTATGGCCCACTTTAATTTCAATTAAATTAGACCACTTTAATATTTAGGCCAAGTCTTTTAAATAATACGTATGACATATAGTTATTATAATATTAATATATATACTGTATTTGTCCACTTTGAACTCTTTCTTTAACAACCAAGAATTTAATGTCTATATGCTTTGACTTACTTGAACTCTTGTTGTTATTGGAATACAAGACTGCTGACTTATTGTCATAAAAGATCTTAAGTGGTCTTTCAATTCCATTAACAATTCACAGCCCAGTGATAAAATTTCACAGCCATATTGCTTGATTTGATGCCTCATAGCATGATATGAACTCTGCTGCCATGGTAGAAGAGGCTATAAGAGATTTCTTAGCACTCTTCCAAGAGATAGCTCCTCCAGTAAGCAAAAAAATATAACCTGATGTAGATTTCATGCTACCTTGGCACCCAGCAAAATTGGAATCTGAATACCCAATGATCTCTAGCTTATTCGATCTCTTATAAGTGAGTATTAAATATTTTATTCTTTAAAGATATTGCATGACTCGTTTGGATGCTTTCTAATGATCCATTCCTGAATTGCTTAAATATCTTCCAAACACTCCAACTATGTACACAATATCCGGACGCATACAAACTTGAGCATACATTAGACTTCCTAGTGCTGATGCATAAGGAATCTTTTGCATTTTTGTTTCCTCAAAAGCTTTTTTGGGGCACTGTTGAAGACAAAACTTGTCTCCTTTAGCCATAGGGGTATCGCCTAGTTTACAATCTTGCATGCCATATCTCTTAAGAACGTTTTCTATATAAGCCTTTTGGGATAATCCAAGAGTACCTTAAGAGCGAACTCGATGTATTTGGATCCCTAATACAAAATTTACATCTCTAAGATCCTTCATCTCAAAATTCATAGCTAGAAATCTCTTGGTTTCATGTAATAAGCCTATATCGTTGTTGGCAAGCAATATGTCATCAACATATAAAATCAGAAAATATGCTGACTCCCACTAAATTTGTGATATACATAATCATCAACCTAATTCATCTCAAACCTATAAGAGATAATAATTTGGTGAAATTTGTAATACCACTGACGATACGATTGCTTAATCCCATAGATGGATTTCTTCAATTTGCAAACCATTGACTTTGCATCTTCTAATATATAGTTTTCTGGTTGCACCATATAAATGGTTTCATCAACGTCACCATTAAGAAATGTTGTCTTGACATCCATCTGATGTAGCTCAAGATCAAAATGTGCTACTAATGCCATTATAATCTTAAAAGAGTATTTCGATGAAATTGAAGAGAAAGTTTCTTTATAATCAATACCTTATTTCTATGTAAAGCCTTTAGTGACAAGATGTGTTTTGTACCTCTCCACATTGCCCTTTGAATCTCTTTTGGTTTTAAAAATCCATTTACAACCAATGGGTTTTGCACCTTTAGGCAATAGGATAAGATCCCATACGTCATTATCTCTTTATTCATGGCATCTATCCACTTTTGAGAATTAGAACTTTCCATTGCTTGATGAAAATTGACTGTATCATTTTTCATCACTCCAATGTAACATCACATTCTTGGAGAAACACAACATAATCATCCAAAGTTTCATTTCTTATTTCTTTAGTGGATCTCTTTAATGGCAATAGTTCTTGAGGCTGTAAAGTTTGTTCTTTAGGAACATCTTCTTAAGACTGAATGGGAGGATCAATGACATTGTCTTGTTCTAGAATTGCATCATGAACAATGTTTGGTATAATAACCTATTCTTGATTATTATTCATAGCAATTAAAGGACTATCAATATATTCTTTTTCAAAGACAAAGTCCTTAACTCTTTCTCCGCTGCAAACTCAACATCCTTAAAGAACCGAGCATTATCTATCTTGAAAATAGACTTACTTATGGGATCATAAAATTTGTAACCCCTAGAGCATTTAGAGTATCCAATAAAATAACAACTAATAGTCCTATAGTCCAGTTTCTTTTCATTTGGCCTATAAGGCCTTGCCTCAACTAGACATCCTTAAATATGAAGATGCTTTAGATTAGGCTTTTTACCTATCCAAAGTTCATAAGGGGTTTTACTAGTTGCCTTTGTTGGTACCCTATTGAGTATATAAACTGCAGTATTTAATTTAATGCCTCTCTCTAAAGTGACTCAGGTAAGGTAGAGCGACTGATCATACTTCTTACCATGTCTAAAAATGTTCTATTCCATCTTTCAGTAACACCATTTGTATTGGGTGAACCTAGCATGGTGTATTGTGGTATGATACCACTTTTCTCTGGGAATCTAGCAAATGGACCTGGACGTTATTCACCTGAACCATCATATTACCATAGTATTCACCACTACGGTCAGATCTAATGCTTTTAATACTTTTATTAAGTTGATTTTCATCTTTAGCTTTAAAACTTTTAAACATGTATGGTGACTAAGATTTCTCATGAATAAGATAAAGATAGTCATATCGACTAAAATCGTATACGAACGTTATGAAGTATGTTTGGCTATTCCAAGTATCCATAGGAAATGGCCCATAAATATCTGTATGTATTAGTTTAAAGGCATATGTTTTCTTATTGGCATCAAATATCCTGACATTTATTTGTTTCCCCTTAATAAAATTCATACGTATGTCAAAATCTAAAAAATTAAGGGAATCAAGAATACTGTCATACACAAGTCTCTCAAACTTTTTTTAGAGATATGACCTAACCTCTTATGCCATAATAAAGCTGAATTCTCAATTGTTAATTTGCGCTTTTTACATATTGTATCAACATGCAAGGATTCATTAAATGCAACAATTATATCAAGTAAACATAAATTATCATAACCTGATAAAGAACCAGATCTAACCATACTTGAATTTTGAAAAAGACTAAATTACCATTTCCAAATGAACAACAATATCCAAATTTGTCTAATGTTGAAACAAAAATCAATTTTTGCCTAAAAGACGGTACAACAAAACTCTCAAACAAATCTAAATAGAAATAAGTTCTTAATAATAATCTAAAATTTCTAATTGCTTCTACTTCTACTGATTTTCCATCACCAACATAGATATATCTCTCACTTTCATTAGGCTTTCAGCAATTTAGGCAACCTTTGTTTAACATGCCAAGCATGATAGTTGGTACATTGCTTCTTTTGGTATCATATAGCTCCATAAAAGAAACAACCATCTTCAGTTTGTTCCTTAGGCTATTTCTTTTATGGTGCTATTACCATAGCTTCTTTATTCTTCATTTTCTTATTCTCTTCATTCTTATCCTTTGAGGTGGAGACCAAATGAACACTTGGTGTCTTTTCTTGCTTTAAACTATCCTTTTTTTGAACACAGTGAGCCATAAGCTCATTAATGGTCCATGAGTTCCTTTGACAGTTATAGCTCACCTTAATTTAACCAAATTGCATAGAAAGAGAGATTAAAACCAAATGCACTAACAAGTCTTCGGAAAAATCCAACTTAAATGCCCTTAAACTTGAAGCAAGATTAGACATTTCCATAATGTACTCCCTTATATTCTCTTTGGCTGTATACCTCATAAAGATGAGTTTTTATAAGATTGTACTTGTTTCAGCCTTTTCATTTTTAGTAAATCTCTTCTTAAGGTCCTTAAGGAAAACCTTAGTTGTATCCACCTGATCAGATGTTGTGCCCCTAAAAGCATTAAGAATGGCACGCTTAATGACAATAAGACTTATATGATTAGACCTTTCCCATTTTCCATTTCTCTCTTTTGTTCAGATGTACTCTCATTAGTGAGATCAGCAAGCCTAGATTCCTTTAGTGCAAGGTCTAAGTCCATAACTCTGAGAGTGATCAATACACTTTCTTGCTATGGCTTAAAATTCATGTCAGTTAGCATAGGAATGGAGTTGATACTAGTAGTAATATTAGCAACAGGAGTAGAAATTGAATTTAGAACAAAACATATAAAACAAACTTACATAAGTATCAAAATAATACCAAATTTGAATAATAAATTTAAATACAGTTAAACGCCATCTCAAGATATCTGACACTCCATTAATACTTTATTTTTGGACAAAATATTAACTTGTAAGTGATATCTTGGTGTAGCAATTAAACACAAATAATAAAGTAACATATCAAATAATAATTCTTCCTTTGGGTTGATTTATTATTCACATGTAAGACTAAATAATTATCAAATACTAATTGCCACAAATGTATATATAATCATATTAAACATCAACTTTCCTTTGGGCTAATTAATATTTATATAACTACATACACAGAACCAATTACATAGTTTGAAATAAATCAATTGATTTTTATAGAGGTCACTTTGGCAACATATTGGTTCAATTAACTCGTGTCAACATATATATAACCATACTGTAATTTAAATTTAAATTTCACAAAATTTAAAAATAAAATTAAGAATAAAATGTCTTAATACCAACCAATACCAAATTGTTTATATACTGGTATATATATATATATGGACTATAAAAAAAACATAAAATCCAACCCAAAACAGAATCCATAGTAGCCGCAAAAACACACAAAAAAAAAGATAATTCAAAAATGACAAAGTATTGCCGCAACCATTTGATATTATAACATGGCCTAAATATGAATCCATATAAGAAAAACCCAAAAAACAAATTCTGAAATCATAACATAAGTTTATATACTGACAAAACATATAATGCAAAAAGAAAACTATGCCAAAAAACCCAAAGCCACATAGTGACAAAGCCATAAAGCCAAACAAACAATTCAACCAAAATAAATAAATCTTGCCGAAGGGGATTAATCAAAGCAGCGATTTCCTTAGATCTAAATGAAATCGACGCTAAATATATAAATCTTTTAATCAATTCCTAATGATTCAACATGAAATTGGCTCTGATACCAAATGTAATAAACCTTAGAATTCATCTAGGCAATATTGATCATGTTAAATCATCAAGAAAATAAAAACTATAGCGAAAGTGTACCTGAATTCATGATTTCAATTGAAAGATAAAGATCTTATGGCTAATGATATTTCAAATTGATAGGTAAGATGGAGAAAAAAACTATCTTTTGTAGATGGGAATTTCAAAAGACAACTCCCTTCTTTTTCCTATAATTTGGGGATCATAACCCTTTTATATGATATTTTTTTTTAATTTCTAATTTAGCCCATCATAAAATTAGAAATTATAAAAGAATATCTATACATTTAACCCATATATTATAATATTATTATTATAGCCCACTTTGATTTCAATTAAATTAGATCACTTTAATAATTAGGCCAAATCTTTTAAATGATAGGTATGCCATATAATTATTATAATCTTAATATACATAATATATTTGTCCATAAATCTTAACACTCCTTGCCTTAGATGCTACAAATTCCCATCTTGATCTTCAATTCTTCAAACTTAATTTTGGGCAATGGTCTCATGAATTTATCAACTATTTGATCTTCTTATTTACAGTAAATCAATTAAACTTCACTTTCTTGTTGAATTTCTCTAAAAAAGTAAAACGTGATCCTAAAATGTTTTGTCTTGCCATGAAACACTATAAGAGGAAATTGATATAGTGGCCTCATTATCAACAAATATTTGAGTCTGTTAGTGCTTTGCTTCTTAACATAAAAATAGAGACTTAATGAAAATGAAATTCCATCGTAATTGGAATTTTATTTCATTCATATTTTATACAGGTAAGAATTACAAAAATATTTTTTACATATTTTAAAAGGTCAAACCTAGTACATAACAACCGCTAATTTTAAAGAAACATAAATCCTTAAAATAAGAACAACCATTCCTTATTAATCAAAATACAATGATATCTCCATAAATTATTGCATAACTTCTAAAGTATATAGAAAAATCTTAATACATTAACATTCCCCCTTAAGATTTTTCTTCAATACTCCCAATTCAATTCTCAAAAACTTAAATTCTCCTTTTTAAAGACTTTTAGTCATAATATCATCAAGCTGTTCTTTAGATTTGCAATGAACAAGTTGAACATTCCCTTCCCTTTCTGCTTGCCTTACTATATGAAACTTTACATTGATGTCCTTTGTACATCCATGATGAACTGGATTTTTAGCCATAGCTATTGTAGATTGATTGTCCACCCTTATTACAATTTCATCTTCTTGAGTTTGATGAAAATCATTCAACATTTTCCTCAACCATAGAGCTTGGTTTGCTGTAGCAGCAGTGGCAAATGTATTCTACCTTTGCAATAGACTGTGTCACTACATTTACTTCATGGATAGCAAAAAAAAAAAAAAAACTCTAGACTCTATTAAAAGCACATAATTTATAGTGCTCTTCATATCATCAAGACACCTAACCCGATCACTATCTGAGTTTAGAAACGGACTCTATTTCCTTCTTAAATTCATTTATCAATTCAACATCATTTTCTGTCACCAACATATCATCTACATAGATGGATACAGTCAATAATTTGACTGGATCAATCTTTCTAACATACATGGTGGCTTCATTTTCACTCCTCACAAAACCACATTTCATCAAATAGTAATCAACCTTAGTGTACCAAGCTTTAAGGCTTGTTTAAGGCTATACAATGCTTTGTTCAATCTGTAACCTTATCTTTACTACCATTAACCACAAAACCAACTTGTTGTTCTACAAATAGCTCTCTTCTAATTCACCATTAAGAAAAGCTACTTTTACATCTAAGTGGAACACTTTCCATCTCATATGAGCTGCTAAAGTTAGAAGAAGTCTTATGGTTTTATGTCTTGCAACCGGTGCATAAGTATCACCATAATCAATATCGATTTGCTATGAGTACCCTTTAATAACCAATCTAGCCTTATGTTTGTGTATTGAATCATCTGGATTTAATTTTGTTTTAAATACCCACTTTACACCAATGATGTTCTTGTACTTTGATCTATCCACAAGACACCAATGTTTTTCTTCTCTATCATTTCCATTTCTTCTTTTATAGCTTTTCTCCATTCCTTATACATGGTATCTTCATCAATAGAGCTTAGATATATTGCAACATAATTACATCTTTCATAAATCTCAGATAAAGATTTTGTCTTGAGAACATATGAGTCTATTGAGGAGCCATCGGGTTTATTTTTATCAACTTCAGTTCTTGAATTTTTTCTTGTAGAGCTTAAAGTGATAAAATTATTTTCCACCTATCATATTTGTCCATATAAATTTTTTCCCAATTCCAATATGAGTCTATCTACCACAATGTCTTTACCCACTATAACTTTTTAAGTTTGCAGATTGTACACCCTATAACCTTTTGAAAATTCTGTATAACCTAAAAAAATCCCTTGTTCTAGCTTTTGATCCAGTTTGGTCCTTTTCATAGTTGGAATATGCATGTAACATATTGAACCAAAGAGCTTCAAGTGCTTGGCAATAGGTTTGACACCACTCCATGCTTTAATTGGAGTCATTCCCACTATAGATTTGGAAGGTAATCTATTTAGCAAATATAAAATAGTATAATTGCCTTAACCCAAAATCTCAAGGGCAATTTCTTATCAACCATCATACTTTTTTCCATTTCCATTACTTTTCTATTTTTCCTTTTTGAAACTCCATTTTGTTAAGGTGAGTATGGAACTATCAACTGATGACTGATTCCCATCTTTGTAAAAAACTTATTGAATTCATTACCAGTATACTCCTTCCCATTATCAGACTTAAACCACTTTAACTTATAGCCACTTTAAGTCTCAACCTTAGACTTGAACCCTTTAAACACAAAACAAACGTGTGTTTTATTATTTATGAAATACACACATGCCATTCTTGAAAAATCATCAATAAAAAGCATAAAATATTTATTTCTATTGAGTGATTCTATGCTCATTGTTCAACAAATATCTGTGTGAACCAATTTAAGCTCCTCACTAGCCCTGCATGAAGCTTTAGAAGGGAAAGACATCTTATGCAACTTTTCAAACTAACATGAATCACAAACTTCATCAACCATGGAGATTTCGGGTAAATCTCTTGTTAAACCTTTAGATTGCATACACTTTAAAGATACAAAATTAAAATGCCCATATCTTTTATCCCAAAGCAAATAATCATCCTTAGCAATAAAATTAACCTTATCATGCATCTTATGCCAATCTATATAAAAACTCCTATAAAGCATAACAATCTCTGCCATTAAACAATCAAATTGATCATAAAAGAGTAGAATTTTCCCTTAAAAAATTGAATATCCATTTATAAGCATATGTGCAACACTTAGCAAATTTTGTGCAAGACAAGGTATAAATAAACATCATTAATATATTTAATACCTTGTTTAGTGTGTACTTTCATTGAGCCCTTTTCTTGTGCTTTAACAACCCTTTCATCTTTAAGCCTTTGTGCTTTAACAACCCTCTCATCTCTAAACCTTACTTTAGGCTTGATAGTTCTGTCTAGCTACTAAACATACTTTCCTCTTTAGAAAGGTGCCTGGTGTAACTGTTATCAATGAACCAAATTTGATCACTACAATTTTTATTTGAACATGATGCCATAAATAATTTGTCAATGGCTTCATCCTGCTCATCTATGAAATTAGCTTGTTGTTGGGGTTGTTCCTACTTTTTTTCTACAATTTTTTTCTATATGACCTATCATTTTATAGAATCTATATTGATTTTTCCTTTTATCTTTAAACCAACAGTCATTTTCAAGATGATTATACCTTTGAAAAAACTTACAAATAGGAATGGAGCTTTACCTTTTCCAGACTTATTTTCACCATTTTATTTCTTCCATTCCTTTGCAGCTGATTTTCCTTTGTGCCTTGAAGTGCACCTTCAATCACCTCCTCATCTCTAATCTTGGATCGTTGTTCATATGCTCGAAGTTTGTTGATTAGTTTTGTAACAAATAGTATATTTAAGTCATATGACCCCTATATTGTAGATACTTTTGATTTAAATTTTACAACTAAGCTCATTAACATTTTCTCTATGACTTTTAGATCTACAAAATCTTCTCCAAGAAACCTTATTTTGTTTACAATGTTAAGGGGTTTAGAAGAATACTTCTTTACTATTTCCCTATCCTTTATTTTTAATATTGCAAACTCTCTTTTAAGTGTCAAGAGTTTCACAAACTTCACCCTTTCACTTCCTTCAAATTCTACCTTCAACTACTCTCAAGCTTCTTTGGGAGTTTTACAAGTTATAATCTTTGTGAAGATTACATTAGATAAGGCTGAATACAAGCAAGTTAATGCTTTTGGGTTTTTTGCTACATCTTTTTATTTTTTCTTCATTTGATCTAAAGTTGGATTAGCTCTTAGTGCCGGTGGCTCAGTATCATTTTCCACCACATCCCATAAACTCTGAGCCTTCAAGTATGCTTTCTTCTTGATTGCCCAATGTAGTAATTTTCAACTGTAAATACAAGAGGACCCATCCCTAGCGAACTATTAGAAGCCATATCTCCCACTCCTTATGGTATTTGATCACTCACCTTACAAACACTCACAAGAAAATTCACTCACCATCTCACATGATCCTTAAGAATTTTAGCTCTGATACCATTTGTTGGTGTTCTACTTCATAACATAAAAATGAAGACTCAATGAAAATGAAATTCCATCATAACTGGAATTTTATTTCATTTATATTTTATATGGGTAAGCATTATAAAAATAGTTTTTACATATTTTAAAAGGTCAAACCTAATACTTAACAACTATTGACTTTAAAGAAAAATAAATCCTTAAATAAGGACAACCATTTCTTATTAACTTATGAGCCCTATAAAAGGTGCTTGCTTGGTTGTACTGGAAGTTAGCACTCCGATGCTTAAGTTTGCAATTGGAGAAAAACTTTTAGAGAGAGAGTATGGATAAAACTAGAGAGATAATGTGTGTGAGTTTATAGAATGAACCTGCTATTTATAGAGTTGGAAAAGCTTAACAATGTTATTGAATAGTAGACCTATTCTGAAGCAAATATGGCCTATCATAGTGGTGATGGTGATTAGATAGAGGAATGTGTCAGACGGCTCTGTCATGGCAAGGATGGGTCACGTTCGATTCGAAGATCTCGTTTTCCACATTTTAGTCATCTGCTGGAGAGGCTTAAACATTCATGAGCCTTCTAAAGATGGGCCTCTAATTTCCTTTAATGATTTAGGCCTAGTTTAATTTTTAGAGTATTATCAATAATGATTTAATTACAAAATAAAATTTTATTTTATAAAAAATAACTCAACTTTTAAAATATTACAACTAAAGTCATTTTAGCCGAAAAATTATAAATCCAGAACCGAAATCCATATGTTATATTCTGAACGGTTCCAAGTTACTTTTTTTTAGAATATTTCAAGTTGATATGACTTGTTACATTAGTGCTTCAACACCAAATTCTTTTATGACTTAATAGTTATTATGATACAAGTTCAACAATTATAGATAAAATTAACTTCTATGCATAGTGATTTCCACTTTATAATTCATATAGTTGCTAATTAATGCGGAATGCATGATTAATTATTTATCAGTAACCCATTCTCGATTTTTCCTGTTTAGGTTCCACTTTTGCTATTCTTGCTATATTTTGTTTAATTAATATGATTTTGCTCTATGCTAATATATAATTTTGGCATTCAAATTTCTCTTGAAGAGTATGTTGATTTAACTGTTATCAGTAAGATTATGTTTAACCAACAAACAAAAATTGCTGTTCAACTTACTCGAATTAATTATATATCACTGTACACACACATTCAAACGTATATCAGCAAAGAATTCTTCAAATTACATATAATGTATATTTTGATTTTTTTAATTAATTAAAATAAATTTTAATGTTACAAAAATATATTTTTTATTATTATCGTACAAAAGAAAATACTCTATTTGTCCAAAAATAATAGTCTCACTTTTATTTTTTATTTGTCCCAAAATTAATGATGAGTAAAAAAAATTACAATTTTGGTTAATAGTATAATCGATCCGAAATTAAATCAAAATTTTCAGTTAACCAGTTTGATAAATTCAGTTTGATTTTTTTATAGCTTCTATTATCGATTTTAATTTTTAAGTACCGATTAATTGGTTCATATTTATAGTATTTTTTATTTTTATCTACCTTAATTTTTTTTATTTTTCTTTATAACTTATATAGGTAATATTTTAATATTCTCTTTGATTATATTGAGTAATGCTTATATAAGATAACTAGTTAATCTTTATATATGTTGTTTCATATTATTTATATTTATGCTTACATCTTACTTGATAATACTTATTGACATTTTCTTATATTTTATGTTTTAATATTTAATTTTTTCCAACATTTTTTGACCTAATAGTAAGCATGTTAATTTCCAACAAATATTGAATCCATTTTACAATATTGGCTATTGATTTATTGACATAATTATCCATAACAAGTATAGAATAGTGAAAATGGGACATTATTTTTTGCTACTATTATGTTTATTTTGTAATTTTCATTTTGAATATTTGAAATGAAATTGAATTTTTTCAATTTTTTTGTATGATAATATCTTAAAAATTTTAGTCGTAAACTGAAAAATATTAGTTAATCAAATCCGATATACTAGTTAATCGAATTTAATGAATGAGTTAACGGTTAATTATTTCAAAAAATTAATGGTAGTGGATTAGATAAAAAAGTTACTAATGTATGGGTTAACAGATTTATATATGCTCACTCCTAGCCAAAATATAGCTCCACTTGCTATTTTTATTTTAAATTTAATATTTGAATTATCCATAATCCCTTCAATTAATTATCTAAAAATCAAAATTTTAATTAATTGCATGGCTATATTTTCCATGAAATTAACACTTAATGTTTGCATATCAAATATCAATATTTTCAGAAGTAGCTCGAACATCAACTCGACTTGCTAATTGAGTTAAAAATTAATTGGTTGGATCGAATTATCTCGGAATTTTAATTTTTTTAATATAATTATTTATAAAAAAATTAAAAATATAATATATCAAAATACATTTAAAAATCTATTAGTTACAAAATATGAATATAAAAATATTAAGTCCAACAAAGTTTCTAATTATTTATAATCAAATAAATGCATCAGATCATTCTTCTTAATAACAAAACACAAGGAAATTAATTAATACAAAATAAAAAAAATAATCTTTATATATAAAAATAAATAATAATTAGAAATTGGATATTACTAGGTCATCTCCATCCATAAATACCATGCGTACAAGCGTCATTTTCCCTTCCATGGCGTACAGTTGTAGCTTGTAACTCTTTTTTCCTTTGTAATTCTAGATCATTAAAGCTCTAGCTTTTTGAAGAAGAAGATGATCCAAGATTTGCTTTCCCTTTCTTGATCTTCTCTTCTTTTCCAAATTGATTTGGCTGAGAATTAGAACCTTTATAGCTAACACTATAAGATCTTAAATCTTACATAGTATTCGGGCCTTGGTATTCATGTATCTGCATCATCCTTCCATCTCTGCAAGACTTGGATCTGAAACTATCTTTCATTGATCACATAAAACAAGAATCAGACGCAGAGAGAATTTAAAATTCAAGAAATTAAGGGATCTATTTTAATTTATTATATATTAAATAAGAAATACATGAAGCAGAGCAGAGCACAAAAAGCAGAGAAGAAAAAAATAGAGCCCACCGAGCAATCGATGAGATCACATATAGAAAGAGAAAGTAGAAATGGTAGCAATCGAACATAGGGAAAAAATAGAGCCCATCGAGCAATCAAAGAGATCATGAATTTATTTTAGATCCTATTTATCCCATATAAAATAGAAATCTTAAAATGAAAATTATTATCACTTCTGAAATGGTAGCAATTGAACATAGGGGAAAAATAAAAGAAATCTACATAATTCAATGAAGACCCATAAAAACCAAATCAAAGTAGAAAACTGTTGTGTTTGAGGGGGAGCGGGTAAATTAGTCTAGTCCTCTAGCTGGGATGTGCCTGAATTGAGATTTAGAAAAAGATCTATGTTCCATGCTTATCGCACTAAATGATGACAGGTTGAATGATAGTACAACTTCGAAAGGTCACCTGCAAAAAGAAATGAAGAACTGGTGGGTTTTCGACTAGGGAGCCTACGACGGTCAAGTTATAGTTCTTGTTATGAAAGGTGTATTTTTTGGAAAAAGGAGTAAAGGAACCTCTTCATACCTATGTTTTCTCCTTTTATAGGCATGGCCGACATATTTTTTGGAGGTAATGGGAGGAAATTCTCTTTTTCGGCCACTAACTCCTCTTTCTCGGTTATTGAGGAAAATATGAAGGTAAGGTAACTGCTTTCTCATAGTGGTAAGTGTGCCTCTGGTTTTCGATCGAATTAGTGATAGGCTTTATAGTTTGGTTGACTTGAATCATTGGCTAGCATGGGGCAATTCAAACTTAGTGAATTACCTATCTACTTGAGATCTCCAATTCAAGCTGATAGCTAGGTTCTGTTATCATAAGTCCCCCCTTAGTTGGTGACATTTATATCAGTAAATGGCAAGTGTGCTCTAGGCGAGCGTGTCGAACCCACTAAGATGGGAGCTCGTGGCTAAAGGGCCAAATGAGCTTGCTATGGAGCTTTTAGCAGGAAGGTCGGGTGAGCTAGAAATGAAAGCTTGGGGCCAGAAGGTCGAGTGAGCTTGAATGAGAGCTCAAGGCCAGAGGGCCGAGTGAGCTTGCCTTAGAGCGTTTAGTGGGCAGGTTAAGTGAGCTAAGAATAAAAGGTCGGGGCTTGAGGGCCGAGTGAGCTTGAATGAGAGCTCAGGGTTAGAGGATCGAGTGAACTTGCCGTAGAGCTCTTAACGGGCAGGTCAAGTGATCTAAAAATGGGAGCTCGGGGCCAGAGGGCCAAGTGAGCTTGAATGAAAGCTCAAAGCCAGAGGATCAAGTGAGGTTTCCCTATTTCGGCACTTGAGGAACTTGCCTTTTCTCCTACCTGGCTTTTTGCAGACAGATAAGCCAATGTTGGCATTTATGAAGATGTATTTAATAAGGGTCATAATTGCTTCCTATTTTGTTACGCGTAGATGGCTTAGGAGCGCTTCGATTCCTACGCCTTGCCATGATAGTGCGACCAGTGCCTCAGATCCTTTGCCACATGTACGGTCAACATGAATCTAGTTCTCCTATATAAACTTACCTTCAGTTGGGGGAGAATCTTTAGCTCTGCATTTTACCATTTCATTTTTCCCTCTTTTTATTGAAGATAATCTCTAAAGCCAAAGTTTAGGCTCCAGGATTTCACATTATGCCAGATTACCCACCGACATCATCGCCTTTAGCAGGTTTGTCATACATTCCTTTCCCTTTTCTTCTCTTCTTCATTTCCTTTAGCCATCTTTGAGATCCATGAGTTCTGCTGGTGACTCGAGCGAGAGAATGGGGGAAAGCGGGGACATTTCCATTGATAGTGCTTCTAGTATCAGCAGGGATTTGATTTCCCAAAAGGCAGATCGACCCTTCAAATTTGGGCAATCTATTACCCCGTCTACCAAAAAAAAACGTGCCTCGTTGCCTGCCCAAGGTCTACAGTGTTGGTTCTAAGGTAAGAAAGAAGGAGCTCGACTTCTTTCTCGCCAAGTTGACATTTGCCTCTGATTATATCTTGAGTAAGCCTAGCTCTTTACAGTGGGTGAATATCAAATTCTTCAACAAAAGGAAGACTGCCATTTATGAGGCGCAATTAGAAGCCAATATTTGCCTACCTTTTACAGGGTTTGAGGTGGAGGTACTAAATTATTTCAACATGTTGATTGGGCAGCTTCACCTTAATGCATGGCGTATCTTGTCTGTTCTTCAGGTTTGGGCAATAGAGCACGGTATAAATTTGATGCTAAATTTGTTCTAAGCTACCCACATGGTTGGTCTTTATGCTAGGATCGAGGATTATAACTACATACAGGCTCGAGCGGGGTACAATGCATTTATTGGGAACTTCGAGTCAATTAAAAATTGGAAGGATTGATATTTCTTGGTGGAGAGGTTATGGGCTAACTTCCCAGCTCGAGCTACCTGGGGTAGGTTCGCGAATCAAAATGACAACGGCCTATAGTTGTCCAAAGAAGAGGGGCTAACCCTTGCTCGGTAGAGAGAACTAGCTCAAGATAAGTGAAACTTGAAGAACCTGCTCGACCCATATGATTTTAAACTTGCCTCTCATCAAAGAAGAGGTAGTTTTTTATATTTCGTTGTTGAATGATACTAGTGCTCTATTTTTAATTTGCTTTCTTTTTAATAGCCATGAAGAAAGGGAATTAAGTGTCGAGATCATAAGGGATAACAGGTGAAAAACTATCGAAGCCATGTTCAGCATGCCTTCTGCCACATCTGAAATGGTCCCTGCTCCTACTACTGAGGAGGGGCGAACTCCTATCATGGTGAAAGTACATGATGAATCCACCTCGACCAACATCGCAAGTGTATAAGTTACGGGGGTCGATTTGAGCTCTCCCACTGAAGCTGGAGGGGCTAGCAAAAAAAAGAGAAGGACCTTCGAACTCTTATTGCCTCAAAGTGTATAGGTTTGTGAATACTGGGAAAGGAAGAGAAGTAGTTACTCCACTAAAAATGACAACTTCAACAACTTTGTGCATATGGTGTCATGTGTGACAAAGGAAGTATCTCCTCTCATCGCCTCAAACTGTGAGCAATTGTTTGCTCACCTGAAAAGGCATCATATGGAGGTGAGTTGTAGTGTCTTGTTTTTTTTGCTTGGCAGATGCTGTTCTTGTTTGACTTCTATTTGTTTTGTCGATGTTACAGTAAGAATCACTGTTGATAGATGCCACCATCGCCAAGATGAACACTCTGATCGACAAATGGAGATGGGCAGACTCCAAATATTATGCTTTTTTATCAAAAGTGGGCAAGGCTGAATAGAAGGTCGTGATAGCTAAAACGCAAGCTGAAGAATCTATAAGCTAGATGGCTGAGTTGAAGGCTTCGTTGGCTCACGAAAAAGAGATTGGCCAGGCCCTGATGGCTGAGGTGGAGCAACTTGATGGGATATCACATGGAAAATACAGGAAGATCATGCAGCGAAAAAATAAAAAATATAGATCATTCATGCCACACAATATTCGACATAGAACCGAAACATGCAATTTTAGGGTTTTAAGAACTTACAAGCTTGGATGCTCTTTAAAACTTGATTTTTACAATTGTAAATATATAAGATGAACTTATATACTTCAGATCTAGAACACCAATACCAAGGAACTACCTTTACGCCACTCCTCTCTATTCTCACACACACACTTGCAAAGATGGCTTAAAACCGAGAGTGCTAGCTTTATGTTTGAATATTTAGCAATGAAAATGGATTGAAGCCACAAGATCTGATCTTGTTCTTCTTTAGGTTGCTTTTGCTGCCCAAGAACATAAGAGAACAAGAAATAATTCTTTCCCCTTGTGTATTTCGGCTAAGAGAGAGAGAGAGCAGAAAAAAAACGGCTAGGTTTTTCTTCTTCCTTTTAATTCAATAATATATATCACTTATTTAGGTCAAGTGTGAATGCCGAAATTTACTATCTTTAGTTAGTAAATTCAGCCTCCATCACTTCCTAATTAAGTGACATATATTAATTCAAATTCCTTTAAAATTTCAATTCAAATTAATTTAAAATAAACATAAGACATTTAATCAAAACAAATCACTTATTTAGGATATACATGTGTCAAAATTCACTATGATTTTATCTTTGAATTTCAGCCACTCTCTCCCCTATTTAAGTGTTTTATTTTGATTCAAATGTTATTAGGATTTAATACTCAATTAACTTAATTAATCCAAGATAATTAATTAATTGAAATTAAATCTAGATAGGCCGAAAATTCCCTCTCTCATGGACCAAGGTCCATTTAGCAATTTTAATACCCATTACATACATTAATTTGACTTTAAATAAAAGCCCAAATTAATGCCTAATATTCAATTTAAATATTTTAAGCCCAATGCTTTGTGTGCGATCCTATAGGTCTATTTAATATTGGCAATGAATTAATGAATTAATTCAAAGGCTATATATATATTCTCTAGAAATATATTATAGCATTCCAAATTAAATAAAAATGCAAATGGTATTTAGTGACCTAATGCAATTTTGCATAGTCCCTTACCCTTAAATATCAGAATAATATAAGGCATGGAACTAGTCATCCTTATATATACTAATTCTTTTCCTGATATTCCAGTGACATTGAACTCTTAGATAAATAATGATTACTCATTATTTCATCTCGGTATGGCCATATACTTCTCAGTTCATTGATCAAGTGGCCGATGATATTTTCTCTCTTATTGAGAGGGGTAATCCCTTTACTTCTCTCATGCTCTCTAACATGAATTAGTGCATACCCATACTTGTCACCTTGTTACGAGTACATTAGGTGTATGACAAAGTACACAGAAATTGATAAAGAGTTTCATAGAGATTTTAGGTTTAAGAACTCCGATGCAAAACTTGCATATGAGAAACACTTATGACTACTACCATGTAGAGTTCTCATGAATGGATCAAATCCAAATACCAAGTTCTAAACATGTATCTATGATCTCTGATTGACACTTTTGTCCTTATGATCCATAAGACAGAACTCATCTTTTTAGAGAGAGTATACTAGTCTTAATTCATTTGTTATTCCCATAATAATGATTGACTAGGGATATTTAGAATGAAGTCTCTATTATTTCAAGGTCTTACAACCATGTGCCTCACACATGATAACTTAAACTGAAATAACATTATTAGATAGTTCTATCAATTGATATGCACAGGAATACAATAGATAAAAAAAATGCCTCATTTATTAATTTAAGTATTTTATAACAATGCATTGGGGCTAGAGCTTACACTAACAATCTCCCACTAGCACTAGTCCCAAATGGGCATAACCCTCAAATCGAATGCTCTCAAATGAGCTTCGTGCAGATTTGGACGCAACTGTTTCGTCAATGGATCTGCTACATTATTTTTACTTGCTATCTTGCTAATCTTGATGTCCCCACGATCAATGATTTCTCTGATCAGGTGATACCTTCTGAGTATTTGTTTGGATTTCTAGTGTGATCGGGGCTCTTTTGTGTTAGTGTAAGCCCTAGCCCTAATGCATTGTTATAAAACACTTAAATTAATAAATGAGGCATTTGTTTTATCTATTGTATTCCTATGCATATCAATTGATAAAACTATCCAAGAATGTTGTTTCAGTTTAAGTTATCATGTGTGAGGCACATAGTTGTAAGACTTGAAACAATAGAGACTTCATTCCAAATATCCCTAGTCAATCATTATTGTGGGAATAACAAATAAATTAAGACTAGTATGCTTTCTCTGAAAAGATGAGTTCTGTCTTACGGATCATAAGGACAAGAGTGTCAATCAGAGATCATAGATACATGTTTAGAACATGGTATCTGGATTCGATCTGTTCATAAGAACACTGTAAGGTACTAGTCATAAGTGTTTCTCATGTGCAAGTTTTGCATCGGAGTTCTTAGACCTAAAATCTCTATGAAACTCTTTATGAATTACTGTGTACTTTGACATACACCTAACGTACTCGTAACAAGGTGATAAGTATGGGTATGCTTGGGTATGCACTAATACATGTTAAAGAGCATGAAAGAAGTAAATGGATTACCCCTCTCAATAAGAGAGAAAACATCATCCGTCACTTGATCAGTGAACTGAGAAGTGTATGGCCATACCGAGATGAAATAATGAGTAATCATTATTTATCTGAGAGTTCAGTGTCACTGGAATATCAAGAAAGGAATTAGTATATATAAGGATGACTAGTTCCATGCCTTATATTAATTCTGATATTTAAGGGTAAGGGACTATGGAAAATTGTATTAGGTCACTAAATGCCATTTGCATTTTCATTTAATTTGGAATGCTATAATATCTTGCTAGAAAATATATATAGCCTTTGAATTAATTCATTAATTCATTGCCAATATTAAATAGACCTATAGGATCGCACACAAAGCATTGGGCTTAAAATATTTAAATTGAATATTGGGCATTAATTTGGGCTTTTATTTAAAGTCAAATTAATGTATGTAATGGGTATTAAAATTGCTAAATGGACCTTGGTCCATGAGAGAGGGAATTTCGGCCTATGTAGATTTAATTTCAATTAATTAATTATCTTGAATTAATTAAGTTAATTGAGTATTAAATCCTAATAACATTTGAATCAAAATAAAATACTTAAATAGGAGAGAGAGTGGCCGAAATTCAAAGATAAAATCATAGTGAATTCGGCACATGTATATCCTAAATAAATGATTTGTTTTGATTAAATGTCTTATGTTTATTTTAAATTAATTTGAATTTAAAATTTAAAGGTATTTGAATTAATATATGTCACTTAATTAGGAAGTGATGAAGGCTTAATTTACTACCTAAAGATAGTAAATTTCGGCATTCACACTTGACCTAAACAAGTGATATATATTAATGGATTAAAAGGAAGACTAACCCTAGACGTTTTTTGCTCTCTCTCTCTCTCTTGGCCGAAATACACAAGGGGAAAGGATTCTTTCTTGTTCTCTTGTGTTCTTGGGTAGCAAAAGCAACCTAAAAGAAGAACAAGATCAAATCTTGTGGCTTCAATCCATTCCCATTGCCAAATATTCAAACATAGAGCTAGCACTCTCGATTTTAAGCCTTCATTGCAAGTGTGTGTGTGAGCATAGAGAAGAGTGGCGTAAAGGTAGCTCCTTGGCATTGGTGTTCCAGATCTGAAGTATATAAGTTCATCTTATATATTTACAATTGCAAAAATCAAGTTTTGAAGAGCATCCAAGCTTGTAAGTTTTTAAACTCTAAAATTGCGTGTTTCAATTCTTTGTCGTATATTGTGTGGCATGAATGATCTATATTTTTTTTTCGCTGCATGATCTTCATGTATTTGCCATGTGATATCCTATCACTTTGCCTGTGCAATGGCCCTGTTATTGTCAAAAAAAATTTCTAATGGATTTAGGATGTTTGGGACCACTCCTGATCCAGAAATGAAATTTCTAATCCAAACAGCCTCTTTTGCAGCCTCACTTACTGCAATATACTCAGATTCTGTAGTTGAGCCAGCAACGGTCTCGTGCTTTGAGCTTCTCCAGCTGAAAGCACCACCGTTCAAAACAAAAACAAGTCCAGATTACAATCTTGAGTCCTGAGTGTTGGTTTGAAAAGTAGCATCAGCATAACCTTGTATGACGAGCTCTTCTTGACCACCATACACCAAGAAGTGATCCTTAGTCCTTTGCAGGTACTTTAGAATCTCCTTTACAATAGACCAGTGCTTTTCACCAGGGTCTTACTAAAACATACTGGTTATACTTAGTGCATGAGCAACATCCAACCTAGTACATAACATAGCATACATGATAGATCCAAGAGCATATACATATGGGATTCTACTCATGTTGTCCCTCTCCTCTTTAGTTTTAGGACATTTTTCTTTAGTCAAAGGAACTCTCAAAGCCAAAGGTATGTACCCTTTCTTTGAGTCTCCCATACTAACATGCTTTAGTACTTTGTCTATGTACTTTTCTTGACTTAGTCCCAAAAGCCGGTTTGACCTATCTATATAGATCCGAATACCAAGTATTGTCTCAGCTTCACCTAAGTTTTTCATTGAGAAACACTTCCTCAACCATTACTTAACCTTTTGCAATGTTGGAATGTCATTTCCAATGAGAAGGATGTCGTCCACATATAGGACCAGAAATACTATTATGCTCCCACTAACCTTCTTGTACACACAAGGCTCATCTTCGTTCTTGACAAAGTTAAAATTCTTGACCGCTTCATCAAAATGAAGATTCCAACTTCGGGATGCTTGCTTTAATCCATAAATAGATTTTTAAAGCTTGCAAACCTTCTTAGGATGCTTGGGATTAACAAAACCCTCAGGCTATGTCATACACACATCCTCAAATAAATTTCCGTTGAAGAAAGCAGTTTTGACATCCATTTGCCATATCTCATAATCATGATATGCAGCTATGGCAAGAAAGATCCTAATAGACTTGAGCATGACTACAGGCGAAAAGGTCTCATCATAGTCTACACCATGAGTTTGTCAAAAATCTTTTGCTACTAGTCTACCTTTGTAGGTCTTGTCAGCTTTGAGTTTAAATAGCCACTTGTATTCAATTACCTTAGCACCTTCCGGTGGATCAACCAAGGTCCAAACTTGGTTATCATACATTGATTGCATCTCGGATTTCATTGCTTCAAGCCAATTTTCTGAGTTAGGGCTCTCAATAGCTTCTCGATAAGTAGTTGGATCCTCACGATCTACTATCTCAATAGTATCATTGTCGGTGATTAGAAATCCATATCTCTCAATCTCCTAATGTACCCTACCGAACCTTTTAGGTTCTTGTACAATGAGTTCTTGTTCCACAACTGGTTGTGAACTTGATCCCATTTCCAACTCATCCTTTGCAGGAGTTTATGGCACTTGAATTTCTCCAAGTTCTACTTTACTCCCACTGTCTTTCTTGAAAAGGAATTCCTTTTCCAAGAAAACAACCTTGTGAGCAATAAATACTTTGTTCTCGGCTTATGAGTAAAAGTAGCATCCCTTTGTTTCTTTGGGGTAACCCACAAATAAGCAGATAGTGGATTTGGACTCTAGTTTGTCATATATTATTTTCTTAACATGTGCTTCATAGCCCCAAACCCTGAGAAATGACATATTAGGTTCTTTCCCAGTCCATACCTCGTATGGTGTCTTCTCAACTGCTTTAGTTGGAGTATAGTTCAGTAGAAACGCAGTAGTTTCTAATGCATAACCCTAAAATGAGACATGAAGATTAGCTTGGCTCATCATCGATCAAACCATGTCCAACAGAGTTTGATTTCTCCTTTCAGACACACCATTCCATTGTGGTGTTCCAGGAGGAGTGAGTTGTGAAATAATTCCACACTTCTTCAGACGAATGTCAAACTCTTGTCTTAAGTATTTGCCACCTTGGTATGATCGAATGGCTTTTATACTTTTGCCAAGTTGGTTTTCTACTTCGTTCTTAAACTCTTTGAATTTCTCAAAAGTTTTAGATTTGTGCTTCATTAGATAGACGTTGCCATATCTACTGAAGTCATCTATGAATGTCACGAAGTAGCTAAAACCACCTTTAGCTTGTGTACTTAATGGTCCACATACATCGGTATGTATTAGTTCCAATAAGTCACTAGTCCTCTCACCTTTCTTGTTAAAAGGACTCTTTGTCATCTTTCCATGCAAACATGGCTCGCATGTGTCATAAGATTCTAAGTCGAATGACCCAAGCACTCCAGATTTATGGAGTCTTGAAATGCATTTTTTGTTTGCATGCCCTAAATGACAATGCTAGAAGTAAGTAGGGTTCAATTCGTTTGATTTAACCCTCTTTGTATTAATGTTGTATATGGACTCTTTATTTTGTAGATAAAGGATATAAAGTCCATTTTTTAACATGGCATTTCCATATGAAATGCCTTAGCGATGAATATGAATATTGCCATTATTAATAACAAAATCAAATCCATCCATATCCAAACAAGAAACTAAAATAATGTTTATACTTATAGCAGGCACATAATAACAATTTTTCAAAATTAAACAAAGTCCGGAAGGTAAAGTGAGTTGATAGTCGTCTATCTCCGTGGCAGCAACTTGTGCTCCATTCCCCACACAGAGGTCCACTTCATTCTTCCCATGTAACCGCCTATTTCATAATCCCTACACATTTGAACAAATGTGAGAACTACAACCGGTATCCAATACCCAAGTGGTAGAAATAGAAAGGTTAATTTCAACAATAAAAATACCAGAACTGGATGCCTTGGCTCCATTTTTCTTTTGTTCTTCCTTGAAGGGAGCGTAATTATTCCTTCAATGCCCTAACTTGTTGCAATGGAAGCATGTGCTCTCGCTCTCCTTGAGCTTTTGCACCTTGGGCTTGGGTTGGGCCTGAGGTGCACTCCCATTTGACTTGAGCCGAGCCAGGTCATACTTGGGTTTTGCCTTTCCCTTTCCCTTTCCCTTTCCCTTAGTAGGTCCCTTCTTAATGCTCATTTGAACCATAAGTACGAGGATTGGTCTTTCGAATGTTCTCTTCAGCATTCTTAAGCATCCCATGAAGCTCGTTGACTGTCTTGTTCATTGCATGCATGTTATAATTCATAACAAATGGATCATAATCATTAGTCAATGAACCTAAGATCAAGTCAGTGGCCAATTCCTTTGGGACTTGTACCTCAAGCTTCTTAAGAGTATCAAGATACCCTTTCATCTTGAGTACATGGGTACTAACAAGAGTACCCACAATTATCTTATAAGAAATTAAGGCCTTTGTTGTCACGAATCTCTCGTGACGAGCTTGCTCTTGGAACATCTCCTTGAGGTGCACCATGATCGCATAAGCCTCTTTGTCCATGAATTACTTTTGCAAGTCAGGCACCATAGTGGCCAGCATCAAACAGGTCACATCATTGGAGTCGCTCTTCTTGGTCTCAAAAGTTTCCTTTTGAACTACAGAGGCATTCCTAGCAGGTTCTTCGGGCAAGGGTGCATCCAAAACATACGACTTCTTCTGTTGCTTAAGAATAATTCTTAAGTTTTGAGACCAGTCTATGAAATTGATGTTATTCAATTTGTCCTTTTTCGGGACCAATTGCAATGAAAAGTTGTTGCTTGAAGAAACCATTTTCAATCTACAATAAAAACTTAGCAAGATTAAATGAGGTCTTATTTATAATCCCACAAACCGAATTAATATCCCTTAAAATAATTCGCGTTAGTGATTTAATGTGGGCCAAGATCCACTTTTCACAACAACTTATTAGTCAAGCTGAGCTTGTATACCTAACAAGTTAAGTTACTTAGGTAGGAAAACTCCAATCATATCTCGTACATGACTCTTGGATCAAATGGGCTAACATCTTAAGATGTTATAGCACAAACCCATTTATTAGTTGCCTAGGTCCGGGCATCCCTTTTCATGTTAAGTCCAACCTACATTCACAACCCATGCCTCACAAAGATAATCGGGCGCATCTGGGACTCCTAGTCTACGTGATCGATGATCGATGCCTTGACATGTTTCGAATTAGGAAGGCAACTTTGTGACTTACTATTTTAGGGATTCATTTTATTACGAATTACATGGCATACGGTTTGTCATCCATTCATAGCATGAATATATATATAATTGCATAAAGTAAAGCGTGACAAACATGGGCCCAAAAACCTACAACTAAGATTTTATACTATTACATAAGAATCTTCGAGTTGGGCTTCTCCACTCCAGTGGGCTTTGTCTTGATTTACAAAGTCTTCAAATAAATTCTATACTAAGAAATAAATGAAACTTTTATAATAATACATAATGGCACGCAAGCCATATTTAGTTACAAAAACCCAGGGCCCATGAATGCACCATGCATATCCATTCATCACACAAAACAAGAAAATAAATATACATAACATTCATGGATAAAACAAAGTCCAATTTTAATTAATTTAGCCAAGCCCATTAATGAAAATTGTGTACTTGAAATTTTAAGAGACCCTGTGATGGGCCTGGGCCAAATTCCAATGGACTAAATTCACTTATTGAATAAGCTCTTTTAAAACCCAAAACACAAACTAGTTAGATTTGTGCTATAAATCAACTCTAGTATAATTTCCAATTTTGCCATTTTTAATATTATGTCATACAGCCCATAAATATTAAAAATGCATATAATATGTACCAACATGAATTAAAATATAAAAATCATGAAGAACATATATCATACACGGCATATATACTAAAGCATACAAACAACAATGAAACTAGTTATTTAATGCTAGTATAATGCCACAAACAATGCACAAACAATTAAAACAATTTTATGAGCCATTTAATAATTTAAATAAGGTCATAAAAATTGAGTTAAGGTTCTGTTCAGATCTGATCTAAATGTGTTTTTGCCATTTTAATCAAAATAAAACAAACAATGTTGATTAAACATGCAACAAACACAAACTAGTCATAGTTTTAAGTGATTTTAAAATTAATCAATTAAATTGTAATGGACCAGAATTAAAACCAATTTTAAAATATGTCCAGACCTGTTATTAATCTTTAAAAATCACTTACAAACATGCTAAACATGTTTATACATTTAATTTTGAAAACTAGTTGTTAAACAAACACATATCATGCAAACTAGCACCTAGTTTCAAGATTAACATATACCATCAGGTATTTATAATTAAATCCGACCATGAACAGCTCTAAGAACATCTTAGGATAGTATATAAACATGTTATAATAATTCTAATACCTAACTAATCATTTAAAATTATTTTTACACTAAAATAATGCAAAAAACTCAAAACAGAAAATTTCAGCATTGCATGTTTTTAAACAAATGATTTTTAATCAAGATATCATGCATCCAAAGCACTAAAATAAGAATGTTTAGGCTATGATACCACTGATGGGATATCACATGGAAAATAAATGAAGATCATGCAGCGAAAAAATAAAAAATATAGATCATTCATGCCACGCAATAGACGATATAGAATCGAAACATGCAATTTTAGGGTTTTAAGAACTTACAAGCTTGGATGCTCTTCAAAACTTGATTTTCGTAATTCTAAATATATAAGATGAACTTATATACTTTAGATCTGGAACACCAATGCCAAGGAGCTGCCTTTATGCCACTCCTCTCTATTCTCACACACACATTTGCAAAGATGGCTTAAAACCAAGAGTGCTAGTTCTATGTTTGAATATTTGGCAATGGGAATAGATTGAAGCCATAAGATCTGATCTTGTTCTTCTTTTAGGTTGCTTTTGCTGCCCAAGAACACAAAATAACAAGAAAGAATTCTTTCCCCTTGTGTATTTCGGCCAAGAGAGAGAGAGAACAGAAAAATGGCTAGGTTTTTTTTCTTCCTTTTAATTCATTAATATCTATCACTTGTTTAGGTCAAGTGTGAATGCCGAAATTTACTATCTTTAGGTAGTAAATTCAGCCTCCATCACTTCCTAATTAAGTAACATATATTAATTCAAATTCTTTTAAATTTTAAATTCAAATTAATTTAAAATAAACATAAGACATTTAATCAATACAAATCACTTATTTAGGATATACATGTGCTGAAATTCACTATGATTTTATCTTTGAATTTCGGCCACTCTCTCTCCTATTTAAGTGTTTTATTTTGATTCAAATGTTATTAGGATTTAATACTCAATTAACTTAATTAATCTAAGATAATTAATTAATTGAAATTAAATCTATATAGGCCAAAAATTCCCTCTCTCATGGACCAAGGTCCATTTAGCAATTTTAATACCCATTATATACATTAATTTGACTTTAAATAAAAGTCCAAATTAATGCCCAATATTATATTTAAATATTTTAAGCCCAATGCTTTATGTGTGATCCTATAGGTCCATTTAATATTGGCAATGAATTAATGAATTAATTTAAAGGCTATATATATTCTCTAGCAAGATATTATAGCATTCCAAATTAAATGAAAATGCAAATGGCATTTAGTGACCTAATGCAATTTAGCATAGTCTCTCACCCTTAAATATTAGAATTAATATAAGGTATGGAACTAGTTATCCTTATATATACTAATTCCTTTCTTGATATTCTAGTGACACTGAACTCTTAGATAAATAATGATTACTCATTATTTCATCTCGGTATGGCCATACACTTCTCAGTTCATTGATCAAGTGGCCGATGATATTTTCTCTCTTATTGAGAGGGGTAATCCCTTTACTTCTCTCATGCTCTCTAACATGAATTAGTGCATACCCAAGCATATCCATACTTGTCACCCTGTTACGAGTACGTTAGGTGTATGTCAAAGTACACAGTAATTCATAAAGAGTTTCATAGAGATTTTAGGTCTAAGAACTCTGATGCAAAAATTGCACATAAGAAACACTTATGACTAGTACCATGCAGTGTTCTCATGAACGGATCGAATCCAAATACCATGTTCTAAACATGTATCTATGATCTCTGATTGAGACTCTTGTCCTTATGATCCGTAAGACAGAACTCATCTTTTCAGAGAGAGCATACTAGTCTTAATCCATTTGTTATTCCTATAGCAATGACTGACTAGGGATATTTAGAATGAAGTCTCTATTGTTTCAAGGTCTTATAATCATGTGCCTCACACATGATAACTTAAACTGAAACAACATTCTTGGATAATTCTATCAATTGATATGCACATGAATACAATAGATAAAATAAATGCCTCATTTATTAATTTAAGTGTTTTATAACAATGCATTGGGGCTAGGGCTTATACTAACACAACTTAAGCTCAAATAGGTGGAGTAGAAGTGCTTGGACGTCGAGCGAGAAGAAAATGAGCTCTAGGTGTTAGCCAAAAAGTGTATAGCTTTTAGTACCAAAATCTCCTCAGTTGTGTCTTTTTTGAATGATGTATATCCTGTTGAGGACTAGTCCTTTGTAACCATTTTACATTTATAAAAATGCGAACTACTTTTTTCCATATTTTATGTTTAAAGTTGTTGTTTATGTCTGAACTATTTGCGTAAGTATACTTAAATAAAAATACTTATGCATGGCTAGTCGAGCCGTTATTTGAGTTACAACATTTTTACGGCGATAATACCGAACATGATCCAATAAAAAGAAAGCACCTAACAAAGGGTAATGTAGAATATTAGTTCTTTGGATTGAATACCTTGCATTTAACTTCACAGTATTTGAAAGTATGCTATGGAGGCACAAGGATTGTCGAACTTGAATTTGATGTAGGGCGATTTGGCTAAAATACCGAATGCATAGCTTGAATAGTCATAGGGTTGGCAATGTTATTAATTTTGTTGGATCTATTTATCAATTAGAAGTGTAAGTCAAGGGGATGCTATTCACCAAACTCGTATTTGTCGTATGCCTATTTTGGAGAAATTGCCGAGCTTATAGGGCAAAATGTTGTAAAACTGTAAAAATGAGTATCTTTTTATGGAATCTTTCATTCCTTACATGTATACGTTCTATGAGAAAAAATCGTTGAAGAACTTAAAATTGAAAGCAAACTATCCTGATGATAGTATTGAACTTGCATAGATTGCATAAATACAGCGAAAATGGTGATGGTGCCAAGATAAGAAGTAAAATAAGTATAGTTTGGCGATTATGCCAAGCTAATGATAGTATAATTTGAGGCTTGACACATTCCATGAGTGTGGAATTATTTTGCTGAAGAGGTATATAAGTCTATATATGCCGCCTTTGATGACTTCTCGAATTATGTAGGGCCCTTCCCAATTAGGTTCCAGTTTGCTGACTTTCGTGATTGTTTATGTTGCGACCACATTCTTCAAAACTAATTATCCAATGTGGAAGGACCTCGATCTCAACTTACAATCATGGTATGCTCCCATGTACTGCTTATATGCTATTGACTGGAGTTGGGCGAACTCCCGGCTTTCCTCTAATTAATCTAGGTGGTATAGCAGGTTAGCTTCATATCCTTCATCAAGTTAGGAGGCCTTGATGCTCGGAATCACATTGCATGATTGCTTCCGTGCTGTAGGTTAAAGTAAATGGTGTTAACCCTGTTATTGCTCAGGGGGATGTTCGATATGCCTATAACACTTTGTTGAGCTTGTCCACCTAAAGCCCATTGTCTTCATCTAACTTCTTCTTAAGACCAAAGAGGATGGTTTGGTTGGTCACTTCGATCATTCCATTGGACTATGGATAGTAAAACTTAGCTTGATGTTTAGTTTCGAACAAAACATCTTGAAGGCCTGGCAGTCAAATTGTTTACTATTATCGGATATAATAGAGTGTGAGATACCGAACCTTGTAATGATATTCTTATGGAAAAACTTGATGATGTTTTCCAGGGTAATGGAGGCGAGGGGCTCGGCTTCCACCCACTTGGTGAAGTGATCTACTGTTACCACCAAAAATTTTTATTGCCCCTTAGCTTGGGGAAAAGGGACCTAGTATGTCAATCCCCCACTAAGCGAAAGGCCATGGGCAGTGAATCGCCTTTTATCTTACTGAATTGATGTGTGGGATGTTGGTGAACCTTTGGCACTTGTCACACTTTTAGACCAATGCTTTGGCATCTACCTCCATGGTAGGCCAGTAGTACCCCTACAAGAGTGCTTTTTAAGTTATGGCTTGTGCTCCTTTATGGACCCCGTAAATGCTTTCATAAATTTTCTTGAGGACATAATTTCCTTCCTTTATGCTAACACATAAGTTCTAGGGACTTGAGAAGGATCGTCTGTACAGTTTCTCATTCAGCATGGTATACAAGCTCGATTTTTGGACTATCTTTTTGGTCAGTACCTGATCTTTTAGTAAAGTGCTCGATGTCAAATATTGATAAATAGAGAGGTGCCATCCCACCATTGGCTCTCCTGGCTGAACTTGTTAAGTTTTATAAGTTGGTTGTGAAACCGTTATAAATATAATATCGTGGTTTGAGCTGACCTGCCTAGATAAGCCTTTCTAGCCAAAGTATCTGCTTTCTTATTTTTCAATCGAGGTAGCTGAGTGATCAACCAGGTGCTTTCGATTTCTTCTAATTTGGCTAGGAAAGTATACGTCAACTCTTTATACCGGATCATGGAACCATCTTTTACCTCAAAAATCACTTTTAGTTGGCTTACAATTAGCTTTGAATCAGAAAAAATCTCCAGGGTATTAGGTTTTATCTCTATCGCCAATTGTAGCCCGTAACATAGAGCTTTATATTCTACCATATTATTAGAAGTAGGGAAAGTTATGTGTGCTATGGCTCGGATGTGGACTTTCATGAGGCCCGATAATAGAACTCCAGCTCCTGCTCCTTTTGAGCATGCTGCTCATCCACATACAATTTTCACAAACTTTTTGTCGATTTCGGTACTAGCATATGCAGTTCTACCATAAAGTTTGCTAAGATATGTGCCTTCAAGGCTGGGCGCAATTCGTACCGAACATCAAACTCCCCCAGGTAGGTTACCTACTCTGTTAGCCTTTCTGAACACTCTGGCCTCTGCAATACCTTTCATAAGTTTGAATTGGTTCGTACAATAATCGTGTAAGCTAGAAAGTAGGGATGTAGCTTCACTGTGGTGGTAATGAGTGCAAAGGCTAATTGCTCCAGGATGGGATACTTAAGCTTGGCACCTCGAAGCACCTTACTCATGTAATAGATCAAAAATTGTTGTCCTCCTTGTTCTCAAACCAAGACTGTATTGACAGCTCTTACTAAAATAGATAGGTAGACGTATAGAATCTTCCCGACTTATGGTCTGCTGAACAGCGATGGGTTTGCAAGAAAGTACTTCAAGACATTAAAGGTTCGTTGACATTCCACTGTCTACCCAAATTTTTTTAGAGTTTTAATTACTTGGTAAAATGGTAGACACCTTCTGGCCCAACAGGAAATGAAACTTCCTAAAGCCGTTATTCTACCATTTAACCTCTATATATCTTGGACTATTTTCGAAGGCTTCATATCTATGATTGCCTTGATTTTCTTTGGATTGGCTTTTATCCCCCTCTTCAATATCATAAAGCCAAGGAACTTTCTCAACTGTACTTCGAAGGTGCACTTCACTAAGTTCAACCTGAGGCCTGTTGCCTTAAGATTTAAAAAAATCTCCCTGAGCTCTGTGGGCGAGCTTGCAGTCGTCTTACTTTTGATGATCATATCGTCCACATAGATTTCCATGTTCCTATCGAGCTGGTTGGTGAAAAGCTGGTTCATCAATCTCTAGTATGTAGCACCTGTGTTTTTCAATCCAAAGGGCATTACTCGATAACAATATATACCTTTGTGAGTAATGAAAGCTGTCTTCTTTTCATCCACCGATATTTAATGGTAGGCCACCGATGCATCCAAGAAAGTATATTCCTCAAATTCGAATATGAAACCACCAGAAGATCAATGTTTGATGGTGGGTAGCTATATTTTGGACAAACCTTATTTAGGTTGGTGAAATCCACATATCCACCATTTCCCATTGCTATTTTTTACAAGCACTACATTGGCTAGCCAATTTGGGTGGAAAATTTCTTTGATGAACCAGCTCTCTAGCAAGATGCCCATCTCTTTCTCAATGGCTAACTGTCTCTCTGGTGTATGGTTCCTCTTTTTCTATTTAGTCGGTTTGCATTCTAGTCGAACATTCAAAGAGTGGGCTATTAGTTCCTTTCGCATACCCTTAATGTTTGAGGGTTGCCATAAAAAACATCTATGAATTCCCTCAGTAGTGAGATAAGAGCTTCTTTCTCCGAGCCTTCCTTGCTAGTTGATATCTGAACACTTATGTCCAGCTCCAACTCGACCATTTGCAACACCTCCCCCAATTCGACCTTACGATCTCCCTTATCTAGCAAGTCCATGGTGTCGAGGGGTAAGGCCTGATTGGCATCTTTTAGCATGGTCAGGTACGTCTTTCAAGCTATTTTCTAATTTTCCCTCAACACTGTAGCCCCATCTTTCATCGGGATCTTGACTACCAAACTCTTCATAGAGATGTAAGCGTCAACCTCGGCCAGCAAGGGTCGACCAAAGATTACATTGTAAGATAAGGGAATATTAACCACCATAAAATCTGTAAGGTATATTCGAACTACCGTATCATCCTCGAGTTGAACTGGCAGGTTTGCTACACCTTCTACTATGATGGGCCTCCCACAGAGGCAAATCAAGGGGATGTTAACTTTCCTTGGATGATTCTCAGATATCCCCAATGCCTTGTATGCTTGTAACATCATCAAGTTAATTGCACTCACCATATCTATCAACATCCTCTAGATCGAAAAGTGCTCGATGATCGCCTTCACTACCAGTGCATCATTGTGAGGGTGCCTGAGATGAGACCCATCTTTTATCAAAATTAAATCGCGTAAGGAAGTGCATGTACCCCTGGCTTAATGGCTAGTAACTCCTTAGCCTTTCTTTTTTAGGAGTCCCCATATTGCTCTCAGCTTGCAATCAAATGTATGACTCCAGTCGGGGTCTTTTTGCTGGAACTAAATCAATTTTTACTTGGCTGAAGAGTGGATGATCTATGCCTTTTTGCCTTTTCATCCAATCTCACAAATCGTGCTAGGGTCCTTTTCCAAACCAGGTGCTCAATTTCTCTCTTCAGCTATCTGCACTCCTCGGTCTTATACCCTCTATCCCTGTGGAAGGATCAGTAAAAACTCTGGTCCCTATTTGGATCTTCTTTCATCGATTTTGGCTAAGTAACTTGCTCGTTCTACTTCATCCAAGCCAGTATTTGCTCTCGAAAAGTGTTGAGAGGTGTGAACCTATCCTCCTTACGAATGGCGGCTATAGTGTAGTTTTGATTGGAAGTGTTACCCCTGTATCTCCTGGAATCTATTTGGCGAGAGCTACCCCTGTATCAAGTTGATCCTCTCGCTTCTTCCCTCTCTTTCTTAGACCCCTAGTACTTATACGAGCTGTTACGTAGATGTTGAGCCTCATCCATTCAGATGTACTTATAAGCTTGGGATATGAGCTTGGTAAAGTCGTTTGATGGCTTCTTGCTCAAGAAGTCGCTGAAGTTTTGGCATCTAATGTTCCTGATTAGGGCATTGATGGCTACCTCTAGGTTGAGATTTTGTATATCTATTGCGACATCATTAAACCTCTCCATATAAGTCCTCAATGGTTCGCCTTTTTCTTGTTGGATCAAGTTGAGGTCTGCTGACACCATGTTCGGTCAAATAGCAGCAACGAACTTTGCAATAAATATATTGCTGAACTATTTAAAATTGTCGATGCAGTTCTCAGAGAGATTACAAAACCATATTTAGGTGGAGTCTATCAACGTCTATAGGAATTTTTTGCACAATGCAGTGTCTTCTACAGTTAGCACGAGCATAGTGAGCTGAAACTGATCAATGTGAGCTCGATGGTCGGTGTTACCGCTATATGTTTTAAGGTTGGGAAGTTATATTTTAGGGAATGGGATGGCTAAGATTTCTCAAGAAAGCGAGGACTAGAAGTTGTCCTGATACTGCAGGGTGTTTTGATTTTGTTATCTTTGCAAGCGATCTTTTAGGAGTCGATTAAACTGCTCAGTTGTCATGGTAATGGTGAAGCCTGGATTCTATGGGATCGTTGGTGAGAATGGGTCTCGAGCGGGAGGCTGGAAAGATTGAGGCATGTGGTATGATTGTGGAGGTGGGGGGTTGCGGTTGCGCCTGGGCAATTATTGCCAACAATACGGCTATTAGGGATCGGGCTATTTATGGGATGATGCTGGAAGTATTTGGGATGGCCGTAATGGAAGAGGCTGAGCTAAGGTCATTGGATTAGGGGGATGAATTGTTGCATTTGAGGGGGAGCATGTGGATTAGTCTGGTCCTCTGGCTGGGACATGCCTGAATTAAGATCAGGAAAAAGGTCCATGTTTCATGTTCACCGCACCAAATGATGACAGGTTGAACGAGAGTGCAACTTCGAAAGGTCACCTACAAAAGAAATGAAGGACCAATGAGTTTTCGACTAGGGAGCCTCCGACGGTCAAGTTAGAGGTTTTGCCATGAAAGGTGTATTTTTTGGAAAAAGGAATGAATGAACCTCTTCATACTTGTTTTTTTCTCCTTTTATAGGCATGGTCGACGTATTTTTAGGAGGTAGTGGAAGAAAGTTTCCTTTCTTTCGCCCACTAACTCTTTTTCCCTGGTTCTTGGAAAAAATGTGGAGGCAAGGTAACTGCTTCCTCATGATAATAACTGTGCCTCTAGTTTCCGATCGGATTGGTGACAGGCTTTACAGTTGGGTTGACTTGAATTATTGGTCGATATGGGGCAATCCGAACTTAGCGAATTACCTAACTACTTGAGATCTTCAATCCGAGCTAATAGCTAGGTTTTGTTATCAGCTATTATTTTGGAATGGAGAATATATATATATATATATATATATATAGGATATTTTTTAAAAAAAAAATTATAAAATTGGAGTTTGTCAAAAAATAATTACAAGTTGGGGGTGCAAGACAAAGCCGCTACATCAAATAGTGGTTTCAGATGTGGGATTCACCGAAATATTGACTTTTTTCTCTAAAACTGTTACCTGACATAACGGTTTTAGACTCTAAAATTGCTGCGTCATTATGGTTTCAGACTTGTTAATTTATATCAGAATTTAATATTAAAATATTAAATAATATTCAAAACCAATATTAATTTTCGCTTAAATCCTATGAGTAACCTTTATTTATTTATTTTAGTGAACTTTAGATATTATTAATTATTGAAAACAAATATCAAATTATACATGTTTTAATGGCAAAATGAATTCAAAAATTAAGGAGGGGGGCACAGGTTTAAAATCCTACTAGCCACTTTATTTTTTCTTTATTCTAATAAATTTATTTTTATTAATTTTTTGTTAGTACGAATTTAAATCCCACCACCAAATCTTTTTTATTTTTCTAAAATATATTTTTTATTATTTAATTATAATACCTAATGTAACAGTGGTAAAAGTGTATTGATTAATTTATTAGTGGCACGGGTTCAAATCCTATTGCGAATTCTTTTTTTCTTTTTTTTAAGTATATTTTTTTTCATTATTTAATTAGAATTAATTAATATTAATTTTAAAAATATGGCAATAGAAAAAATAGTTCTAATTAGGATACCTAATTATTTAATTAGAATATTTATTAGCCTTGTGGTAAGTGTATTAATCAATTTGTCAGTGCCGCGATTATATTTTATTAATTTGTGGATGGCACGAGTTCAAATCCCGCCACTAATTATTTTCCAATTTTTAAAATATTTTTTTATTATTTAATCACAGTTATTTTTATTTTTTATTTAATTAGAATTAGATAATATCAATTTAAAAAAAATATATGGCAATAGAATAAGTAATTATTATAGCCATGTCATATGTATGGATCAAGTCAAATATTGATAGATCTAATTATCTAACATCATTTTTAGTTATAACTAAAAAATCAATTATAAATTTTAATTAAATAAAATACAAAAAATAATAGGAAAACCTTAAAAAAGGAAAAATATACTTAAAGAAAAAAGAAAAAAGGTTGGTTGTGAGATTTGAACCAGCATCAACCGCAAGTTTATAAATACATGTTGGCCACAGGGACAATATGTCATTTAAAAAAAAAAAAAAAGCAGATGATGGAGTTTGAACATGTATTCTTTTAAGATTTTGAACTCACTTTTACCATTAGTAGTATATGTTACATATTAATGTATTTTTCCAATACTTAATAATATCTAAAATCTATTAAAATAAAAAAATAAAAATTGATTGTAGAATTTGAACTCGAATCCCCTGCAAAATCACAAAGAGATATATACCAAATGAACTAAAGATTACAACTCATATTAGTTTTGAATATTATTTAATATTTTAATATTAAATTCTAACACTAACTGACAAGTTTGAAACCGCTGCATCAGGTAACAGTTTCAAAGAAAAAAATCAGAATTTCTCGATATGTCCCACGTCTGAAATCACTACCTGATGTAGCGATTTTGTATTTTACTTCAAACCTGTAATTATTTTCGGTCAAATTTCAGTTTTGTAAATTTTTTTTAAAAAGCATTATTAAATATATATATATATATATATATATATATATATATATATATATATATATATATATATATATATATATATATATATATATATATATATATATATATATATATATATATAAACTATTTTAGCTTGTTGATTTATATTGTTTTTCTTGTATGAAGTGTCCCTTAACTAACAATATTGCAATGCAAGGCAATCAGAAATAAAATGTTTCACAACCTAATCTGTATTCAACATGAGAGACATAATCATTATGAGATCATAAGATTCGTGAATGCTAAAATGATGAGTTTAATATTTGATTAAAATTGTTACATTTTCTATGCCTAAATAATCTGATTTGTTATAGAGACAAGTGAACCAACTAAACAAAGAAACAACATTCCTTCTCTTTTTCATCAATCACTTCTCTCTCTGTTGATTGGGTTAACCAAAAGCATCTCTTTCTCATAAGTGAGCAACTATCTAAATCAATGGACATACTCAATTAAGAATTTTCAAGGAAACATAGCACATGCCAGTTACCCTTATTATTATTATTATTATTATTATTATTATTATTATTATTATTATTATTATTATCTCAAGAAAAGGATTTCTATTCCTATTATCACCTTTAGATTCTCTTGGACATATATAGACAACCACTCTCTTCTAAGCCTTATAATAATAATAATAATAATAATAATAATAATAATAATAATAATAATAATAATAATAATAATAATAATAATAATAATCTACTTTCATGGGCGGCGGTGGTTTGATAGAGAGAATCATGAGAAATTTACGGAGGATGAAAGAAAACAATGAGTTCTGTCATTATCAAGATTGGGGTTAACTTCATCTATAGCTATTGGATTTTTAACCCAAAAATTATACATTAAAAATTTTCAATAAAAAAAATCTGAATTTAAAAAGATATTTCAAAAAAATCACTTTGAGTGTGTTTTGGAAGAAATCTTATCCGAAATTCTTGTTAACCGCCACCACTTCAACAAAATAGACATTCAATGACGCTTTTAATTTGCATTAAATTTAGTTCAGAAAGTTATTCCACAATGCAATTTCTATGCGTTGATAAAATTAACTTGCTGATATTTTGAATAAACATCGTTCAATTTCTGAAACTTCGAAAAAAAAAAAAAGGTCTCTCTAAATCTCGACGTTTTCTTCAAAAAGCATTTACTAAAATGTTATAAATAATTTTAGTACACCAACGGAAATTTTTCATAACTTTCCATCGCTAATTTTATAAAAAAAAATTTTACAAAATTAGCACAACATAAAATATTTGAATTATCATTCAAAGAAATGAAATTGCAAATGAAATTATTAAAATATAAACAATAATATAACTCCATAAAGCACAAGAACTATACAAAAATAAAAAATAAAAAATAGGTCTCGACTCAAAAGTTTATATCTAGAAAGACTACTACAACAACATAAGCCAACACAACTGCATTTGTTAAAGAAAAAAATTAAGTAAACAAGTATGATTAAAACATTATAAAAAATTAAACAAAAAATGGCTTATTTCAGCCCCCACATCAAGATTAGTGAAAAAATGACATGTATAAATATTTTATATATGATATTTCTTTATTGATCGTGATGTGCCGGTTGATATTGGTAGCAGGTTGTCATACACTTAAATGAGATGGATGAGGTGACATACATTTTAGGTTCTTTTCAAAGATGACTTGATTTCAACATACTTAAAACCTTTGGATGCTTATATATCTTTTGCTGCTAATGCTTATCCTCATAAAACTAAGCTTGATCCCAAGTCTATACCTTCTAAATTTCTTGGTTTCGATCCAAATTTTAAGGCATACAAATTCTACAATCCAGAGATTTAGCAGATAGTCTAAGAAATTGTGCATCTCTTCCTGAGGTATCATTGTCTGCAGATTCATCTGGTTTTTTCTAAAACCTCAATCACATCTCCAACTCCACAGCAACAACCAACTACCCCTTAGGCAGAGTTAGCTGGAGACATCTCCTTAGTGTCAATGGCAGCTGGCATGATTTTGTAATTCATTGTTGTAACTAATATTGAGATCTTACCTTTTTTAGATGAATATTTCAGCTATATTTTAGGGATGTAATTGAGAGAATCAGGGCATTTAATATGTTGTACATATCCTATACATATTGTATAGTGAACAAGGCAAAAAGGGGGAAGGATTTCAGTTTGATTTTGCAGAATACATTCGGCTTTTCATATTCAGCATTGTTACTGAATACATTACATTCGACTCCTGACTATATTCAAAATTGTTATGGTATCAGAGCCTCTTGGGGCTTCTTGCTAATTTTTTTGAGTTTTCTTTCTTGCTTTTCTTGGTTCAAAGATTCTTGGATTTTCTTGCTTTGCCCTCATGGAAAAATCGGATATTGCTTGCATTAAGTTCACTGGGAAGAACTGTTTTGCTTGGAAATTTCAATTTTAGATTTATGTTCAAGGCAAAGAATTGTGGGGTTTCATTGATGGTATAGAAACTATGCCAAAAGATGACACTAAAGCTGCTGAATAGGCAGCCAAGGATGCTCATATCAAGAGCTGGTTGTTGCAGACTACGGATCCCTCCATTGTCGTTAATTTGCGACCTTATAAAATAGCCAAATCTATGTGGGATGATCTCAAGAAAGTATATGATCAAAATAGCTCTGCTTGATGGTTTCAATTGGAACATGAGATTTCCAATTACAGTCAAGGGAATCTATCAATCCAGGATTATTATACAGGTTTCATTACTTTATAGACTAAATATACTAATATTGTTTATGCTTCTCTTCCAGCTGCTTCTTTCGAAACTGCTCAGCTCCTTCATCAAACAAGTAAATGGGATCAATTCTTGATGAAACTTTGATCAGAATTTGAATATGTCTGATCTAATCTGCTATTACGGACACCTTCTCCATCATTGTACATATGCTTGAATGAACTTCTTGGGGAAGAGCAACGCCACTTGACACATGCCATTTTGGAATAATAAGGGAAATCCAATGTCCTTGATGTAGCATATGCTGCTCAATGGAAAAGAGTTAAAAATTTGAGTAACATTCAATGTTCTAGCTGCAAGGGGTTTGGTCATATTGAAAATCAATGTTCTAAAAAATTTTACAACTATTGCAAAACTAAGTGACATATCATTTCAGAATGCAGGAAGCGTCCACAAAATCATAATCCAAGTGCTTTACATACTTCAGCCATTAATTCTGTAGCTAGATCTTCAACTGAAAGTGCTCTACCTCCACCACCAACTTCTTCCATTACTCAAGAGAATGTTCAGCAAATGATTACATCAGCTCTTTCTATGTTGGGTCTTACTGGTAACATTTTATCTCTTTCTCGATTTTAGCTTTGTGATTCAGTGGCTTAAAATCACATGACTCCCTTTGTTATCATCTTATTAATGTCAAAAAAATATGATGGAGACTTGAAAATTGAGACTGCCAATGGCAATCTTATTCCTATCACTGTGACTGGTGATATCTCTTCTTTCCCATCTTTGAAACATGCATTTATTGCTCTTGGATTATCTACTAATTTACTATTTGTTGGACAAATGGTTGAGAATAATTGCAAAGTGGTTTTATCTACTAAGTCATTGAACTTATCACATTTTTGCATAAAAGTCATATTCACCAATTTTCGTCGAGGACCTTTAATAGATTGATGACATGGCATGCCATGTCATATATCCGGACACACGTGACACATCTAATGTTTGGATCAATTTCATCCATGATCATTGGACTTACAACTTATCACCCAAAATTAACTAATTTATTTTTTGTAACTTAAATATCACTGAACTTATCACATTGTTGCAAAAAAGCCATTTTGACTGGATACACATAGAGATAGATTTATTGCCATGTCATTAGCTAATGTATCATATTTGACACTTCAGCAACCAAATCACCGTCATAAGCTAATGTGTCATATTTGACACGTCATGTAAAAACCCAAAGTATACCCTAGTAGTAATTATATATATATATAGGCTATTGATTGAACAAAATTGAAAATTAATGATGAAATTGTGATCTTATTCAATGGTAGAAATTTTCGTGTATGTGTATAGTAACAATATATATATAGGAGTCATGTATAATGTATACATGAATAGTAAATGACATAAGCATGACTAGATATGACATAATTTAGGGACTTAATTGAAAAGTAAAAGTAAAAGTTTTGAGGTAGAAGTGTGATATGTGAAGAGTGAGAGACCAAAGTAAGAGACATAACTATAGAGAGGGACCAAAATGAAACTTTGTAAAGATTTTTATGAGCAACCAATGGGAATTGAACAAATGAAAGGTTAGGAAGAGAGAAGCAAATATGGTTTTCTTCTTAGGTTGGCCGGCCATTCTTGGCTTAAGCTTATTTGCTTTCTTTTCTTTTCTTTTCTTTTCTTCTTTGCTTCTTCTCTTCTCTTCAAGGTTATGAAATTGTGTTCCAAGTAAGGAAAAAGATGTAAATATGGAGAGAGAGAGAAAGAGAATGGTTTTGCAGTAACCTAGGACTGAGACCAATAAGAGATGAAGGGAGAAAGTAAAAAGAAGGAGAAGATAAGAAATTGATTAGCCATTATGATTTATCATTATACAGTAGTATGATAAGATTACATATGATGTATGGCAATGTTATTGTGATCCTTGTATGTGGATAATATGACTGTCATATCCTGTTATTAATATTGTTTATCGTGTGCTTGGAAACAATCACTGTGAGTGGTTGTTCGTATACTTATTGTTCCCCACTAAGCTTTATAGCTTAGCACGGGTGTTTATCCTTGTAGGTTCAAAGTAGGTCGTTACTTCAGGGTCAAGGCCAACACCAGCTAGGAAGAGAAGTTAAGATGTATGAATTGTACTATTATTTTACCTTTTGATTTGTGTAAATTTTATAAAAAGCAATGTAATGAACATGTTCTGTAAATAATAAATCAAAGTATGATTATAATGCAACAAAGTATAGGCTTACATAAATTGTTCTAATGTATGAATTAGAAAGTCAAAGTATAACCAATTGTATGACAGATGAACATATCATTAGTATTATATGTATTGTTTATTAAAAATATAAAGATAAGTACAGGAATCCAGATAGACTAGTGTGGTCTTTACACGTCAACAATCTATGTGTGTCCATAGCTGATGATGTCCATAGCTAATGTGTCATAGCTGATGATGTGGCAATAAATCCATCTCCATGTGTGTTCGATTAAGATGACTTTTTTGTAAAAAGATGATATGTTTAGCGACATTTAAATCCAAAAAATAAGTCAGTTACTTTTGGATGATAAGTCGTAAGTCCAATAATCGTGGGTGAAATTGATCCAAACATGGGATGTGCCACATGTGTGTCTAGGCATATGACGTGGCATGCCATGTCATCAATCTAGCAAGGGTCCTCGTTTAAAATCGATGAATATGATTTTTATGCAAAAATGTGATAAGTTAAGTGACTTTTAAGTCACGAAAAAAAATCAGTTACTTTCAGGTGATAAGTCGTAAGTTTAGTGACCGTGAATGAAATTGACTCTATCTTCTTCACATCCTATGTTTTTATACCAATCCAATAACTAAAATTTGAAGTTGAGGAACAAACAGACAAAGAGGGAGAGGAGAAAAAGATAAATAAACAATAAATTTTTGTTTGGATGGGAGTAACTTGGTGGGAAATTCAATTTACTTTAATGAACTAAATAAAAGTAATATAAATTTAATTTACTCTCATTTACTTTTTGTTATTGGTTAGTTTAAAATAAATATAGAGTAACTTATAGTTCCTTTATATATATATATATACACACACACTGCAACTTATAGTTACTCTCAAATTGGAGTTAAATATTTTAGGTTATACAGAGCAAATTGGAAAATTTAATTTACTATGATTTACTTTAAATTACTCTACATCTTGATAAATCAAAATATAGTAAATTGAACTTATTCTCTTTCAATTACTTCCAATTACCCCCAATAACTTTCATCTAAACAAAGTCTAATGGATGTCATCAAAATTAAATTTAAGTGAATGAATGAGTGTTTTAATATTTTTAAAAGATTTAATAAGATAATGGGATACCCGATTAGTTTAATTTTAAGGATAATATTGTTAAATGGTACTCCCTTCCTCTTAAAAAATTGTTGTTTTAGCGTTTTTTTTGTCTCAAAATTAGATATGGTAGAAGTGTTTAATCAGACGGATTCATACTATTTTTTTTTTTAAATTTGACTTTTTAAGGTCACTTTCATATAAGATCATTTATCATTTAGGGTGGGTTTAGGTCACAATTAAGACTAAAAAATCAAATAATTCCTTAGTGTATCAAATTAGATCCAAAAATCGAACCAAACTGGATTTAAAATAATTTAATATATTCGATTCAATTTTAAAATAAAAATTCGGTTATATCAACTAGATTTTCAATATTCAAAAATCATTAAAATTAAATCGATCAAATTATTAATAAAATTATATCATTTTGATATTGAAACCTAAGGTTGACGACGACGGAAATAAAGTGAAATAAAGAGGACGTAGAATAAGGGGATTAGCAATAGAAAACATAAGAAAAAATCGTGAGATTCTTGACAAACACACACACATATATATATATAGGTGAGAACTGTTTTAGATCATAATAAGCATATACCAATTTTAAAATTATAGACTAAAATATATAATTAACAAATGAAACACTAAAATTCAAAAGATATATATTGACGTGGTTTATACCAATTGAACAAACCTCATCCAATTATAAAAGGAGAGAAAAGTTCAATTCTAACTAAAAATATTCTAGAAATAAAATACATTAATTTTATATCAACAATAAAGATAAAATATTTTTTATTCCCAAATTTTTTATAAAGATTAAATTTAAATTATATTTATTTGACATAAACAATAGTGAAATTATATTTAAATTAAAATCACTATCAATATTATTTGTATACAATAGAATAATAAATTTATTTATAATTGAAAATATTAAATTTATTCATAACAGAGTTACATGAATAATATGCAATAATTTTATAAATACATGTTTTTTTAATTTAATTATATACTAATATATAGCAAGAAGGAAATATTAAAAAGTCAAATTTAATGATTATTTATCACTGATTGTTAATTACAAGAATATATATATATATATATATATATATATATATATATATATATATATATATATATATATATATATATATATATATATATATATATATATATATATATATATATATATATATATATATATATCACTAATTGTTAATTACACGAATATATATAAATTTGCTAACTAAAATAACATTGTATTGAATTTTGACGAATGAGATCTGAATTTTTTATTTCCTTTATGTTTTGCTTACTGTTCGTGTAAACATATATGCACCCAAAATAGCATAAATCCAATAAATAAAGGTAAACGCTTTACATCTTGAAACGCATATTCTTTTGACACTAGCGGAAGTAAAGGTATCTTTCTTTTCATGTTACTGCTATAGGCTTTCAACCACAAGCACGTATGCCGAGAAAAAAATGACAAACCCACAGTTTAAATGTCTCTTGGAGTAAAGTGAGTAAAATGAATAGAGACTAATTTTTTGTGTAGAGAGAGTAGCCTTAGATTTTTTAAACGCCTATTTATAGAGGCTATTAGGAATGAGCATGGACCGGTTAACCGGTCCATTAGCAAAAAAATTAACCAGTCCATATACATCGATTTTTTCAAAAGACTAACCATTAACCAGTCCATTGCGATAGGTTAACCAATCCATCGGTTTCGATTTTTTGGACTAGTTAACCAATTTTTTTCGGTTAACCACTACAATTATAAAATGCAATTAAAAATTTTAATTATCAAATACTTAAAAATAAAAATTGAATAACATAATTAATTCAATATGTTGTTCAAACTCCTATCCACCCAAATTATCAAGAATTTTAGTTTCAAAGCACAATCGGTCTATATTTAGCAGGACAATCGAAATTAAAGGCAATTTATCTAACTGGTCAATTTTTTGAAGAAAAATAAAGTAATATTTTCATTAGTGATCAAATAAATCTCCTATGGAAGTAATCATAAGCCAAAGCTTATAAGCTAAGTACAGATCAATATAAGTGCAGCTCTTTTCTTTTGTTTTTAATGCATTACCGATCATAATTGGCATATTGAGGCAAAAATAATAATGCTCTAGCAACCAAAACTTAAGATTATAAGCACAAGGTTTGACCTGAGAAGTCAAAAGCAGTTATGATAACTACCAAACTAAATTACAAGAGAAAGGTATAATATGACTTCATTACAAAACCAGATAGCCATTAATCAGGAAAAGTAAAAAGTTGATAAGTTAGTGTCCTACAGAGTAAATTTGTAGCTTTAGCTTTATTTCAACCAAATAAGTAAGCAGCCAATTTTCACAATGGCATATGGGGAATCTGGAGCTCTATTGAAACATGTGTTATCGTATTATTTTTTCCCTTATAGGAGCACATGTGTAATGGCCCAAATACCGAGCTAGTCATAAATAGTAATTTCCGACAGTGAATAGTGATACCAAAGTGAATAGTGTTACTCGGAGTCAAAAAATATTTTGTTGGAACATTGGAAAGAAAAGGTTAGCAGGAGTCCAAAAATATAATTTGGACTGAAAATAACATGAAATGGATCATTAAAAATCAAAACTAAGGAAACAATCATGGTTCTAGTTCAAAGGGTGCCCTGAGTTGACTAAAATTTGGCTGGAACCTTAAAAATAGCTAACGACCTCTACAAATTGCCATAATTACCAAATCTACATTAAATGGGATGTAGAATCATTTGGTAAAGAAAAAGTAATTTTTCAGTGATGCAAAAAATCGAGCTACCGAACTGGTAAAAGTGGACCAGATCAAAAAATAGTCTTCGATTTATTCAAAAATATTCATGAATCCTAATGAATATATATTGAGAATTTTGAAAATATTTTTGGGAAGATTTAAACTCAAGAAGTAAGACAAAAATAATGATTTCGGTTTAAATAGTAACCGATCAACTGTAGACTTGATTGGGGCTTTAAAAATAGCAAATGATTTTCAAAACTTTCAAGTTGGTCCTTTTTTGAGGTGTAGAATTATTTGGTAGAAAAAAATTAATTTTTCGGTAACACTGAAAAATTGTTAATCGGACCGGTTTAAGTGAATCAAATTGAAAATGAACTTCGATTGAGCCAAAAAATTTTATGGAGGCTATATTATATATTTTAAGAATTACAAAATTAATGTTGAGTGAAATTGAGTTTTAAAAGTGAGAGAAATAATTTATGAACGTATATTGGGCTTAAAAAGGGAATTAGGCTTGAACTAGGCCCAACCATCTTGGTTGGACCAGGCTCAGCCAAATTAATCCTTTAAATACCTTACAAATCTACAGATTTCCAGAACCTCACTAGATCTCATGATCTCTTCTCCCCTTTCTCCTTGGCCCAATGGCTTTTCACCATTTTATCTTGATTTTCTTCTTTTCTTTGCTAATTTCTCACCAAATCACACCTTCTCAAGTAAAGTCTAGCTCTTCTACTAGTTCATGGAGGCCTCTACTCTTTAATGTAAGGGCTGAAAGTGTTATAAATCAAAGGAGAAAGTGGATATGTAAAAATTGAGGTAAGTGGAAATGGAAGTTTTAATTTAATTTAAAGGTTCTAATAGATGATTTAGGGTATGTATGTTAGGATTATGTGGTTTATTTGAATTAAGGAAGCAAAAAAATGAGGGATTCTTACCTTTAGAATTTTGGCCATGGTAGGGGAAATTGTAAAAAACGGAATTTTCAACTGAAAAATGGTGGAAATGAGGAACTAGGTGTGAAAAATAAGGATTCAAAATTAATGGATACACATTCTTTTATTTTTCATTCAATTTAAGCATGATTGTGTGTATGTTTGTATGATAAAATTGTAATATGTACGTGTATAATATGAAATAATTGTGGAAAAGTAGTGTTTAGCATGAGAAATGATTAAGGAAAGTGCTAAAATGAAAAATAGACAAATTGCCAATGAAATCTCTAGTTGGCCAAATTTATGGTGATATTGTAATATGAAAATTTGATTATTTAATGAATAATTAAACACGAAAATTAAGTATGAGTTTAAAATAAATTATTGAAAATTTTTAGAATTTATTTGGATATATTTTGAATTTGAAATGCATTATGCCAAGATGAAATTAAATGAAATATGGATAATTAAGATTGGAATTATGCTTAAATAAAGTTAAGGGACTAAATAGAAATTTTGCATAAAATACCATGAAATTTTGTGTAAAGAATAATTATTTAATGGGATTTTTGTAATTATAGTAAGTATGAAGGGAAAAATAGTAAATAATAAAAATTTTAAGGACCAAAATGTAAATTACCATTTCAAGGAATAAATATAGGGGCTAAAATACAAATTTGCCCTTTAAAAAGAATTAGAAGTGAAAAGAAGTTAAATTGATAAAATGGAAATTAATTAAGACAAAATAAGGTAAAAAGTGATTGTAGGGATCAAATTGAAATTTTCCACATAAATAAAGGAGTAAGTGAAATTAATATAAAAATATATGTGTTAAGAAAATTAAAGGCAAAGAAAATCAAACAAGTTAAAAGAGAAGACAAATGAAACCTAGGGTGACGGATAAAAAGTTTAGGGGTTTAATTGTAATTTTACCTTCAAGTATAAATTTTTTTTATAAGATTTAGTAAGAAAAGATTAGAATAAATATAAGAAATGAAAGAAAAAGAAATAAATTTGAAATTTAATTAAGCCAAGTATAAAGTAATAAAAGGTTTAAGGGTTAAACTGTAATTTGATATTTGAAAAATAATTATGTGATAATTATTTAAGAAAAATAAGAATTCAAGCGACCCTATAGCAAAAAGGTCAAATAGATGAAAAAAAAATTAAAATTATAAACACAGCAAGAGAAAGGATAAAATTGTAATTGCAAGAAATTAAAAGGACTGAATAGTAAATTAACTAATATTTGATATTAAGAAGTCAAAGTAAATTAAATAAAATAAGAATAATAAAAAGAATGAGAAAAGTAAGAATATTAATGAGAATAAGCAAATGTAATAATATATGTGTATGAATGGAAATTTATAGTTTTGTGTAGAATACACATGTATGATTATTGAATAATGGTAAGAACTATGCAAAAAGTGTGTGTGTGTATGTGTATAGTACATGCACAGATAAAAAAATTGAATTATAAATGAATGAATATGACATGAGTATATGAATAAGTTATACGTAAAAGTATGTAAGGAAAATATTGATACATGGACATGTATGAAATGTAATAAACAAATATATTTTTGCCCTTGGTTGTTTAGTAATGAGATCCAGTTCAGAATATAGTTGGTTAGCTATAGGCATATATTTACTGCGATCCAAGTCATGACAACTCGATTTGGTAGGCTAATAATGGTCTATTTCATGTTACATGTTCACAGATTTAAATGTATTACGCTGTTCATGCTCAGTGATCCTTCAGGGTCACCCATTGTTGGACCTTCGGGTCCGTGTTCCGTGTATTCGATTCAGAAATTTCTATCGGACTAATGCTAGGGGCAACTCAAGAAAATAAGACAATAAATATAAAATAAGCAAGTCAAGACAAGCAAGAATTTAATTAACCAAGTTGTAATTTAACAACATTAATGTTATTGATGCAACTAAAATGTAAATAAGTATAAAAGTGCAATTAACAAACATAATTATAAAGAGACAGTGATAATAATGAACAAGTAAAGGGTAATATGAATTAAAATGTCCATATGCAATATTAATATAAATCATGAAGAATAAAAAAGGGGCAATAATGTAATTAGACATGACAATATAGGAAAAACATGTTAAGACAAATAAGCAAGAATTTTAAAGTAAGAAGAAAAAATGGATTGTAGTACGAGTAAGAAAGAAACATAAAGGTAAAATAGTAGCATCACCACGCTACACATGTTAAACTTAGAGCAGTGGAAACAAGAAATAGGAATATAGAAATAATTATAAGGGTAATAGTGACTAATTAAAATATAATCAAAAGTTAAAGGATTATTTTGTAAAATATTACAATGAACAAAGGAAATAATTAAAATGCTAATTTATGTAAAGGCATGATAAGTAAGTATTAAAGATAAGATAATTACTGAAATAATTCAAGTAAATACAGTAATGAATAAGAATAAAGTTACGACCAATGTTAGTAGTATAAGTAAGATTATGAAATAATAGTAAAGCTTTAAATAAAATACATAAAAATACACACTCTAGAATATGGGAAAAGATAAGAAAATTAATCAGTAATTGACACTACTAAGTTAAAATGGGAGCTTAAGAAAATGAAATTACTGAATGATGTAAGTAAATAATGAAGACTTAAAGAAAAGTAAGTAAATACATTGCAATGATGTAAAGAAATAAATAAAGATAAAAAGATTGATTAATTGGAATATTGGAACTGAAATAAAAGCTAAGCACAATGATACAAGATAAGTACGGAAAGAATAAATTTTTAAGTAAATAAATGACGGATTAAACACATTTAATATAAGATAAAAACTTAAATGATATAAGTACGTATAAGATATATAGGCCAACATCATGAAATAAATTTAATAAAATAAAATATAATATGAGCTACTAACAGGCTAATAGAAACTCACGAAATTAACGAAAAATCAGAAGTAATGGACAAGTAACATATGCTGGAAAAGATAATAATATTTATGCATAAATACAATAATGACAATGACAGTGTGTGCTTGCATGTGTATATGTGTGTTTGGCTGTTTTGAAAATATTAGACTTGTATCCACCATTGAGTATGTTATGCTCAGCGCATAGTATTTTATTGCGCATAGGTTATGGAAGTTCGTAAGGACTCAGAGGGAAACTGAGAATTTTATGTATGACCGAGAAGAGTATTGAAATAAGGTTTGAAGTATAGTTAGTTTTGCTAGGTACATGTAATTCTTAAATGCAAGTATGTATTAATTGTTATGAATACATTTGTATATGAGTGAGGAAAAAATTCCTACTCAGTGTACTATACCATGCAATAATAATATTGATGTGATATCTATTTATGGCATGTATAGTACTAGTAGTTTATAAAGGTGTTATAATTTTATTGGTATCAGAGCAAAGGTTTAGCCGATCCTAAGATCGGAATGGTATAATAAAGGACATTGTGATATGTATACATGCCAAGAGTAGGTCTTGATATCCGATGTACGATGGACATAAGAATAGTTGAGTTACTGGATTGTAAGGACAAAAGCATGTGACAATTATTGGTGTGTAAATAGGATAAGCTATTTGAACTGATTTTCTCCATTGAGAGATTTTCTAATTTAAAAGATGTCACTATGGTTCTAACATGAAAGGAAATTTTGAGAACAAAATTTTTATTAGTAGGGAAGATTGTAATGGCCCAGATATCTCTAATTAGCTTGAATCACTTCCATTCTTCCTTTCTCTTTGCTTTTTCCTCCTTTAGCATCATTGTCCCCTTGTTTTCTTCTTTAAGACAAAAATGGAAAAAAGGAACCCATGAGTTTTCATCATGATTTAAGAGAAATAAAAACTACCACATACTCTCCTAATTATGCTCTTCATGCTCATATAAATTTTCCTCACTAATTCCATCTAAAACTTATAAAATCACAAAATTTGACTTAACCTTTCTTACCTTATTTCTCAAATTCTTAACTTTCCCTTGCTATAATTATTTCTCTAGGTTAAAGAGGATCAAATTCTGAGTATATAGTCAAACTTTGGGCTGGATATTTGAGGAAAGAAAGCTTGACTATTTATAAGTGGCCTTTTTATATGTGAAATGAATGGCTAGGATTCATCCATTTACTATTGAATCCAAAGGCTTTAAATTAAGCCATATGTCACCTACACTGCAAAAAAAACCTAGAAATAGCAACGGAATTGATTCCATTGCTAAATTAGCAACAAAATTGAAATTATGTTGCTATTTAGCAACGAAGAATATATTCCATTGCTAAATTTGGTTAAACTTTGCAGATTTAGCAACGAAAATATATTCGGTTTTTTTTTTCATTGCTAAAAGTGGAGAAAATTATTAGCGTCAAAATTTAGCAATGAAAATTAGCAACTGAATACCTAAACCATTGCTAAAAAGGTACCAACGGTTGGCGGAGAAATTTTGGAAAAAAATAGGTACGAAAAAAATTTCCGTTGCTAAAATTGCAACCGAATTAAAATTCCATTGCTATTTTAGCAACAAAAATTGAATTCGGTTGGTATTTTTGGTGCCAAATAGGTGGAATAACTTTAGATCTAAAAATACTAATGGAATTATTTTTTCGTTGCTAAAATAGCAATGGAATTTTAATTCTGTTGCTATTTTAGCAACTAAAAAATAATTCCGTTGGTATTTTGCAGCTCATGTGGAAAAATTTTAGGACCAAAAATACCAACAAAATTTTGTTTTTGTTAGTAAAATAGCAACGAAATTTGATTCGGTTGCTATTTTACCAATGGAAAAGAATTTCGTTGGTATTCGGTTGCTAAATTAATAGAGTTAGAAAAATTCAATTCCAAATTAGCAACAGAATTATTTTTCCATTGCTAAAATAGCAACGAAAATCAGATTATGTTGCTAAATTAGCAACCGAATAGAATTCCATTGCTATTTTACATATTCAATGAAAAATAGCAACGGAATTATATTTTCATTGCTAATTTTCATTTTTAATTAAAAATAGCAACGGAATTCATTTTTGGTTGCTAAAATAACAACGAAAATATTATTCCATTGCTAATTTAGCAACCAAAATAAATTCCATTGCTATTTTCATTTTTGCCCTATTGCCCACCCTAGGTATAAATAGTCCATTTTTGCAGCAGTAAATAGCCCTAGGTATAAATAAAAGAGGAAAGGATGAAAATGAAAGGAGAAGGGGGGAACGAAGATAAGGGAGAATGAAGAGGAAGATGAGATGAAAAATAGCAGAGCTAACAAGTGGCCGCGCGGGCCACTTTCATCGATGGCAACTCGCATGAGCCATTGCTCGTTCCCCATCATCGGCATCCAACTTCTTGTCGTTCTAGCTTGATTCCTCTCTCTGTTGTGATCGCAGCTGCTTCTTTTCTTACCTGCGATCGGTGACGACAAATGACAACATGAACGATGATAGCGAGATCTCGATGCTCTGGCGATTAACGATGTTACTATGAATTTTTAAGATTTCTTTTGTTAAATAATTATTTGTCTTTCTTTCCCAGTTGAGAATCATGACTATGGAGCTCTTGGAAATTTAGCCTTGTGAACTGAAGTTCACTTGTGAGTATTTGAGAATTTGCTCTCTGTATTTCAATATAATATTGAATTCAAATTCATTATTTTTTGAACTTTTTATGCATGTATGAGTTAAATTTGAGGTTAGGTTATATATTTCTCATTCATCAAGTAGCAAGTTCGTGTTCGATTCAACTAAGTAATAAGTCTGATCAGTATATCTTGAAAAGTATGCTTTTTCTTTCAGAGTTTGTACTGTGTTCTCAACTATGTAGGTCAATATTTAGCCCTAACAAGTGAGCTTCTGCCTTCAATCTTTCTAGACTAAAGGAAAAGTAGCCCTAACAAGTTATTTCATAACTGACATTCGTTTGGACAAGTCAAGGTTATAATTTTGTTTTCATATTTGTGCCCAAAGTTATTCCTTTTACAATCTCTTTGTGCCATTCCCTTATGTATACTTGTGATTGGTTCTCATTGGTGACTTTTTTCAGGAAATGAGGAAGTAAAGCTTGCAGTTTTGTCTGTTGTTGCCTCTTGGGCAGCACGAACTGCTGATGCTTTTCAGCCATATTTGGTTTTTTTATTGGCTCTGGTCTCAAGGAGAAAGAAGTTCTGAGAAGGGGGCATCTTCGTTGCCTCCGTATAATATGCAAAAATAGTGATGCTATTTTGTAGGTAAACTGGTAAGAGTTGATCCAAGTGTAGACTGCCTCGTTATCATTTTATTGATACTTTTTAGTTTTGCTTTATAGATATCCTCTTTGCTTGGGCCTCTTATTCAACTTATTAAAATAGGTTTCACTAAAGCAGTTCAACTTCTTGATGGCTTATAGGTGGAAAGATTGCATCTGCAGACATTAAAGCAGGTTCTTGTAGCTCTCTTAAAATAATTATTGTTCTTTTTCCATTGATGAGAAGGATATATACATTGACTTAAACAAGAATTTTTTTACCCTTTTCATTATGATACTACTTTCACTTCTGATCTTTAGATGTAAATGTTTAAGCCGATTATTTTTCTCCTCCTTTTTGTTTCAAAGAGGAGACACTGGTATAGGAAAAGATCTGGTCATTAATATCTCAAAGTGAACCTTCAGTTGTACAAATTTCAATGGTAGATGCTTGCTCACTTTTTGGTTTTAGTATGCTTTTTTGGATCCCTTTGTATTTAACATTGATTGTTTGTTGCTTAGGTTTTGAAATTATCCGCTGAGGAATGCATGGCTTGTGTTGAACTTCTTGAGGTGTTGCTGGTGGAATATTCACGCAGGTGTTGTCACTTATCCCACATTAGTTTGCTATCATAATATTGTAATTACTGCCTTCTACAAGGAACTAAGCAGCTCCTTTCTTTGTTATTATGTAGAGTGTTGGAAGCTTTTTCAGTCAAATTACTGTTACAGGTAATACCAGAAAGGATTTCATGGATTCCTTCCCTGGGATATGAATATAGGACAGCTGATTATCTTTTTGGTGCGGTTAATAATATACTTGCTATGCCATCCAAGTTGGGATGTTCGAAAAATGTCACATAATGCTACTAGAAAGATAATTTCCTCTGTCCCACAATTAGCTGAAGTTTTTTTAATAGAGTTCACATTATTTCTCTCTGTAGTTGGAGAGAGGATATTTTTTCTCGAAAATAAGGTAAATAGCAGTTGATGCATATAGCTAACTTGTTTTTCTTTTGGTGTTTGTTGTGTATTAAGAGTTCTTTTCGTACTTCTAGCAAGTACATGTAAGAGGCAGAAATACTTTGATCACCTCCCTTTTCAAATTCCATTATTGTTGATCATTCATATTTCCTGTGTCTATTTCGTGGTAGCAGTGTTTCTATACCCATTCCTCTTCTTTTATGGATTAGGTCTGAATATATGGATCTATAGTGACACAGATAATTCATTGGATACTCAAGTTCCCTTTCTTCCATCGATCGAGGTTTTAGTGAAAGCTTTAGTCGTGATATCATCTGCAACTATTGCTACATCTCCTAATTTATCTGCACAAATTCTATTCTGCTCACATGATCCTTGCCTACTTGGCATTGCAAAAAAGGATGCAGTTTGAAAGGTGATCTTTCTGTCTTAGCCTCTCTCTTGCTTGCTCATTGGCTGTAAGTGTATGTACATAAATTAATTGTAAAGTTATTTGAATTGGCAACATAAATGCTGCTGTTAAGAGGAATAGTAGCTAAGTTTATATTTGCCTATAAAGGCCAAAGTGTTAAGTAATAAGCTAAACTTGTTGTGGTTGGTAGTTGAATGTGTTTTCATGCCTATATGAATTGGAAAATGTTTCTTTTGCTATTTTCTCTTATCATTTTTCAGAAGTGTAAATGAGCTGTTCATTTTTTTATTCTATTTAGTTTAAAATTGGCTAACAAAGAATTATAAAATTATTAAGTTTTGGTCCAATTTTTTTATGTGAAATTTCTTTTAAGCACTCATTTTTTATAATAGAGGCATAAATAATTAGTAGCGTACGAACATATATGTTTTTAGCAATCTCCCTATAGGTTTTTCTATTCCTTGGACACTTAAAAACGTGCATCTGGTGAAATGATTATCCTTGTATCTGACAAATTACAATACATTTTAAGTTTGTAAATTTTTCTGGTGGAACTCATGGATAAATTTTTGTGTGCTTACATAGGTAAAATATTCCATTGCAATTTGTTATTCTCATTTTTATTTCAGTTTTGTAGTAATCACGTTAACAATAATATGACAACTAAGGGGTAGAAAAGAAATCATATGAGAACTGCATATTAGGTGGGATTATTGTATATACAGTTTCTTGAATTATTGTCTATGGATTGCCTAAAGGATATCCCATTAGGGAGAAACTGCTAAATCTCACGATGGTGAAGTTCTGTTAACATAGATGAATGTTGATGCAAAAGCAAATCATTTTTATTTTGCCAATTTTGAGGCTGGTCTTGGACAAGCATTTTTAATTGCAGAGGGTCCGTAAATGTTTGCAGACGCTTGGGTTTGATGTCATCAGCTTTGTTTCTGCAGATATTGAGAATGTATGCAAGGTCTGTTCCAACTCATCTTAATTCTCATTTAAATGAAACTAGATCCATGCCAAATAAATATATGCCTTCAATTACTTATGTGATGTGAATTAACCAAAAGATATGTTAGCTATGTGTTGTTGTGGAACATCTTGTAAGAACAAAATGTTCCTAAGAGGTCTCCTTCCTCTGCTACTATTTCTCCTTTTGCTCTATCTTTGCACTTAACAAGTTGATGCAGAAACAATAATAGGTTACAAAACTGAGACCATGTTGGCAATAATTTTTGGTCTCTTGTGTTCTTGGAGACATTATTTCTTTTTCAATATTAGAAATCTTTTCTACAATTCTAGATACTTTTAATCAATTTTGTGATCTTAGTAATTTTAAGTTGTTGCAAGCTAAATTATGAAAGAGGTTTTAGAATATAGTCCATTTGTGCATCCTTGGATGAAGCTATGTTCTCTCTATGTGTATTTCAATTTGAAGTGTTTGCAAAATAAGACTTATTTTTATTGTCTAGTGTATTGGTAGCTGTTGAAAATACAAAATTGGAGTTTACAAAGTCTTTATAGAATTTTATCCAAAAACACAAAAAAGATAAAAAGAAAAAGATATTATCCCACGGAGCATGATGTGAGAAATCCCCATTGTGGAAGATACATGTTATTCTGTTTCATGTTTTGACCAAGTATTTGCTAGTTTTCCCAACTTTCATCTTTATTTTCCCATCTCTTTCACTTATTTCCTCCTAAGTGATTATTTTAATTTTTGTATTTATTTGTTTACTTCTCTACAATTATGAATAACCATATTTGTGATCAGCATTCAGCTGTATTGTTCCTTTTTACAGAATCTAAGGGGGCCAAAGGGGTTGATGAGTTCGAATGTCCTTGAACAAGAAGCAGCAATAAATTCTTTGACAACATTGATGTTAATTACACCAAGACATACTTATGTGGAGTTTGAAAAGGTTTGTTTCTTATATGTTGTCTTATATATAATTTTCTTGAATGGTAGCCCATGATGGCGCTAGCATTGTGTTTTGACCAAAGCCTTTTTTTTTATCTGCTAGGCAGCATTAAAAAAATCTTGAAAATCGTTATGCACATGATATACTTTCAGAAACAAACATCCGGGTATTTTTTATGTCTATTCGATTGATTTGGGATTTTCCAGATGACAAGTTAATGACTATTAATTAATTTTTTTGTTGTTTATTGTTACTTATAAACCATGCACAGCTGAAATAGGGATATTACTAAACATTTATGTGTTAGGATTGTCTTTTTTTTTCTCATATGCTTTATGGCACATATCAAAATATACTACTCTTGATGTCTTCATGATGTCCTTCAGCAAGATCCTAAATTTAATTTTGTTTCAAGTAACTGTGGTGGATATTCTTATGATTATTTAGCAAGGTAGATATTGTAGTTTATGGTTATTAACAACTCTTTTAGAGCTTTTTACTTTAGAAATAATAAGACCCTGACAACGACGTTAATTGTTCTTGTGATTGCTAATATTATTGTTCATTGAAGAATTTTGTGAATCTCTATCATTTTTGTGTTTATAATTGTCTGTAGGTCGCTTCAGAGAAAAAGGCTTTTCTCCATTGTCTTTAATTTACAAGTAAGGTCTTCTACTTTTATTTGAATTTGTAATTGACTTTATGATTTCAATGAGAAGGTAATTGAAAAGTTTGTGAAATTTGATTATTTTTGCTTGCTTAGATAGTGTGATTTTGTAATGTATTATCTATATATTTTTTGCGAAAAAAATAATAAAAAAAAATTATAATAATTTTTAGTGGCGGAATGGCAATGAAAATTCCGTTGTAAATTTTTTTATAATATTAGCTAAATTTAGCAACGAAATTACTAATCCGTTGCTAAAAATAGCAACAAAAATATCAATTTCGTTGCTAAAAATAGCAACAGAAATTAATTGTCGTTGCTATTTTTGACGAGTTCACCGGATTCTACATTGGTTGGATTTTGTAACGGATTTGAAATTTTGTTGATAAATTTAGCAACGGAAAAAAGATTCGATTGCTAAAAATACCAACCATCAAAATTGCAACTGAATTTTCCGTTGCTATTTTCGGTTGCAAATTTTGATTAGCAACGAAAATTCAACAAATTCGGTTGCTAATTTTCGCTACTATTTGCTAAATTTCTTGTAGTGCTATACACCCATTTGTGCACATCCTACTACTCTAAGCTTGTAGAAACCTGATCATAACTTCATTTTAATGATATCTATGTCCTCATATGACCAAAGTTACCGAATTTAATCTTTCAATTAACCCGATCTCGATTTTGCACCCTGAATATTGAATATTTGTTTTCAATGTCAGAATTTACTAAAATTTTTCCTCGCATGCACTAGCATACTCATGACCATGTGGTTAAAGTTTCAACTAATTCTGATATCATTTTGATATACTTCTGGCTTTGACAGCCTATACAGCCAGTCCGAAACCCAAAATCCCAAAACTGCCATAACATTTATTTTTGACCTTAACTAGTTTATTTAAATTATTACTAACATATGTATTCCATCAGAATATTTTTTGGAGGTCAGTACACTCATTTAGAGTCCGGTCAAACTTTCAGTCAACCATTTTTACGGTACTAAGGAAAAACTTCTCTATTTCGTTTAAGGGTCGCACTACAAGAAAAATGCTCTTTAACGAAAGGAAATTCGATCGTTAAAAGTTAAAATCCGATTGTTAAAATACTATAACGACCGAAAAAATCCTATCGTCACCGATCGTTAAAAGCCCCGTCGTTAATAGTATAAACGACCGGATAGATTTTCGGTCATTAAAGGTATTAAAGACTGTAACAAATTGGGACGTTAAATATAAATTGTTAGCAATGGGATTTTCCTTCGCTAATTGTGTTATGCTTTTAACGAATGAAATTTCGATCGTTAAAAAAGCCTTTTTAGCAGCCGAATTTTCCCTTCGTTAATTGTTTTCCACTTTTAGCGAAGAAAAATCTGGTCGTAAAAATTAACTTATAACGACCAAAATTTTTCTTCGTGGATTTTTTATATCTTTTAACGGAAGAAAATTCGATCGTTAATGATTACAAATGGCAACTGGATTTTCCATTGCTAAATGTAAATCCGATCATTAATATAAACAATTTTATTTAAATATTTCACGTACACCTCATTCACACTCCCACACATACATACATATCCAAAAATATAATAAATACTCTTTTCATAAATTGCAAAAAAATAATTACAAAGTATACCAATATTTCGAAATTATTTAACATTCTATTTGTTTAGAAAAATAGCCCTTTGATATACAAACATCTATCTAACTAGAATTTTCAAAAAAATAAATAATGAGCTTCAAATCTTCGTTGTCCATTGATCGAAAAACCTGTAAACATAAATTTATAATTAATATTCATTTATAAAGGCAATAGATCAAATGGCTAAGAAAGTAAAAAATAATAATAAGTTTAATAATATATTAACAACATATTATCATATTGCAAATTAACAGAATGAAAAATTATGTAAAAAGACTATAGGAAATACATGTAAAATGCAATCATAATAATAAAACAAGAAATTATTAATATTTCAAATAAAACAACTAGAACCTTCAGTCATAATGTATGATAAAAGATTGAAGAATCTTACCCAAAAATTGAAGCAAACATTGGGGTTAAAAAGGTGAGGGAACTGAGCTTTGCCAGGCTACCTAAAACATTTCGATGATAAAAAATCAATTTTAAAAAAAAAATCCAATTTAACCTAAAGTATTCAGTCTAGTTAGGAGCAAAAAAGCTAATTAACTTGTTGTTGCACTGTAGAAGAATACACCATAACTAATAGCACTTCCAAAAACAGAAGTGTACAGGAGTGCCAATATGTCACCTAGAGTTAGCTACTTGAGACCTTCACTGGACACAGGATCATGATTAAGAATCGAGAATACTGCAAGTGGGAGACCACCAATAATCGTGCGCTGCAAAAAAAAATAAAAATAAAAATTCATGCAAGTCTGTCATGTTCCATTCTTTTTGCTACAAGTTCGATTTAAAAACAAAATAAAGCAGTAGATATTTTAACATGTTCTTGGACACTCAATCTTGCATATTTTCATTACATCTAAACTATAATCATGCATGTTCTTTTATCACGCCAGTAATTCATTAAGGGTACATGTTTCACAGCACATGACAATAAAATTTTAAAAGTTAACAAATAAGAAAAAGGAAGGTAAACTGCAGGTTGAAACGTCTTGAGAATTAGTCCAGAACTTAACCAACATTTATGAACTGCTTGAAGGTTCCCCAGTTCCATGGATTCAGTTCAGTTCCATACATTAGGACTAAAGGTTCTAGTGGTTCATGTTCCTCCTATGAAGCAACCAGCATTATAAATACCCCTTTTCTCCACACTTCACCACACATATAATAAACTCTACTAAGGAAGTTCAGTCATATTGTTTAGTTTTCTCAAAAGAGTATAGAGAAAAAAGAAAAGGAAAAAAATGAAGTGTTTGTAGGTATTTTGCTGGTGTGCCTTGTTCTCAGTTCCTCTCTCTTTGAGGTTACAATGGTTGGTTCAGGTACGCATATGTATAGATATTATTTGTTTAAGAAGTTAATTTGGTGGGTTTTTTAAGTGTGAAAATGGGATAATTATTATTTGATTTAAAACAACATTCTGTGACTCCAAATGTGAGGCGAGGTGCTCAAAAGCAGGAGTTAAAGATCGGTGCTTGAAGTACTGTGGAATTTGCTGTGAGAAATACAAGTGTGTGCCCTCGGGAACTTATGGGAATAAGCATGAGTACCCTTGTTACGGGGACATAAAGAACTCCAAGGGCAAGCCTAAGTGCCCTTGATTCTTATACACTTAACAGATCTTTGCTCTTAAAGGCTTTAAAATGTTGTTTAACGGAGCTATGTCAAATATTTAATACATTATTATATATGTTAGTTATATAGCTTAATTATCATGTCACATAAATATATAGTGCAATTGAGCTCGTCTAAAAGTTATCAAGTTATCAGCATTGAAAAATCAATCAAAAATAATAAGCATTACTCAACTAAAAAAGTTGCATATACCTAAAAAATCCAGCTCATAAGAAAGTTAAAAGTGTAAGAAACTAACCATGTGCCAATCCAAATCACTAGTGTCACCAAGCTTCTAGCATTTCCCTTCATATTTATAGCGAAGATCTACCACACAATGAACCTAAGCTTTCAAGGACATAAACAATTTCAGGTGTGGAATACCAGCTACACAAAGACAAAAAAAAAATAGATAAGAAAGAAAATACATAAAGCAATGTAAAACAAAAGGAGGTTAAATAGGAACTTACTTCCACCTTGGAGAAGCATATAAAGCTTCGACTCATAGTGAAGCTGAGGGTGCTTAGTCTTCACAGATTATTGGAAAAAATATAAGAATGCAAGTCAATGGCAAAATAAATTGCACACTTCACTAATTTGCAGCATGTCAAAACATAAATAAGAAAGAAAGCATGTTAAAATTTAATACAAAAGAAAGACAACCCTTGGATTATGACCAAAAATAAATAAATGAAAATAGAAAAAATAATTTAAAAACTCACACGTAAAATGAAAAAGCTAAAAGAAGTCTTGTTGTTATCCAGTTAAAACAATCTCTTCCATGAAAGTTGTTGTAATAGACCTTTAATTAGTATTATAAACATGTTGGTTCAGCAAGCAATCACTTTTAATGCAAATTCAAAGGAGTTCGCTCCAAAATCTCCTTCTATCCATAATCATTATCTATATAGTCAAACTATTCTATGAGCCTCCAAATGATTGACTAGACAAGCTTATAAATAACCAAGAAGAAACTCTTAGCATCTAATGTCTAATATCTTAACAATTACCAGCCAAAGCCAAATTAGTGCTCATTATGGAAATAGAAAAACTATTCAATGAAAAGCAATAGGAACACCCACCACAAAATAAAAAGAGAGGAATATTAAGTGAGAAATTTCTACTTAGCAAATACAAACTTAATCGTGACAGTCACTAAAGCAACAAGTATGGAGGAAAAAAAACCAACTTAACAGCCACTTCCTCTCCACTCTGTACAATGACTTTTGAAACAAAGAAAGCCAACCATTAACAAAAGAATGCAAAACCTAAAGTCTCAAAATCCAAAAGCACAAAAAAGTGATAGTAATCAAAACAACTACGGGAGTTTCCAACTAAGCAAAAACCACATCAAAAAAATTAAGGGAGATGGAGAAAAAACAAGAGTCATAGTGTAAAAGCATGGGCAAAATAAATCTAGCTATTAGGTGATGGAGAATTATTAAATTAAGGGTTAATGGAGATGAATAATCATTATTTTTTCCACAAGGACATTATTAATTTGGAGGCAAAATAAATCCAACTGTTCTTTTCTAATGCTGGTACAAGGATTAATCCTCTCAACAGCATTTCAACAAATAGATTCTGGGTGGTTACAAGAATTGAAACAGTCAAATTATCCACACCAAGCATAATATCTAAATATGATTTTCACGGATAGCTACATGGAGAGAGATCTAAAATTTCAAACGCAACAAAAGAGTAGGGTTTTAAGTTAAAAGATCCCATTTATAGAATTTACAGATAACAAAAGATCTTAATCTCACTTCTGTTCTGCTATAGTCGTATTCCCAGAAGAAACACAATTGAGGTCGTCCAAAATCAAAGCATAGACAAGTATAGATAAAGCCACAGCCATGGATATAATTGAATAGAACCTGGAAAAATTTAGCAACCCTAAGCTTATTTTCAATCATCGAATAGCAAAACGAACCTGAGAAAGAAAACATGATGCAAATCAAGAAGGCATGAAATAACGATGAGCGGCCTCTGAAGATGCGGGTAGAAACTGGACTCTCATCTATGGATTCTTGAGTATGAAAGAGGCTGGTAAGATAATATTCATCATTGTAATTTGTTCTTTTGGTATCTTGAGCTCTTATATTAGGTTTGGGATTTGTATTTTGCTGGAAACAAATTTGAAAGATAAAGCATAATATGTTCCCGTTTTAGAGAAAAAGAGATGGAAAAAAAAGGGATAGAATTTATCTTGTGTTTTATAGAGAATAGGTTTCCATTTTTTCCTAATTTTGAACTTTTCGTATTTTGCATTTTATTTTTTATAAAATAATTTTGAATTATTTTTTTTTTGGAGGTAATAGAATTTATGTCCCACTATTTTTTTAAAGATCATAACGACCGAAATTTTAATCTTTCAACGATCGAATTTTATCCCCTCGTTAAATAATAAATAAAATTTAAGATCTAATGACTGGATTAAATTTCCTTCGTTGTTTATATATTATTACGACCGGATTTTTATCCCTTCGTTAATTTTTGGTCGTTAAAAATCTATTTTCTTGTAGTGTCGATATAAGCTCATTTTCTTCTCAAATTGTACCACCAGACTCCGCTTAATATTTACTTTCATAAACTATTTTTAGACAAAACTGTCCGCCGGATCACCCATGCTAGGATTTTCCTAGCCCGAGCACATTTAACTTTTATACATTTTCCAATTTTCCTGTCTTATTAAACTCTGATTATTTCAAAATTTATTCTAGGATAATTATTCATGCTTGATATCGTGCCTTACATGATAGATGCAAAATTTCGTCCTCGAAATTTATCTGAATGGCAAAACTGTAATTACTACTATCCCATGATTTCTCAAATTTTCAAATTATTTTCTCCACATCATGACATGTTCAAAACACTTTAATATAACATATGTATGTTCTTTAACTGATTGCTTCATCAACCTGAGTTATCAATAGCCTTTCATCAATTAATAGATCTTTTATCTAATGGTAGCTGAACATCCTTTAACCTTTTTAACAAATTTTCATTGACTACACTACTTTTTTTAGCTCTAGGTCATCCATACTTCCATTGCTCAACTCTGATGTTGGACTTCTGCTTATTGTGGCAAGCAGTACGATGCATCAATTTCTGAATGCATAACTTATTTATAAACTTTATCAAAATATTTCCTTTTTCTGACGTATCATTTAGTATACATATCCTCTTTATTAAGAAGGTCTATATTTATTGTCCACTCATGATTGGTTAAATAACTAATAGAAATCAAACATCTATTTGAACTTTATATGGCCTTTACTTGACGTAATATGACGAAATCTATACTGGGTTTTAGCTATAACCCCTCGCTAGTATAAAAAAACTGCCACTGTCCATATTGAATGTAAGGCATGCAACTGAATGACTGTGTAATGACAAATGCATATATGTACTGTGTAGGAGTGTACACGGTACGGTCCATCCATTTCAGAGATTTACAAATCTCCATATTATTTTAAAATTTTAAATATTTTAAAAATTAAGTATTGTAACTATCTTGAAAATTCAAGATAATTCGATACAGTTCTATAAAAATTCGATACAATTCAGTACTATTTTTCGGTTCTTTCGGTACAAAACAATACAATACAATCCGGTATTTTGGATAATTCAATATTTTTAAAATTTTACATCTTTTAAGACATTAAGATGAAAAACATCAGTCATTTATCAGTCCATGTATCTATTAAATTATTAATACCTATGATGCTCTATTTGAGAATCAAATAAGCAAACATGTATTAATAAAAATCTGTACAAATATTGAATATAAAACTCAATTAATTTCTAATTAAGAGAAAATTTAGATAATGAAAATAAAATTCACACTACAAGAAAATTTGGAAATAGCAACGGAAATTAGCAACCGAATTTGGTGAATTTCCGTTGGTAATCAAAATTAGCAACCGAAAATAGCAACGAAAAATTCAGTTGCAATTTTGGCAGTTGGTAAATTTAGCAACCGAATACTTTCCGTTGGTAATTTAGCAATGGAAAATAGCAACTGTATTATATTCGGTTGCTAAATTTACCAACCGAATATCCGTTGCTATTTTTGGTTGCTAATTTTTATTAGCAACGGAAATTAAATTCCGTTGCTATATCTAACCAATGTACATTTCGGTTAGTTGGTCAACATTACCAACCGAATTCAATTTCCGTTGCTAAATTTAGCAACGGAAGAGTAATTCGGTTGGTAAATTTAGCAACCGAATTGTAATTCCGTTGCTAAATTTAGCAACGGAATAGTAGTTCGATTGGTAAATTTAGCAACGGAAATTTTGTTCGGTTGGTAAATTTAGCAACAAAATTGTAATTCCGTTGCTAAATTTAGCAACGGAAAATGAATTCGGTTGCTAAATAAAAACTATTGATTGTTTATAAATTGTAAAATTATGCTAGTTTTGTTAGATTGGCATAATATTTTAGTTAAATCAAATTATTTATTTATAAATAAATATAATTCAAATTCATTATGAAAAGAAAATATTGTTATTGATAATATAATATTAAGATTGTAATGCACAAAAATATAAATTCTAAAAATATAGTATATCACTGTAAAGTAAAATTCTATGAAAACCATAATAAAAACAGCATAAAATCAGTATCAATAACAATCTACAAATAAAAGTCTAAGTTATGTAGCTGGTGGAGGTGAAGGACACCATAATAAAAACAGCATAAAATCAGTATCAATAACAATCTAAAAATAAAAGTCTAAGCTAAGTAGCTGGTAGAGGTGAAGGAGAACGATTTGACTGATGGGCACCCCTGGTTTCCAAATCTTCTACTCGATTCTTTAGTTGGGTTACAGTATCCATCAACATGGTGATTGCGGTCTCTAGCTGAATGACTTTCTGAGAAGATTCGCATCGCTTACTACAAGCAGCTATAGATGATGTAGAGGAATTCGAATGTGAAGTATTTGTAATTGAACCTAAACCAAAAATCCTCCCACGGTTATTCTTACCACCAACTACTTGAAGAAAAATCTGACTCTCATCAACACTTTCAGAGCTCTGCCGCTGTTGAATGAGAGTCTCTTGTATTTGCTCCTATCATTACAATAATTAAAATTAATTAGCTATATTATTATAAAATAATTAATATTGATGTATAAATTTAACATACATTGAGTTGTCTACAGCGGGTATTGACGAATGTCTGACCATCATGCTTCTTTGTGTGAGTGTGCATAAAAACTTCAGGATATGTAGGCTTTCTACCCATAGTTATTTCCTGTATAACAAGCAATAATCAATAATAGTCAAAATACCACTGTTCATTCTACAATAAGGGAAAAAAATTTCACAATTACAACTAAAAAATAGAATAAAGAGTAATGTAGCATTCAGATTTACAAGCAAGAATGTAGCATTCAAATTTACAAGCAAGAAACAGATTGTAGCTAAAAGGTATAGGAAAATTAGCCTTTTACTACAGCAATAACTTGAGTTTTGAAAGAACACAGAAAGAAACAATTTAAACGAAAGGCGGATGAAGGACAAAAACAAACACATATAAGAGTTTAATTTATCTTCCAGAAAAACACACCATAAAAGAAATAGTCCTACTAGATACATAAACATGTGAAGCATATTTCATTTCAATGAGCCAACAGGTGACTAACATGTAATCAAGACCCCATATAAGTTGTTGTGGCAAACATTTTATCACCAATGACCCAACAAGTAAATTTCTAAAATGCTAAGGTTTTCCCTGAGTTGCTGGGACATTATGTAATACATTAAAGAATTTAGGATCGACATCAGAAGCTGTTTCAAAATAAAAGCACCTACAGAATCAAATTGACATAAAATGTTATGCCGTTTGTTATGGAGGTGAAGCAAAAAGCCAGGCAACACAATCATTTTCTCAAATAAATAACCAGTCTCGTAAGGGTTTTTGAGATGTACACACACAAACACATCTCGTTCTGAAAATTAAAAAAAAAAAGGAAAAGAGTAAATTGTAAAAGGATCATACTGCATTCACAAGTTCCATCACTTCAATGGAAGTGGCCAAGAATACCTTCCAACTGAAAGAGGATTGACCAATTCTAAGCAATATAATAAATTGACATGCATGGCTCCATGTTTATACCATAATTACATGCAAAGAATAAAGATTTACCTGGCTTTTTCTGCTGCTTTAAATTTATGTTTTGCAAGGTGGTCAAGAAATACAGAATTTTTTGTCTACTATTCATAGTGTACACACACACACACACACACCCAAATCCATATACACTACCGATATACTATCACATGGTTATTAAAGTTGCAAGGAGCTGGAGGGGCTTAAGGCCTTGGAGACAGGAAAAGCTTAAAAAATGATAAAGGTTACTCATAGAAAGAAAACAAATAAAATCACCCATGTTTGTCCAATGAATTACATAGGCCACAAGTGGTAGTCAACTATGCAGTACTTGAGTTCTAACCTATAAACCTCAAACTAAAACAAATTGTCTTTTCAAGTTCCAGGTCAATCAAAGTTAGAAAAGCATAGTAGGGAATTTTATCTATTTTCCAAATTCAGCAGCTTCAATTTGTATTTAGTAGCTAAAAGTCAGAGACTTACCAGTTTAGACGCATGCTCGTGATGGCTCAAAGTTCCTCCAGTGTGCACGGCTAGATTCTCACCATCTGAGCCTCCCCGCCTATTTGAAGAATTCCTATCTGAACTGGCAATTGCTTCGGGTGTTGCCCAGTATTGCTGCCAACGATTCCATATTTCTTCAACTGATGATGTGTGGAGTTATCGTAGTCCTTGAAGTTTCATAAACTTCAACTGCTTTTGCTGTGAGTGATTGCACCTGAGGTTCAACACGAGTTGCTATCAGCAACCACTGCTCCTTTATAGCAGGGATCCATTTCTTCAAAAAACAAGAAAAAGAGCAATCAGCACATGCATCTAGTTTCCATATGCTTAAGAAACCGATCAATGTTTCATTGTAGGTCAACCCTTGAACAAAAAGGCACTAAGCTAATCAACAGTAAATATCTCAGGATCACCAATTCTTTAACTTTTAAGCGAGGTATAGCAAGAAGACATGCTCATGAATGTAATCTCTCATTTATGTTTAAATATTTAAATAAAAAGGACTAAAGCTGAAAATTTTAGAACTTAAATAAAATGAAATATATGGAACCATATAAAACCAATACTTTTCAGAAATATTAACTCATTTCATTCAATAATTTTTCAATTTACAAATAATCATTAAGCTTGTCTTATATTAATTTGGTAGTCTAATAAATTAGGTGACTTGCATTAGTAATACACTAATTAAGAGGCTCCTAATCAAGCCACCGAATGTTATATCACACTTCTACAGATGTGGATGCCCATCACCACCATCTATATCCAAATAAATATAGTAAAAAAATTTATAAAAAGCATATTATTGCATTATATTAAATTACTAGACATTTACTTTTATATACATTGAATTTAAATAAAAAACTGTATAAAACAAATAAATCTTCTTTACATTGTTAAGTAAAATTAAGTGCTAAAAGAAATAAGCTATCACTGGCAGCAACTATTAATCCAATAACGATGCCCATAAAAATAAGTGAATTCCATACTGGTTTAGCAATCAACTGGCTAACTATATTTTGAAGTGCAATTAATAACAGAAAGAATGAAAAACAAAAATCACAACTTCATGACAATATGGAATAAAAAAGATATAATACTGCCATACAAATACAACCAATTTTTTTAGGCAAGGGCATCCCACCTTCACTCATTATATGGGTATACTAGAACTTAAAAGCAGTAAAATATTTACTTTTCAACCACAGAAAGATTCCATGCCAGAATCGGGTTTCATGTTCTAACAAGCTCTGCCAAGAATTATATCACAAGATAGTGGCAAACCCAATGAGAACTCAGCAGCAAAAAAGGGGTTCCCTGCAAATAAAAACAATCCAAATTGCAGTATCATCAGCATCCAATTGTATAAGGTAGCTAGTATCTGAGTCATTTTTATACTTGTATAAGGCAGCTAGTAACTGAGTCATTTTTAAGTCTAAGAGAACATAAACATAAATTGCAGAAGCTGTGACGTTACAACCTGAAACTATTAGATAATGCATACGTTTGGACTTATAAAAAAATAAATTTATACCAAGTTTAGGTGGCAAACTATTAAACAAGGCATTGAAACTTGAAGCTCATTGCAGATGAATGCATAAAAAAATGCAGTTTCAATGAGCATCTACGTAGTATAAACAAGTTCTCTCACACGATGCTTATTGCTTAGTGGAATGTAAAATTTAAGGCAGTTGAAATAGTGTCACCCTTGCATAACATCATTACAAAGCTAAGCTTCTGCAATAAACTTTATGAAGGCAGTAAAAAGAAAATTACCAATAAACTAATACATCATATTTATCCGATTCCTATCAATCCTAATCAAGAAGCAAAAATAGTCAACATGGGCCATGGTTTTTTAATTATTGATTAACCAAACCTAATAAGATGACAATCACCCTATATATGCAACAGGAAAACGTAGCAATAAAAATTAATTTTGCAGCTTAATAATATATTTATAAATATATAATCTGCAAATCCCAAGTACATGTTCTTGGCATTTAAAACCTGAACGTGGCCGTGTTGAGTTCACGAGTGGATTGTCTCCCTCGTACTCTAACATGATTTAACTACTGGAAAGTGATTGTAAGAAAACACCGACTGCATTCTGCTTCAATATGGTCGACTGCAATGAGCTTCAAGTTTCAATGCCTGCCGTCGACTTCCTTGCTGGAGAGAGAGACAGAGGGGTGGCGCGCGGTGTGTGAGGGAGGAGCCATCAACTGTATCGTTAGAGAGACAGAGAGAGGGAAATCGGTGTACCGAATGAGATAAAAACCTAGGGTTTTCATAATTTATAGTTCTAACAAAGGTAAAATTACTTAAATGCCCCTGATTTAGCAACGGAATTTAATTCCGTTGCTATTTTTGAAACCGAATTTTATTCGGTTGCTATTTTTCGTTGAAGGTGAAATTTAGCAACGGAAATAAATTCCGTTGCTATTTTCCGTCCCACATTATCCGCCATTTTTTGCCTCTAATTTAGCAACGGAATTTTGCAACGGAATTTAAATGCCCCTAATTTAGATTCCGTTGCTATTTTTGCAACCGAATTAATTTCGGTTGCTATTTTTGCAACCGAATTCAATTTCGGTTGCTATTTAGCAACGAAAATTAATTTTCGTACTTTTCGTTGCTATTTTAGCAACCGAAATTAATTCGGTTGCAAAAATAGCAACCGAATTTTATTCGGTTGCTATTTTTCGTTGAAAGTGAAATTTAGCACAAATTTAATTCCATTGCTAATTTAGCAACCGAATCTGTATTATGTTGCTAATTTAGCAACCGAATAATTATTCGGTTGCTAATTAGCAACCGAATATTTATTCCGTTGCTAAATTAGCAACGGAAATAAATTTTGTTGCTATTTTCCGTCCCACATTTTGTCCGCCATTTTTTGCCGCCTTAATTAGCAACGAAATTCAAATTCCGTTGCTAATTTTCGTTGCTAAATAATAGCGCCATAAATTCCCTCCACTTTTAGCAATGGAAGCTAACCAAAATTTTTTCGGTTGCTAATTTTATAAAAATCAACCAATTTTAGCAACGGAAAAGATATTCCGTTGCTAAATAGCAACGGAATTTGTTTTTCGTTGCTAAATTAGCAACATAATAAATTCCGTTGCTATTTCAAGAATTTCTTGTAGTGTCAAATCTAAGAAAATTCAGATATTCTATTATTGTTGTTATCAGCTTTATTTAATTTTTTCACTAACAGCATTCCAATTTGATAGTTCATAACGATAAAAACATAAGTAATAATAATAATAATAATAATAATAATAATAATAATAATAATAATAATAATAATAATAATAATAATAATAATAATAATAATAATAATAAAGGGACTTCTAATTAAAACATATTCACCAAATTAGTAAAGTAGTACTATAGTTTATCACATCTCATGCTCATATTGTAGATGAATGCAGGATATTGCTTAAGACTATAAAAGCTAAAGAAGGTTTTGTAAATGAAAGCATGTGTTTTCGTTTGTTGTGTAAATAAAAAGAAGAGAGGTTTGGGTGGGTAAGAGTGATAGGATTGTAAAGAATAGTATTATTAAATTATATTATGTGTATTAAAGAATCCAAAAAGAAATGTGCATATATGCAAACAGTGTTTCTTTGTGTATCCAACTTATATTATCAGCTTTTGATGTTCTGTCAATTCATATATATCTATATTCTTTTCTTACTTTGTGAAATATTCCATGTATACTAGTGGAGACATAGTAAAAATTATTATTCTACATATTTTTTAAACATCACAAACATAAAAAAATAATGTAACAAAATAACATTTTAGAAAACCATTTGATGTTGAAATTAGTTACATTTAAATCATTAATGTCAATTTCCACAAGCAAGTCAAGCCAATCATCATTTATCTTCACTAGAGAATTATAACTAAAGTTTAAAATTCTTGCTAAAATTAAAATTCCATGACTCTTAATTATAACCGCAAAGCTATCGTTTGAAGACAACCAATGCATATATAGAAATAGTGCATATATATAAGGTTCAATTAAAGGATCTTGCAAATGTTTGAATGCTCTTATGAATGAAAGAGCATATATTTTAGGTCACTTAATATATGAAGCCATTTAGCTATTAATTCATTTCCATTCTAGTTTCTACCAAATTCCATCATAATTAGTTTAAATTTCATGCAAATTGGAGGCTTCATAAGATGAACATATATAAGATACACCACTTTTAAAGGAAAATATGCACTATCAAATTGTAAATACTACTAACTATTATAACCAATTAAGCATGTAAATGGTGTCACTTGTTCTTGTTAAAGAGCCGGCAAACTAAATTTAAATTAACAAAGCACTCATATTTAATAGAGTAAGCAAATCAAACCCACCACTTCCAGAATCCTACAAAAATAATGGTCAGAGTGCAGAGTGAATTTGAAAAAAATAAAGATGGAAGAGCTATTTGACATGCATGTGGATCAAGAGTGAAACTCATTTAAACATCCACGGTTACACGACTCCAGATCCATAGGTTTTAGGAAACATAGCAAGAACTAAATTCAATTCAATTTTTAAGAAATTGTCAAATATTAATAAAAACAACCAGGTGTATCCGAAAATCATCAAGAATCATAAACCAGAGCATGAACGACCCGACGTCATGGATTGGAAGCTAAAATTTGTAGAGTGAGGGGCACTGGCAAGAGGTAGTGCGGGGGTAGAGGCGGTGAATGCAGAAAGGAACCAAAAGGGGAAAAGAGTGAATAAAGAGAATCCTAAACCTAATTTCTCTATATTATTAACTACTTGATTCAATTTTTCAATCCCTTCAAAAATTCAAAATAAAAAAAAATTCCCTCTTAAAATCTTTAAATATAATCTTTAGACCTAAATTCTTTTTTTTATCATTAAAAAAATAATTTATATTTACCATTGTATATAAAGATGAGATTAGATTTATAAAGATAAATATTTATTAGATATGATGAATTGATGAATTAAAGGTTTTAACTGTATCTCTATTATGGCATATTTTATTTGCACTGCTAATGTTATGCCACCCCATGAATATTTAAAGGTTAAGTTACTTTTGTGAACTAAAAAAATTTTTTTGAAGCATGGGACATAAAAACAAATAAAATTAATTATTCATTATATAAATCATTATTTATGAAGATAAATATTTCAAAAAACATTAGAGCACAAAATAAACGAATATTATTTGAGTAATACTAAAAACAAATAAAATCAATTGTTAAGATGATTATGTATTCATATAAGTATATTCAATCATTTATGATATAAAAGTAAATAAAGTTAATTGATAAGATAATTACATACTCGTAATTATATTAATTGGTAGAATTTTATTATATATAATAACTATATATAATCACATTATTGATTTACAACTCCATTGCTAATATAGATATTGTGCAAAAATATATAAATACTAGTTGAATGATACTAAAAATAAATGAAATTACTTGGTAAAATAATTATACACTCGTATAATACATTAATTGATAATATTTCATTATATATAATAAAATTAATTGATAAAATTTTATTAATATAATAATTTTATACAATTACATTATTAATTTAAATGCTTAATTACTTATATAAGTATTGTGCAGAAATAAATGAATTTTAGTTTATTGATGCTGAAAGGAAATGAAATTAATTGCTAATGTGATTATATACTCATATAATTACGTTAATTGGTAAGATGATTATATACATATATAATTACAATATTTGATAAGTTTTCATTAATATAATAATTATATATAGTTATATTGTTAATTTGCATTCTCAATTACTCATAAAGATATTGTGCAAAAATATATGAATACTAGTTGAGTGATACTGAAAGAAAATAAAATTATCTGTTAAGGTGATTATATACATATATAATTATACAAATTGGTAAAATTTCATTAATATAATAATTGTATATAATTGTATTGTTAATTTAAATACTCAATTACATATATAGGTATTGTGAAAAAATTAATGAATGTTAGTTAAGTGATACTGAGAGTATATGTACTAATATAAGTACATTTAATTATTCATGATATAAAGATAAACAAAGTTAATTGATAATATAATTACATACTCGTATAATTATATTAATTGACAAAATTTTTATATACAATAGCTATATATAATCACATTATTGATTTACAATTCTATTATTAATATAGGTATTGTACGAAAATATATAAATACTAGTTGAATAACACTAAAAATAAATTAAATTAATTGGCAAAATAATTATACACTTATGTAATACAATAATTGGTAATATTTCATTATATATAATAAATATATTTAATTACATTATTAATTTAGATATTCATAAAGGTATTATCCTAAAAATATATGAGTATTAGTTAATTGATACTCAAAGTAAATGAAATTAATTGATAAAGTATTTATATGATAAATTGGTTAACTTACATATCTATATAGATATTTATAAAGAAAATAAAATAGTAGTTGAGTGATATTAAAGATAGATTAAATTAAATACAAATTATTTTAGTTATATATTCATATTTATATTCGTATTCGTATTCATATTCATATATATAGAATGATTTAGTTTAATTTATTAACTAATTATTATCTTAAATTTGTGTATTAAAATATCTATTTTAAATAATTATGAAGTTAAATTTATGCAGTACATATATAATAAAAATTATAAGTAATATTTATATATAAATTAGTAATATTATATATAATAATTAATAAATATCAGTTCTTTAGGTACAAGATAATTCAGTACAGTTCAATACGATTCTCGATCTGATTCTAGGTAAAATATTCAGATATGATCCAAATAAAGTCAATGGTATAATTCGGTTCTGTTCTAATCAAAAAGTCAATGGTACAGTTCGGTCCTGAATCTTTTTCTTCGGTACAGGAAGATCAAGACCCGTGTACACCCCTAGTACTGTGTAGCATATGACTATATGACTGAACTGTATGTATGTATGTCGTATGTCTATGCACGGACAGAAACGCAAATTTACGCATAGGTAGCTAATGCATAATGCTAGTGGCAGTGTATACTAGTTGGGTTAACAAAATCACCCAAGAAACGTTATTTCATAAATTATTGAAGTAGCTAAAAGTCTAACTCTTGTATTCAATCACTAACTTAATCATTTATTTATGACTATAAGTTACAACTATCAATCGAGATATCTAAAGGGACAAAGCGGTAAAACTTCCCTTTTGAGTTCACTCATTCCATATGGCATGTACATAAATTATTTGTAACAATCCTTTATTCCTATACACCCACTCCGATCTTAGGATACCTAAATCGAGCTCTGATACTATTAAATGTAACATCCTACCCTCATCCATAATTTTCACATATTTTACAGAATTAATATTCAATTATCCACATATCATTCGCATAAACATATACTAGTATTCATAAAATTATTTATTTATACAATAATGACTATAATTCTTAAATACCATACACTAACTACAAATCGAACTGCTTCAGTTTATGCTATCCTAACCATCTTTATGTACATGCCCTTCGATCTTTCTTCTTCTCGCCCCAAATTTCATGTTCATATATGCAGTCAACAAACCGCACGCTAAGCAACATTGTTGCCTAGTGGTGGATACAACTACAAAAGATTTCATTCAAATAAATTTTTTATTTTATTATTTGGTTGTATTTATTACCTTATTTAACTCATTATATATATAGTTATTTAATTGAAAATACCACTTTATTCACAATACTTATGTACTTACATACATATTTAGTTTTCTTCTTTTCGTTTCTGTCATTACTTGATCTTTAATATTAATACTGTTTCTCATTCCATATCTTTTTACGCACATACTTCTAAATTTTTCACTAATTCTCGTATCTTTAACCCAACTATTTTATTGATCTCTTCTTATCACAATTTATTTTATTAACATAAATTCATCTTAGTGCATATTTTTAATTATGTAATTTAACTTCAGTGTCCGTATAAAACACCTTTATTCACTGATTGTTTTTCCCCATATGTCACTTAGGCTTTGTATTTTGCTAAGTTATTAGTTAAATTCTTATTCTGGTCTTTTTGTTATATCCTATCTTATTTTTACAATTCGTTCAAGCTTTTCCTTTCTAATATTTCTTATTGTGAATTTCATTTCAATTCTTAAATTTCCTTGACTTTTGAATCCATTACAATTTATCTTATTTATACTAAATTCACTCAAATTCTTCTTTTGCCCCTTTTTGTCCAATTCTAAATTTTGATTCCTATTAACTGATTCTCCATTAATTACTTTATTTTATTCTTTACTTCACAATCAATTTTTTTTCGTTATTCTTTTATATAGAATAATTTACAAAGCTATCTTCTCGTTCAATTTTATTTTTAGAATTTTACCATTTTGCCCCTGAATTTGTAGTTCCTCATAATCACTATTCTTTAAAATTTTAGGTTTCCCTTTTTATATCAATTCTCAAATTTAATCTTTCCTTACCAACTTTTATATAATTTCAATTTTGATCAAATAAGTTTTCATTTCCTTCTCACTTCAAATTATTTACAAAAATTTGTGAAAAATTATAATTAAGTCCCTAAAGTTGACTTTTCTTAATTTTTAATCAAATTAACTTCAATTTTGATCCAGTTGACTTCCTTTGACTTACAATTTAATCTATATGCACAATTTTATTTTTGTCCTGCAATATTTGACTTTTATCTTATTTTGATCAAATTGATCTCAACTTTGATCAATTTGACTTTCTTTGACTTTTAATTAAATTTAAGTGCATAAATTGCATTTTGATCCCTTAAAATTTTTCTCAGGAAGGCAAATTATAGTTTGATCCATGTATTTATATTTATTTACAATTTTACCCTTTTCACCTATTCACTTAATTTAATTTCTTTATCCACTATAGCAATGGCAAAATTTCAATTATTTTCCTGCTCTATCACCTAATCATCTTTTAGCCTTTTTAAGTCTCTTAACTATATTTTCCACTTTAACACTCTTTTAAATTTTTGTGTAACATTTTCTTTTTGCATAATTTACTTTTTGTTCCTTATTTCTTTGCATAATTACGGTTTTACCCGTTTTGGTTAAATTGATTATTTTACCCTCAGTTAATTGCGTAATTATGTTTTTACCCTTTTTATTCATTTAAATCTTATTTTTCATCCTATTTTATTTCTATTCACCTTTATACTACTATAATTACCCTTTTTACTTAGTTTACATAAAATTTTATGATTTTGTCCCTAGTTGACAATAGTTGGAAACCATGAACTGGATAAACAGAACAATAAATCTAGTATATTAGAGGGACCGTACAGCTGGGGTATGATAAATAATATTTTCAATACAATAACAGTCAGAATATAGTAATATCGCGAGGTAAGTGCTCCTATCGCTAGTCATACTATCCTAGAGTTGGATCATCCACTAAACATTAAAGGCATTATTAATTATCATATATTATTATATTTTTCCATTACTATTTATTTTTATCATACCACATTAATCATTTTATACCTCATTTGCATTCATATAGGCTTGTAAATCACATATTCATCTCATTTACACTATTCGTCCAACACACTAAATCACACCTATAAAATTTTTCTTTCTTCAACTTCATACCATATATATTTTAATATTCACTTTAAGCCATAATATATTAAAATACATCCATTTCACAATTAAATGATTAAGTTTCAATCACTTTCCACATTATGGAACTATCTCAAAAATTTGTACAATTATTATTATTTATTCTAGTGAATATTATTACACTTCTCATACCTTAAGTTGATTAAATATCATCAAATACCCAATTAACTATCAATTTTCACTAAGGTACCTTAAGGAACCTTATTCGGCCACCATGACTTCATTCCTTTTTACTTTAATTCTTCCATTCATTTAAGCTTCTAATAAGTTATTTTGACATTATATCATGCTAGATTAATTTATTTCATTATTCCATGTAACATATCTTAATTCCATAATGTAATATTTAATAAAATTCCATAAAATGATGGAATTAAATATAAATTTTGTCATAACTTGTTTAATTACTGTTTTAACACTAGAATTTCTTTTAATACTTTGTTAATTATCAAAATATCATATTAATTCCTTAACAATACCATTCAGCCACTAAAGGACATATCTCTCTTTATTTTGTTTTCTTCACACTTTTAAGTTTCTCATGGCCTAATTCACTCTCATATCATGTTGTAATAATTTATTTTACTAGTTTACTCAATTATTTATAGTTACATAACATAAATTTCATACCAAAATTTATATTTTAAATGAAATAAGGTGTAATTTGTATCCACTTACCTCTAATTAGCTCGAATCACTTCCATTCTTCCTTCCTCTTTGCTTTTTCCTCCTTTAGCATCATTGTCCCCTTGTTTTCTTCTTTAAACCAAAAATTGAGGAAAGGGACATATGAGTTTTCATCATGATTTAAGGAAAATAAAAACTACCACATACTCTCCTAATTATGCTCTTCATGCTCATATAAATTTCCCTCACTAATTCCATCTAAAACTCATACATCACAAAATTTCACTTAACCTTTCTTACCTTATTTCTCAAATTCTTAACTTTCCCTTGCTATAATTCTTTCTTTAGGTTGAATAGGATCAAATTTTGAGTATATGGTCAAAATTTGGGCTGCAGATTTGAGGAAAGAAAGCTTGAGTGAGCAAAAAAAGAAGGAAAGGGGAGTGAAATGGTGGTTTGAATTTCACTAAGAAAAGGGGAGGAGATTCTATAATTTTTTAGAGATTTCTAGACATTTCAAGCTATTTATAGGTGGCCTTTTTATATTTGAAATGAATTGCTAGGATTCATCCATTTACTATTGAATCCAAAGGCTTAAATTAAGCCACATGTCACTCATACACTCACTTGTGCATATCCTACTACTCTAAGCTTGCACAAACCTAATCATAACTTCATTTTAATGACATCCATATCCTCATATGACAAAAATTACTAAATTTAGTCTTCCAATTAATCCGATCTCGATTTTGCATCCCAAATATTGAATTTTTATTTCCAATGTCAGAATTTCCTAAAATTTTACCCCGCATGCACTAGCATACTCAAGAACACGTGGTTAATTTTTTGGTCAATTCTGACATATTTTTGATATACTTCTGGTTTCGACAGCCTATGCAACCAATCCGAAATCCCAAAACTGCCAGAACACTTATTTTTCACCTTAAATAGTTTATTTAGATTATTACTAACATATATATGCCATTGGAATAATTTTTATAGGTTAGTACACTCATTCAAAGTTTAATCAAACTTTCAGTCAACCATTTATACAATATCGAGGTAAAACTTCTCTATCCCGTTTAAGGATCGATCTAAGCTCATTTTCTTCTCAAATTATACCGACGAACTTCGTTTAACATTTACTTTCATAAGCTACTCTTAGTCAAAACTATCCATCGGATCACCCATCCTAAGATTTTCCTAGCCTGAGCACGTTTAACCTTTACACATTTTTCAATTTTCCTGTCTTATTCAACTCTGATTATTCCAAAATTTATTCTAGGATAATTATTCATGCTTGACATCGTGCCATACATGATAGATGAAAAATTTAGGATGTTACAAACCTAGCGTTTAGGTCATTATATATCAGATCTTGTACACAACATTACATACATCAGACTATCCACAGCAGCGATATACGAAATGTTCCTCATGCATTCCATTTCTTCTGACATCTTTGGATATGTACTCTTGCCAAGAAATGGATTTTTGGTAATAAGGTTATCAATGGATTTACAATTTTGCATATTAAACCATTCAAGGGATTTGTTGATATATGCCTCTTGCGAGAGAGACAATAACCTTTTTGAAAAATCTTTTGAAATCTTAATTCCAAGAATGTATTCTATCTAATGTATATCTATCATTTAAAAGTTTGAGAATAACTAATCTTTGATTTCATTTACATACTTTATATCATTTCTTGCTATTAGTATGTCATCTACATACAAAGTCAAAATGATAAATTTATCTTTAGAGATTTTATGATAAACACAATGATCTTCATCAATCACATTGAATCCATTCAATATGGTTGCCTCATGAAATATCAAATACCATTATCTTAAAGACTGTTTAAGGCCATAGATTGATCTTTTCAATCGATAAACCTTATATTCATTGCCTTTTTCAATGAAACCTATAGGTTGTTCCATATAGATATCTTCATCTAATCCTATATTGAGAAAAATAGTATTTACATCCATTTGATGTATCTTTAAGTCTAAACTAGATACTAAGGCCATAATTAACCTTATAGATTTAAATCTTACAACATGTGAGAAAGTTTCCTCATAGTCAATCTCTTCCTATTGCATAAACCCCTTAGCAACTAGCCAAGCTTTATATCTTTCGATGCTTCTATCAACTTTTCACTTTACATTGAGAATCCACTTATTCCAAATGGTTTACATCCTTTAGGTATATTAACCAGTTCCTAAATAAGGTTTATTCTCATAGATATCATTTCTTCTTCCATTACCTTAATCCATTTATCTTTAACTGGGTATAAAAGATATTTTTAAATATTTTTAGGCTCTTTTTCATCTTATGGGTTAACTAAAAGGGCTTCATTTGAGCTTTCGATCTCAAATCGTCGATCAGAACACTTTTCCTTTTAGATTTTCATAATTCTGATTCTTCATAAACATATCTCATATATTCATTCTAGTTCAAAATTCTCCCATTAGGATTTAAATCCATGCTTCTACTGGAGCTAGGAATACTCCCACTCAAGTAAGGGTCCTGAATTTCTATGCTCCTATTAGAGTAAGGAATATTCCTATTGGAGTAAGGATTTTGAACATCCGAATCATTGGGAAGATGGTCTTGACCTTCTTCTTTAAATTCCATCTCATTCGGATGGAGTGATCCTAATGGTTCCTCTTCTTGAGTTTTATAGAAAGTGAAGTCTTGACTCACTTCACCCAACTCTAGAAATTCATATTCTAGAAAAATGACATTTTGTGATTTAAATTCTATCACTTTGTCATTTTTTTGCTCACCTATGAATATGTATCCTTTTGATACTTCATAATATCTCACAAAGATACTCTTTTTACCTTTAGGATCCAATTTACTGAATTTTCTTGAGGTTTCATGGATATAAGCAGCACAACCCTAAGGTCATAAATGACTTAGGTTAGGCTGTCGACCAGTCCACAATTCATAAGGAGTGGATATGACAAACTTAGAAAGCATTTAATTTAGAACGTATATAGTAGTTAATAGAGTATCTCCCCAATAGGAGATTAGCAAATTTACCTCAGCCAACATAGATCTTACCATGTCTAGGAGAGTCCTATTTCTCCTTTTTACAACACCATTTCGTTGTGGAGTTCTAGGAACAGACAACTGATTCTCAATTCCTTTTTCATTATATAAAGTTTTAACTTGATCAGAAAGATATTCCCAATCTTTGTCAGTTCTTAAAGTTTTGATCTTTCTGTCTAACTAATTTTCTACTAAGTTCATATAACTTTTAAAGTAACTTAATGCTTTTAATTTATGAGAAATCAAGAAGACATGACCATATCTCGTATAGTTATCTATAAATCTGATGAAATAGTAGGCCATATGCCTTGTCCTCATATTTATTGGACCACAAACATCAAAATAGATTAATTACAATGGAAATTCGGCCTTAGTTCCTTTTTCAAATGGTTTACTAACTAGTTTTCCTTTTAGTCAATATTCACAAGTACGTAAATCAATTTTATTAAGGTTACATAATAAACTTACTTTGGCTAACCGACTCATTTGATCTTGCCCAATCTGATTTAACCTAGCATGCTATAATTTTACATTATTCTCATAACTATGTGAAGCAGAAGCAGAAATTAAGGAAAAACTAGTATTATTCAAATAATCATGATCAATATCCATAATAATGAAATCATTCAAAACAAAACTAGAACCATAATAAATATCATCCAAACATAAACGTATAATATCGTCTTTAAAATGAAAATCAAAACCAAGTCTCATCAAGGCTATGACAGAAATTAAATTCCTACGAATCTCTGGTGCATAAAGTATAACATGTAGGAGTAAGGTTTGGCCTTCACGTAAAACTAATATGTACATACTAATCCCTTTAACTACCACTCTAGCATTATTTCCCACATATATCCATTTGGATCCATTTGTGATTCGTCGAAATTCGATAAAGGCATCTCGATCCCTTATCATATGGTCCATTGCTCTTGAGTCTATTAGCCACAAAGGATAAAAATCAGTTAAAAAATAGACCTAAATACACAAATTTTACTAACTCTTGAGTCAGAATAGTGTACCTATTTGGGCACAGTGCAGTCTTTTACATAGTGTCCTTTCTATTGGCAATTAAAGCACTTTACTCTTGAAATGTTAATCTTTTTCTTGGCTTTGGACTTGTCAGCATTCTGTCACATTTTTTGCTTTTTAAGCTCCGTAGCCTTGTTTTTAACCTAATTCTTGAATCTTTTTCTCTTGTTCTGGTTAAAAGTTATTCCACCAAAATGGGACTATGCCACATGTACTTCAATGTTGACCTTAATCACCACCAAACAGTCCTCTTTGAGTTTAAGATGATGAACAACATCCCCAAATGTCTTGATGTTGTCTATATGAATCAGTTGCATCTTCATATGCTCCTAACTTTTAAGTAAATAGTGGATGATAGCTTGGACCTATTACTCATAGGTTAACTTATGACCAGCCTCACTATGATCAAAAATTATATTTTCCATCTCTCTCTGATATTTTTGCATTGTGTGATTAGACTTTTTCTCATAAGTATCAAACTTGATCGTCAATGGTCTAAGCTTAGTTAGAGATATACCTTCGAACTTTTTCTATAAAGTGATCCACGGATCTTTTGCATTCAGATACTTGTAAAATTGCTTAGTGATATCATCATCCATTGCACTGAGCAAGATGATGTGGGCAGTGACATTCTTCTTTTTCCATACCATGTAAGCATCTCGGTCCCATCTATGCTAGGTAGTGGTGTCATCCTCAGGTTCAACCATAACTGAACATAAGGGTTCTAGAGCCTCTTGCTCCTCAAACACGTACTGGATTTTCATACTCCAAATATTAAAATTATCATCATTCAGTTTCATATTTTGGTTTTATTCAACAATAATAGATTTGGAAGCAATGGCCATTTTTGGATCCTTTGATCTCTAATGGAATAAAATTGCACATTATTAAAGGAAAATTAAGCAATACATGTTATTTACTATACATCTAAAAAGTAACCTAATAAAGCTATCTATTAAGCCTAAATTCGAAAAGGCTACTAATTGTATCAAACTACCCTCTAAGTTCTAATGTCTAACTTTACATATTAAAGTTTCATGTATAGTAAATCTTAATTATTGGATATTAAGTTCATAAACTTAATTAAAGGATATTATAGTCAAGATAATCTAAGTCCCAATTAAATTATCATGCAATTATTTTACTCATAAAATATTGCAAATAAATTAGCAATTAACAATTAAACAAACACATTTATAATAATAGTTAAATGCCATTATATTATCCAAAAGCTAAATAAACTTATTTATTTAATCAAATATAAACATCCAACAATCTCAAAAAGAAACAAATTAAAATAAGACACTTGTCTTAAAAATTATAATAGGAAACATAAATCCTATCTCAAAAAATCCGCTAACCAATAAATGCGACACTCATGTCAACTACTCAGGGAGATTAGTATGTCTCAGAACTAGCCTCATCATTGGAAATAAACCTTTAACCATCCTATATAACTAATAAGTAATTCCATGAACTTTATCATATAGCCATGGATAATACACAATACGTCCACTCCTAAGCACCATCTTAGATTTAATATTGCTCCTCAACACTCCTCTCTTAGATGCCTTGAGCAAAAAAAAAATGGATAATTGATCTTCTATAATTTTTATTTTTTATAGTCCATGCATCTACCATCAAGTTTCTCAGATCTGGATAGTGACCAAGAGAGTTTATCATCATTTTAATTAAGGTATTGTCATTATGTCCTCTATCTAAATGACAAACCCAAATGTACTCTTACATTTGTTCATGTAACATATATTATATGATGCACTATTGCATCTATATCATCAGCTTGAGCCTTCTTGCCTATCTTCATATTGCGAATCTTTTGCACTTTGCATTGGCTTCAACAATGCCTTAAGGAGTCCGTGGACAACTGAAAGTCCTTATCATCACCATTTATGTTACACATAATAGAAAATAAATGATATGTACATTCATATACAAATATATATGATTAAAACTTATTTCAATAAAAAAGTAAGGACAAATTCACATAATATAATTTTCAATCAAAATTAAAAATTTAAAAAGGTAAAATAAAAAATATTTTCATCTATTTTTATAATAATTTTATTTGAAAAAAATAAAAAATTATTTTTTGGTCTTTAAAAAAATTTAAAAAATGACCAAAAAATAAAAAAATTGAGAAAATCAAATTAAAAAAATTGAGTTGATTTGGTGGTTAAATGTGCCCTCATATGCCACAAAGCACACTATGCGCCAGCTGAGGCAAGTTTCCACGTGGCGGGACCCTATTGGGGCACATGTCACCACGTTAGACCCCTATATAACACATAGGAGTCACTCATTGGTCCACATGGATTCCATGTGACATCTAGATGGACTAACAGGTGCGATATGGCATTGCCACAGTTTACCACATGGCAGTCAACCTTTAGTCTATATGGCAACTAAGTGGACCTATATGTACCATGTGGCATGACCACAGTTAGCCATATGTCAACTAGGTGAACCTACATATGCCACGTGGCATGACCACAATCAGCCACATGGTAGACATATACTGGACCATGTGTCAACTATGACATGTCAATATGACACATGGTAGCACCACAATGTGCCACATGTCAACCCTCAAAATGGTCTACGTGTCATGACTTTCTGACACATGGCACTGCGACAATGGTCCACATGTCATCACCCCATTGGCGCACGAGTTAGAATGATAAATCATCTTGACATGCGGTGACATATGGCACCGCCACAATGATCCACGTGTCACGCCTCAATTGAGCCATATGTCAGAGTGACTTATCACTTTGAAAGAGGCGCGTGTGTGAGGGACACACGCCCTACGCAGTTCGATTTCACTGCTCGAACTTCATCGTATAATTTTTGATGTATACATACACAAAAAAATATATTCCAAAAATAGCATGAAAAATATAAAAAATTAAAATTTGGATGTTCATGTTACCTATTTAGATATACCAATTTCATATAAATTTTAGATCTAAAATTATAATATGCCAGAATGTAAAAAAACAGGCTCTGATACCAAAGTAAACATTTATGCACCCAAAATAGCATAAATCCAATAAATAAGGGTAAATGTGTTCACCTTCTGAAGCACATATTCCTTTGACACGAGCGGAAGCAAAAGATCTTTCTTTTCACGTTACTAGCACAGGATTCAACCATAAGCACGTATGTCAAGAAAAAAACAATAAATCCACAGCCTAAATGCCACTTCAAGTAAAGTGAGTAAGACGAATGGAAAGTAAATTTTTGTGTAGAGAGAGTAACCTTACTTAGGTTTTCTAAACCCCTATTTATAGAGGTTATTAAGAGTTGAAATCCTAATTTAACTCTTATTCTTATTTTAATTAGAAATTAATTATGCTAAAATAAATAGGATAATTATTAGTATAGTCATGGATGCACTCAAACTCTATCGATTTGAAATTTAAATAATTAGACATTTATCTTTTTTTAAATTTAATTTAATTTTTAGATAAAATATGAATACAAATATTAATAAAATGATATATTGTTAATATATATTTAATTGAAAAAATTTGGATCACTATTTTAGGTAGGATTTCACATATTTTTGGACTTATTTTTTGAGTTTTAGGATCCAACTCTAAATTTTTCGAGTTATTTGAATTTCTTCCAAATTTTGATTTAGATCACTTTTTTTTAGTGGATTCTTACTAATTTTTTATTTTTTCTGTTATTGTATTCATTATCTTTTCTGCTAATTAAGTGGTTAATGCTAAATCAAAAAAAAATTATTTTTTACAAACATTATAAATTCATCTAAAATCTAAATTATTAATTAAATTTATTAATTCATAAATTTAAACCATAAATAATTTGAAATGGAGGGAAAATAGTTGAAAAGAAATTTATATATTAATTTTTTTAAACATATTTCAAGTGTAGATTTAAATCTGGAGCCTTCGTTGAAATACCCGTAGCCATGGAGCCTAGAATGACCTTTATTGGGATTTGAATTAGGGCGAGCAGGTCAGTCACAGCAAATACCACCCACGGCCAAAACTGTGGCCAGTCTGTAAGATCTGCGTCACCATTAATAGCCTTTCCAACTCTCTCTCTCCAGCTATATTTAACGCCATATTTTATAGTACGGGGAAGTAATAATAATAATAATAATAAAGGCTGAAGTGACGTCATTTTTTCCCCAAAATGGTTAAAAAATACTTTTACCCCATCTTTAGTTCCAGAAGTTTCACATTTTTTAACATCGAATTCTTAAGTTAAAAAGAGTTTTTTTACTTTTAATTTTGATCAGATCATTGAAAATAAATATAAAAATAAATTATATGTGCGGTTAAAATCTTACAAATTCAAAACTGATTCTATAATAAAACTTCTGTTTGCTATCATTTTTTGGGTCAAAAAAGAAAAAATGTAATGGTAGTTTAGATGAAAACTGGTTTTGGAGGTATTTCGTTGGGTCTACTAAGCGCACCGTTTAAGATTGTGTGGATTTTTAATTTTCAATTTTTTATGTGAAATTTTTAATAGTTTTTTAATAAATTTAAAGGATGTATTTGATTTCACTCTTACCATTGCTATCAAGCACGGGCTTAATATGACTAAAATTAAAAATTAAGAGATCCAGTGCATGTGCTTGCATGTTATATATTCACTGATTCACATACAAGTGTGTGTGTATATATATATATATATATATATAACACAATTTTGATGAAATTTGAAGGGCTTCTACAATCTTCAGGCCCTCCACTTCAATTTAAAAAAAGTTCTATAATCTAATTAAATAAACTAAGTTGATTTAAAAGTTCACTTCTTTAGACTTTTTTCTTTTAATTTTTTCTCTGCCATAATATAAAAATTATGTACTCACTTTCTCGATAAATATATTTATTGGACTAGAAATTATTATTTTATTTTATTTTGTGGGGTCAATTAAGAAAATTCAGTGAGATCATTTCGGAAGATTTAATAGGTCAACTTGAAAAATTGCAAAATTAGTATGATAATTTTTTTCCTTTTAAGTTGACTGGAGAAATGGACCCCACTCAATATTTTGTTGCTATATCCTGTGTATGTGTGTAGGACAGATATACATACGTATGTACGTAGGTACACAAACATAAACCAAACTACATTTTTAAATCCTTGAACTATTCGTTTTTTGCTATTGAGTTCTCAAACTTTTATTCATTTCTATTGTACCTTTAAATTTGTATTTTTATTCATATTAAATCTGAAAAGTTTATATATATATATATATATATATATATATATATATATATATATATATATATATATATATATATATATATATATATATATATATATATATATATATATAACGGTGTTGCTATTTTAATAATAAAAATTTCCAACTCCTTGAACATACTCTTTCTTTATCGTTGGGTTTTTAAACTTTTAATTTTCATTCGGTTATTTGAATACATCACGTGCCTCAAAAGGCGCATGAAGTGCATTCCCATTTATTGAGTTAATTTTGGACTTAATTTAGATATAAATAATTGTTTAAGTAATATAAATAAATCCATCAAATATAAATTAAAATTATCTAATAATTTTATAAGACATAGCTTAAAGATAGTTAATAAATTCACCAATATGAATTACCATTATCCCATAATTTTATTAAACATAACTTAAAATTATTTAAATAAATTCATTTGCCAGGAGGATTGAATTCTGAACGTTAAGGGTGCCAGCTTAAAATTATTTAAATAAATTCACCAATATGATACAAGGTTACACGTGGTACTTCTTGAGTACTTCGAATATTTCAGCTTCTGGGGATGTCCGACTCTTTAAGAGTTCTAAGCCTATACGTACTGGAACTTAGAACCTTGGAGACTTAGTAGGGACCTTCCCAGTTTGGCATTAGCTTCCCAACTCTGACATTTTCCGTGCCTATATCTGTCTTTCTGAGTACCAGATCACCCATATTAAAGGTTCTTGCCCTTACTTTTGTGTTGTGGTATCTAGCGATCCTTTGTTTATAGGCAGCGATTTTTGCATAGGCGTCTTCTCTCCTTTCTTTAACCAAGTCCAAATCTTGGTATTTATCCTGAATGTTCATTCGGTCGGAATAGAATGCAGACCGATAGGATGAGAGGCCGATCTCTATAGGTATCATTGCCTTAGAACCATAGATAAGAGAGAATGGCATTTGGTAAGTGCCAGCTTTTGGAGAGATCCTGTAAGACATAAGATGTTTTGTAGCTCTTTCATCTAGTTGCCTTTTGCCTCGTCCAATTGTTTCTTTAGCCCTTCAAGGAGTGTTCGATTAGAGACCTCGGTCATCCCATTGCTCTATGGATGGGTGACTAAAGTGACCTTCAGGCTAAAGTTAAGGTCTTGGAAAAAGTTTCTGAAGATGAAGCTGTCGAATTGCTTGCCATTATCTGTAATAAAGACATTGGATAAGTCATACCTGCAAATGATATCCTTTCACGTAAAATTTCTAACTCTCTTTGCCGTGATTGTTGCTTGAGGCTCTACCTCAATCCATTAAGAGAAGTGGTCGACGGCTACAAGGAGGAATTTCATTTGTCTTTTACCTTGGGGAAAAGGTCTTAGTATGTCCAAGCCCCACTAGTCGAACGACCAAGAAATTTCGATTGGCTGTTGGTCTGCTGCCGATTGTCTGATGATTCTTCCATGGATCTGGCATTATTGGAATCTTCTCACTTTTTCCTGGGCATCTTTGAAGATACTTGGCCAAAAGTATCCAGTTTGGAGTACTTTTCTTGCCATGGCTCTACCAGCTTCGTGTGCGCCACAAATGCCTTCATGGATTTCTCTTAGGACGTAGTCTCCTTCCTCCTCCATTATACATTTGAGTCAGGGGTGACTGAAAGCTTTTTTGTATAGATCACCATTAATAATAGAGTAATTTAGGGATTTATAGGATACCTTTTGGGCTTCCACCTTGTCTTCAGGTAGCTAGCCTATTTGTAGGTATCGCTTAATGGAGCTCATCTATGTGTCTTGAGATGGCTCAATCTCCATCATCTATGGTTTGTCTAAGGAGGAGGTGGGTTACTCGACAAAGGTGATGTTTTCCTCTATCATCCCTTGCTCAGAAGAAGACTTCTTGGCAAGCCGATCGGCAGTTATAGTTTGATCTCTAGCACCTTCTGCAGGATCCATTCTGATCTAGATTCTTTCAGCATCTTGAATGTGGCCTTGACTTTTGCCAGGTAATAAATCATGTTGGTTTTTCTGGCCTCGAAGGTGCCTAAGACTTGGCTTGTAACGAGCTGAGAGTCACTCTTGATGATGACCGACTCCGATCGGATGGCATGAAACAGTCTTAGCCCTTGCAGGAGTGCCTCATATTCTGCCATATTATTTAAAATTTTAAAGCTGAGTTTTATTGTGTACCTTATGACAATGCCCAATTAGCTTATTATTACAATTCCTGTACCTCATTGGGTGTCATTTGCGGCTCCATCCATGATCATTTCCCATTTTACAAGTTGGGGTTGATCGGTCATTCCTTCGCCATCAAATTCAGCAATAAAGTCTATCAAAGCTTGAGCCTTTATTGCTTTTCTGGGTTCATACCTCATGTCCCATGACTAGAGCTTTATTGCCTATCCCACCATTTTTTCTTCCAAGTCCGGGGTCTGGAGAATTTTTCTCATAGGCTGACTCGATCGGACCATAATTGTGTGCATTTCAAAATACTACCTTAGCTTTTTTGTGCACATCATGAGGGTGATGATGAATTGCTCGATTAGACCTTTCCTTAACTTTGGGCCCCTAAGGACTTGTCTCACATAATAAATGGGCAACTGCTGGGTTTCTTCTTCCCTGACTAGGATACATGCAGCAGCTTCACCAGAAGTTGACAAGTATAGGTACAAATTTTTACCTGAAAGCGGTTGGCTAAGTAGTGGTGGGTTAGTGAGAAAATTTTTTAATTCATCCAAGGCTTGATGGCAGTCAATTTCCCAATTGAAAGCTTCGTTCTTCCTCAACTTTTTGAAGAACGAGGTGTACTGCTTGGTTGAAGAGGAGATGAACCTTTCGAGGGCTGTTATTCTGCCATTTAGTTTCTGAACATCTTTCACACTACTCGAAGGTTGCATCTCCAAGATGATCTTTATTTTTTCAGGATTGGTTTCAATGCCTCTTTGAGAGACCATGAAGCCAAGAAATTTTCCCGATGGCATCTCGAAAATGCATTTCTCGGGATTGAGCTTCATCCAAAACTTATTCAGCATGTTGAAGACCTTTGTTTGATCGATGGGATGTTCTTCAGGGCTTTTGCTTTTGATGATCATATCGTCCACATAGACTTCCACGTTTTGCCCGATCTGATCTTTGAAGATTCTGTTCATCAATCACTGATATGTGGCACCTGCATTCTTTAGTCTAAATGGCATGGTCTTGTAGCAGAAGGTGCCATCATCTGTGATGAAGATGTTCTTTTCCTGATCCAACAATCACATCATAATTTGGTGGTATCCAACATACGTATCGAGGAGGGAATAGATGGCGTGGACAGTAGTGGCATCCACCAGTTGGTCTATGCTAGGTAGGGGGTAGTTGTCCTTCAGATATGCTTTGTTAAGATCTGTGAAATCTACATACATCTGTAACTTTCCCGATTTCTTCTTCACCAACACAACATTGGCAAGCCATTCCGGGTAGTCAACCTTTCAGATCGTATCCACTTTCAATAGTTTGTCCACCTCCTCATAAATGAATTTCCTTCGATCGGGAGCATGCCATCATAACTTCTGTCTAATCGGCTTGTAAGCTGGATCCACATTAAGTTTATGGATGATCATGTTGGGATCGATTCCAGAGATGTCTTCTGGCTTCCAGGCGAATGATGCTCGGTTGATCATCAAGACTTACATGATGGCCTCCTCAACCTCTGCACTCATGCTGGTGCCTATTTGAACACTTTTGCCTTTTGACAGTGTCCTTTCTTTGACCTCTGATAAGTGTGAATTATATAATATTTTTAGAGTGTTTTTAGGTGGTTAAGTTAGTTAATTTGGTTTAATTTTGGTTAGTTTTTAGTTTAAATATTTCTATTTGTGTTTTTAGAAGTTAATTTGAAGTTTTGGTATTTTTCACGGTTAATTTGCAAGAAAAAGTACTTAGTTGCAAAAGGCAAGAAGATTTAGGCCAAAACTGTGAATTTGAAAAATTCATGTTAGTAAAATGATCAAGAAGTCCAATGACCATTCAAGTGGCCTTGCATAGAAGAATTGGTAGTGTGTCTTTGTGCCTAAAATGTTGAGTGGCTGTGCATAGAAGACTTGCTTGGCAGTGTGTCTCTTACAACTAAAGATTGCTTGGCAGTGCACTTCCTTAGGGAAGAATACACGGCAGTGCATCACACCAAGGCAATTTTTGCTTGGCTGTGCAATATGGACTCCAATGCTGTGAAGGATTTCCCGATTAAGAAGAATTCTTTTTCTACTTTAATTGAGGAAGTTTAAAAGGATTCTACAACTTATTTTGCCTATAAATAGAAGACTCTAACATCAAATCAAGATCATGGAGTAACATTAATCATCAACTAGGAAAGTTCAATAGTTTTAGTTTTTTATGTAGTTTTTCTTCTGTGTTTTTATTTTCAACTTTGTTTTAATTTTTTAAACATGTTTATGAAGTAGTTTTTTTTCTTTTGCTAATGGATACTTGAAATCTTATATTTCCTTTATTATGACTTAATTGAGCTTTAAATTCAATATTAGTTGATTATTTCTTGGTTTCAAGCATATTCTTATCTTTGATTGTGTTGAAATTAATTGTTGGTTTATTAATTTAATAACTAAAAATTGATTTAGGCATTGTCATTTATTTGCATGTTCTTAGATTAATTCGTTAATGTTTATACATGATTATTTTCTGAATTTAGAGGTAATTATGTGTTTATTTTATCGATTAATACTAAGATATGAAGAATCAAGAATAAATTGGAATTAAATTTTCTTGCAAAAGAGTTTAATAAAGGTTTAGGATTTTAATTGGATCTTTATGCTAAGTATTGAGTTGTTCTTAACAAAGGAATTTAATGCTTAAGAAAGATAGTCTTGTTTCAAAGTATCAGGTTTTATTTCATCTAGTTTTCTCCATAATCACTGGTATTTCTATTGAAATTAAGTCATTACAATGAAAGTTAAGGTGGATAGTTCCTTTAGCGAGAGAATTTTAGTTATTATTTTGTTTTTAATTCATGTTTATTTAATTTTAGTTTTTATTTTGTTTAATTATTTATTTAGTTTAATTTTTATCTTTAAATCGAAAACATTTGGGAAACAATCTCGGATTAATTTAATTCATACATAGATATTCTTCTTAAGCAATCCATGTTCCTTTGGATACGATATTAGGGGTCTTAATCTATATTTTCCTATATTACTAGCCGATCTAGTACACTTATTAGACACCAATCAACCTCTTATGCAGGATCCATTCTTTGCCCCTCTACTTACTCAAATTGCTCTAGCCCTAGCTCCACCATCATGGCCTCTTTTTGGTGCTTGTTCATGGTGACGTAGGCCTTTCTGGATGCCTTTTGGTCATCCCTTAGAATGACGATGCCTCCTCTAGTTGGGATCTTCATCACCATGTACCGGATGCTGGTGACAGCTCCAATTTGAAAAAGTAGGGACCTGCCAAAAATGGCATTATAGGCAAAAAATATATCAATAACCATAAAAGTTACCTTGCAGGCGTGGGCTAGGGCCTCTTGGCCAAGCTCGGTGAATAGCTCAATAGATCCCACCACCGAAATGGTGGCATTGTCGAGTTCGATCAACGATATTGTATTCGGCTTGAGCTCCTCGATTGGCAGCCCCATGGCTCTATAAGCTTAGAGAGTGAGCACATTCATAGCACTTATGTTGTCCACCAATATCCTCTTTACATCAAAGTTATTAATTTGTGCCCTTACGATGAGGGCGTCTTCATGAGGGAACATTACGTCTCGTGCGTCCTCACTAAATATGGTAACTGCTGCTACTCGGCTATCTAGGATGATCCATATTCTTCTGTTTTCTCCGCTCGTCATCGTCGTCGAAGTCGAAATCATCCTTCTTAAGGTTCGACTATCTACAAGGACTTGCCTTTCTAGTTGGACCTACAAATTTTTTGAGGTACCCTCTTTGCAGGAGTTGTTCAATTTCTTCTTTTAGCTGGTGACACTCGTCGGTTGTATGACCGACGTCTCTGTGAAGCTTGCATTATTTGTTATGGTTTTGGGTTTTTTTTTCTCCTTTCATCCAGCTTTTTAGGCCAATTCACCTTTCGTTGCTTTTCCTTAATCCACATTAATACCCGTGTTGGGTTGGTATTGAGCAGAGTGAAGGTTCGAGTCTGCTACCCGCTATCCCGATCGGATCTGAATCGTTCGGCCTCCTTTTTTTTCCAAATTTCTCAAAGTGGAGGCTCTTTTTGGACTCTTTATTATCCGTTCGAATTTAGAAGCTCGGTTAAATAACCATTTGTCTAGGTTCCCATAACGTTGCTCCATCTGCCTCAGCTGGACCTCAAAGCATCATCTAGTTGAATGTGTTGCCTAGCTCGTTCCATTAAATTGGAAAAGCTGGCTGGTGGCCTTATTGTAATTGATTCAAAAAATGGCCAATCAACTGTGCCATTGGCTAAAGCGGTGGATGCCATTTCCACACTTATATTTCTCACCTCCGATATTGTGGCTTGGAACTTGTCGATGTAGTCTTGAAGACTTTCATTGGTCCTCTGATAGAGATTGCACAAATCGCTCACAGATTTTGGCGCTCGCGTCTGTATAATGAACTGTGTGATAAATAATTTCTTGAGTTGTCGGAAGGAAGTGATTGACTCCTAGGGGAGTTCGTGGAACCAATTAAGGGCATCTTTTTCCATGGTGGTGGGGAATATCCTGCAGGCAATCCTTTCGTTATAGGTGTAAACCTACACTTTAGTTAGATATTCTGCAAGATGAGTGATAGGGTCAGTTTTACCTGTATACCTGTCCATTACCACGTCTCTCCACTTGGGAGGTAGCTGGAACTCTGTGATCTCCTGATAAAATGGGAAGGCTATATTTTCGTAGGTGTTCCTCTCGAACATGTCTTTCTTGGGACCTGTCAAGACAAACTGCTTGAGTTTTTGCTTAAACCATTTATCCTTCCTGCTCATGGCTGTTGATGTAAACTTGTCTCTTCATCCCTTCATGCGGCTGCAATTTGGCATGCATATAAATGATAGATCATTCCTAATGGATGAGGTGGAGGATCTGCTAGGGATATATAGAGAGTCTCTGCTCGATAATATTGTCCCATTCCCCTTGTCGTATCTGCCTGGAGTTTTAACCCCTACTCTTCTACTGTTATGAGCTCGTGGCTCGTTGATGAAAATTCCTTTGTTCCTTCTTCTTCCGAAGTCTTAGGCCATGAAGTCCATTTCATGACCTCTTTTGAAAGTTCTAGGCATTTTGCCCTTTTTTAGCGTTTGGACAATGCTCTCAGTAAAGTCACTAAGAATGGCGAACATGTCCCTGATAGTAACAGGAGTATCCTCTGGCTGTCGCAAAACTAAATTGTTGAAATTTGGGAGGAGGTTACCCCTGGTAGGTGATCTGGTAGATCTCTCTTCTCCTTGAGGGCCTAGATCTACCCTAGTTGTTGCGATCATGCTCTCCGGAAGCAGTGTGCTCATTGGATCTTGAACCTGTCATGTCTCTCAATGAAAGCACCAAGTGATAAAGCATAAAATATCTTTATCTAAGAAAGAGAACTGGCAGCTGGTTTACCCGATCGAGTAACTGATCTTGTAAAAAGAAGTGCCCGATCGAACTAGGCGTTAACACTCCGAAGCTTAAGTTAGTAGCTTTCTAGAGAGATAATATTTAGAGAGAGAATCTCAGATGTTCAATACCTGAAGCCATTATGCTTTTTGCTATTTATAGGAGATAAAAGAGGGGTACTTGAGTATTTTGGGGCGTGATAACTGGCAGTTGGAGCAGGTGAGCGGCGATGTAATAGGGAGCAGGTGTAAGGTATGGGAGCTAGCTTGTGTCAGTGGACTAATAGGAGACAACGTCCCATCAGTCCGATCGGATATCGTGTCTTTCTGTTTTGTCTTTCAGCTCACGTTTTGTCATTTTTGCTAATGGGCCTTAGGCCCTGCCAGTGCAATTAGGCCGACTGATTGGGCCTTGAAAAATATTTTTTCATTGGTTATCAAATATGAATATGTAACTAAAATAATTTATGTTTAATTTAATTTACCTTTAATGTCACTTAACTACTACTTAATTTTTTTGTACAAATATGTATATAGATATATAAGCTAAGCAATTTATCACATAAGTACATTACAAATTAATTTCATTTATTTCTAATGTCATTCAACTAGTGTTTATTTATTTTTTGTACAATAATGATATGAGTATGTAAATTAAAATTGTAATTGTATATAGCTATTATTTATAATGAAATTTTATCAATTAATGTAAATATATGAGTATATAATTATCTTACCAATAATTTCAATTACTTTTAGCATTACTCAACTAGTATTCATCTATTTTTGGCACAATAGCTATATAAGTAATGGAATATGTAAATTAATAATGTAATTATATATAATTATTATATATAATGAAATTTACCAATTCATATAGTTATATTATCATATAATTGTCTTACCAATTAATTTCATTTACTCTTAATATCACTTATTTAGCACCCATATATTTTTAGTACAATACTTATATATGTAAATTAATACTGTAATTATATATGGTTATTATATATAGTAACGTAATTATATATAGTAAATAATCATCTTATTAATTAATTTCATATACTTTTAGCATCGCACAACTAGTTTTATCTATTTTTGGCACAATATCCATATAAGTAATCAAGTATATAAATAAATAATATAGTTATATACAGTTATTACATATAATAAAATTTACCAATTTATATGATTATATGAGTATAAAGTTATTTTGTCAATTAATTTTATTTATTCTTAGTATCACTTAACTAGTACTCATATATTTTTAATACAATACCTATATGAGTATATAAATTAATAATGTAATTATATATAATTACTATATATAATGAATTTTTATCAATTAATGTAATTATATGAGTATATAATTATCATATCAATTAATTTTATTTAATTTTATTGTCATTCAAATATTACTCATTTATTTTTTAGCTCAATATATATATATATATATATATATATATATATATATATATGTGTGTGTGTGTGTGTGTGTGTGTGTGTGTGTGTGTGTGTGTGTGTGAATAAATAATTTAATTTTATAGCTATTATACATAATGAAATTTTAGCTGTATATTTAAAAATGATAAATGAGAAAAATTAAAATGTTTTAGAGGGAATTAAAAATTAAATTTAAATTTTTTAGGAGGGAATATTTTTTGTTTTGAGTTTTTGAAGGTAATTAAAAATTGCATTTAAGTAATTAATAACTTTTTTAGAATATTAAAAATTTAATTATTTGAGGTAAAAAAAAAGAGAATATTAGGTTTAACTCAGTCCCTTTCCCTTTCTAATTTTCTTTTTTCAAGTCTGCCCCCTTCTCCTTTCCCACCACTGTGCTCCACCTTTGATCACTAGCTTTAGTCTCTTGCCACTGCCTCTCTTTTGCTCTCCTCGGTGATTGGTGCATCCTTTCCATTCACCATTGCTAAAATTCAGTTAGCAAATTGGCTTTGGCTTTCGTAATTGTCATTCGAGTATAGCTAAAATTCTCATTTGTTGTCAAAATTGATTGAGATCGGCTACACTTTTGCTTTAAGAGGTATTAACTGAAGAATTTGAAAAGTTTAAATCGTGTAACTGCTATATTCATGCAAGCTTTTAAATTGTGTATTTAATAGTTAGATTTTTTATGGTCTAATTATTTAAAATCAGTGTTATTTTTTTAAATATTGTTCAAAATCTTTAAATCAGTGTCTATATAATTCAAAGAAAAACTGTCAAATGTTAACTTTTAAATTTTGTACTTTAACTTAAATTTTAATTGTATTTATTCAGATATTTTAATTGAATTTATACTTATTATTGTATGAATTTATTTTGCAAATTTATAAAAATATTGAATTATTCGAAATACCGGATTGTATTATACTATATTATTTAGTATCAAAAGAGCAAAAATACCAAACCAAATTGTACCAAATTTTTATAATAACTGTACCGAAACATTTCAAATTTTTAAAACAATAATAATACTTAATTTTTAAAATATTCAAAATTTTGAAATAATACAAAAATTTGTAAATCTTTAAATTGTACCGTATCCTGTACACCCCTACTAAACACCATATCATCTTTTTTCATCTTTATTTTTTTCACAAATATTCCATTGCATTGAAATCATACTCATCTGGATCTAAAAAATATAAAACAAAAATATAATTGGATACAAAATAAAAAAAATTCTCTCAATGTTCTTGAATCATATTCTCAAGCTCATTTTAGGAAAGCTTTCGTTATTCTTATTTTCCACAACCCAAATAATATCATAATAGTATTAACATGTACGCGACCCTTTTTTTTTTTAACCAAAAACTATGTAATTTAATAACCGCAGTATATCATATTAATTTATTCTGGCAAAAGTTTTCATTTTGATATGAACATAATCATCAAAAATAAATTATTAAGCTTATCAATAAAAAGAATAAAATAAAAATGGTCAAAATTTTTAATTAGATTTGTCAATTTTGATACTAACCTGAATTCATCCAAGCCAAACCTTATTTAAATTTAAAAAGAGGGCGTATAATCCTATCCAGAACCAACTCCAATATTCAAGATTGAGTAAGGGGCAACTCAAAGGAAAATCCCGTGACACTTTTTTTTTTTAGAATAATAACATATATTAAAATTATTATTTTTAAAAAAATTATATATATATATATATATATATATAGCATCCCAAACATTTCAGTCATGAAAGCGAAATTGAATTGACATTGAAAAAGAAAGATGTAAAAAAATAAATCTTATCTTAACACAATCTTTAGGAAGCAGCAAAGCTATTATTATTATTGAGGATTACATCTTTGTACTTAATTTCTGTGCTAACACGTGCAGATAAAATTGTAAAATTAATGTTGAGCCGCTCGTGTGCATATATATCACGAATCTCATTTCCAATCTATTTGATTGTGTTACTTAACATATACGTGATCAATTTGGAACGAATATACCTCGAATTTAAAATTAAATTAAGTTGAAAATATTTGCCGTATTTATCATACCAGACAAGGACATGGCCATATATATATATATATATATGACAAATAATAGATATTAATTATGTTTGGCTTCATCTATCTTCTAGTGTTCGTATGCTTTCATGGTTTTTATTGCTGTTCGTCTTCTTCTGTGATCTGTTGCAGTAGAACAAAGAGAAATTTTCTATCATCATCATCATTTATAAAAGCGAAATACATAATATCTAATTATAGATATAAATAACAAAAAAATTAAAATTGATATCTCCCGCAGTTTTAATGAGTATTGACTGCCGAACAAAATACGATGATTACAAATCTTTTATCCTTCGTATCAGATGGTAATTAATTTTAGCCATTTTTGGTCATTTAGCAATTTCTGAAATGGAGAATATATATTAAAACATGACTAAATGTATAAAAGTTTATGTAAAAAAATTTGTAGGAATGAGAAAAAACAAATTTATCCCTGTGATGTGCTAGCTCAAAAAGTATAAGATTTTATCACATTTCCCTCCAAAATGTAATTATCTCCACAATTCATCTCTCACCAACATATTAACCAATTATCTCGCACCATTCTACTAACCAATTACTCTCATCAATTTTGTCAAAAGTACTAGTTTTCAAGTACCATTCTATTTTTTTTCATAAAATAATTCTTTTTGGTTATACAAGGTTTGTTAGTCTTTCATGCAGAGAAGCCATAATTACCTAGATCATGGAAGAATATATATAATTATTTTTAACATAAATCCAAATACATAAATAACCAACATCTAAATAATTAAAACTTTTAGCAAAATAACATTGAATATCAAAGAGTTTGTTTTTTTAGTGATATGATACAATTGTTTTTTTAGTGACGTGATACAATAGATATTATCACTCAAAAGAAAAAGATATAACAAGTAGTAGCATAATTTCTACACACTTACAAGCATAATAAAATATTAAAAAGGAAAAAACAACATAAATCAACCAGTCAGTAATTTGAGTTGAAAATTCAATGCATGGAAAAAAATGGCTAACAGGCAGAAGAAATGATAATTATTTAGGGTAGATTTTTCATAAACACCGTGAAACATATAGAAAATTCAAATTATAGTGTGCTTAAGGATATTTTTGATAATTTATATGATTGGTGTTTGTTTGCTTTCATCCTAGTCCTTATAACTTATCATTGACTTAGCAAAGATCTTCTTCAAATTCTTATCTGTAGTCTTAAATACCCTATTAGCTTGAGGACTATAGGAAGATGACTTATAATGCTGAATCTGATACCTTTATAGCAATTGCCTTATTTTATCTTAGAATTAAGCCCCCTTACCTGATACTATATGGTATAGGACCCTACAGTTGCAAAACAAAATTTTCTCATTGAAGTGAGCCATTTTCTTTGCCCCCAATTTCTTGAAGGATTTTGCTTCTACCCACTTGGTAAGGTAATCTATAGCAACTACTAGAAACCGATGCCTATTAGAAGTTATAGGATGAATCTCTTCGATGATATTTATTCCCCTTGTTCTAAATAGACAAGGAGAAGAAAGGTTGTGCTACTCTAAAGCTGGTAAATGGCTTAGATCACCTCATCGCTAGCATTGTTGGCACTTCTTAACATAGTTAGACCAATCATAAACTATAGTTAGTCAAAAGAACCCTCATTGTATAATCTTTTTGGATATGGCTAAGCCACTCATGTGGGTTCCACAAGCTTTAGAGTGTATCTCATCTATCATAATTTTTGCTTCTTTCTCATCCAAACACCTGAGTAGTAGGCCTTCTACTTGCCTTTTATACAAAATTCCATATATATTGATGAGTTGTGTGGATTACTTTCTTATCATACTTCTAACCATATATGTAACTTTTTTTAGAAACTCCACTTTCTCTAAATAGTTATGGATGTCAAAGGACAATGGCTTCCATTATTAGCTCTACCTCTATTACTTGCTTAGTCTCAAAACAAGATTTGTTGGTACTTGTGATCACTCTTGGCTTCATAACCACCCCCTTTTAGATTATCCCACATAAAGACTAAAGTTGTTAAGATGTCAGCTAACTGATTTCATCCCTTAGGATATGGTAAAACGTGTAAATTTCAAACTATCCATTGAGGCTTTTGAAGTATTCCATATATGGCATTAGTTTTTCCTTTGGAAATGATCATTTTTGCTTAGCTTGATACACCACTAAAGAGAAGTCTTCAAACACTTCAATTGCCTTAGCACCTAAAGCTATCGGGACTTCCAAATTGTATATGCATGCTTGGCAATCAATACCATTATTAGTGAACTTGTATCTTAGCTTCTTGGCGAAAAGAAAATTGTCACCATTTCAGAGTGATTAGAATTACACTCGTACTTACTCCTTTATTATTGATTTCTCCATCAAAGTATATCTACCACCTTTAAACTATAACACTATAGTCTATCGATCTATAGTTAACTTCAATTAAACATAATTAACCTAACACCATGATAATCACTTATCTCTTAAACCAATTACCATATATCTATGCATGATATCAATTTCATATTATAGCTCAACATACTTCATTATGCATATATGTCTCATTAAACATATCTCCTCTAACTTAACTTTATCTACTTGTACATATACATCTCATAATGCATATCTTTTATAGTATAACTTGACTTTGTTACCTATTTTCTATTTCCATTTAACATATACACATGTTGTCACTTGTGTGATCTCATTTTATATAATCATGCATATTTATCAATAAGAGCTAAGCATATCATAAGTACGTGTTAATAATATTTTAGTTACAAAAGTGAAAATTAGTAAACTGAAGATTTACCTAAAACATAGGCAACTTTACTTAACAAAATACTTATATAGAAATTACACAAAAGACCAAACATGAACTTTATACATCTAATTTCTCTTGAGATTTGTGTTGGCCTTCTTGATGGAGTATGAGTCCTTGAGCAAAAGTCCTAGCTGAACAACTTACACGGATAAAACACCTGTGCTAAGGTATAAAACTTAGTGGAGAATAAATTATAATAAATGACCACTCATAGTAGTGATCCAGCAAGCACACAATAATCATATTTTTTAACATAGCATGCATAAAATTAACAAAAATAACTTCGTAAGTATAAAGGTAAAATATGACAATATACATGCATAAACACAAATGCAATCTTATATAATTCATTTTTATCCATTAGGCACCTTAACTTTATCATTTTTCCTTGCAATTCGTCTGTTTAAGTTTTATAAGTGTGGATAATAGAAACTATGGATACCCATAGGTATCGATCATATAAATATCCGTAGGTATTAAGTACTATGGATATCTAAAGATATCAAATTTGTATACCCAAACGGGGTTTAACTATAATCCCAAATGGGGATGATTGTAGATCCAAATGGGGTCAGACTATAGTAGCTGTTGATAAGTGTGAAATATATATAGATTTTAATATGTTTTTAGTTAAATTATTTAGGTTAATTTAGAGTTAATTTGTAATATTTATGATTTTAAGGTTAATTCTGTGTTTTGGTTGATTTTCAGGGTTAATTTGACATAAAAGAGCTTAAAGTGTAAAAAGGACAAAGTTTAGGATCAAAAGTGCAAATATGAAGAATTGATGCAAGATAAGTTGACGTCCAGTCCAGAGCCCTGAGACGTGACCACGTGAATTGTTGAAGAGCTTCACACATGGCCACGTGAAGAACAAAAGAGGAGAGGACGTGGCCATGTAAAAGAAAAGAGAAGAAAGAAGAAAGGAGGACCCGTGGCCGTGTAAAGGAAGAATGAAGGAAATTGTGAAGACACGTGACCACGTGGATTCCCAATGAAGGACCACACGTGGCCACGTGTGAAAGAGGAAGAACAAGGGACGTGGGCACGTGTAGAATTACACAGGGAGGAGCCGTGGCCACGTGATCTGATTCTCCAATTGCGCGAAGGATTTACGAACTTCCTATTTTGAGCAGAAAATACTTCCTATTTGATTTTCAGAGTTTAAGAAGGAATCCATATCTTCTCTTGCCTATAAATAGCAGTCCAAAACACAGAAGAAGGGGGCTGGAATGGTCTTCAATCTTCAATTATCATTATCAAGCTTTTGAATTAGTTTTTAGAATTAAGCTTTCTTAGTTAGTTTTTTTATTCGTTATTTTTACAAGTTTTTCCAAAACATTGTTTTTAGTTTTTAAGAATGTCTAGTGAGTAATTTTCTTTACTTTTGCTAAAGGATACTTGAATCCTTGACTTGTATTGACATGACTTGAGTTTTTTCTTAAATTTAAATACAAGTTGATTATTTCTTGGTTCTTAAAATAGTCTTGTCTTTTCTCAATATTAAATTGATTATTAACTTGATTAAGAGTTGGTTAATTAATTGGTTTAAGTTGATTAATGATTTGCATGCTCTTAGGTTGATTTAGTTGGATTGATACATGGTTATAATCTGAATAAGCTATAATTGTGTGTTAATTTGAGTAAGTTAAGATTAAGAAAAGGGTAACCAAGAATAGGTGAAAGTTAATTCTCTTGAGAAAGGTTTTAATAGACATCTAGGAGACGTAATTCAGTTCTTTATGCTAAGTATTGAATTGTTCTGAATAAGAGAGTTTAATACTTGGAATAATAATCTTGAATAAAGTTATTTGGGTCTACTAAACTGAATTTTCCATGATCACTTGTATGTTTTCTTTTAATTAAGTCATAGCAATACTTGTTAAGGTGGATAGTCCTTTAGTAAAAGTTGTTTTTATCATTGATTTTTATCTCATTCAATTTACTTGCTTTCAAATAGATTTCTTATTTACTTTAGTTTTCTCAATTGTTTTAATTTAGTTTTCAAATCATCACAACTTTGGGATTTCTCCTCTCTTTACACACAAAATTGGTTTTGAAATTGAAATAACACACACAAGCACAAGTTTCCCTTGGGTTCGATATTTTGGGTCATAATCTTATCTCCCTATATTACTAGCCGATCTAGTACACTTGCTAGACACCGGTCAGCTGTAATTTTTCCTATAAGCATGCTTATCTATCCACATCTGAACTATATTTGTAGGCATTAAACTATATTTTTGTACATTTTAATTATCATAAGTATGTCTTTGTGATATAGTTTTACATGTTCAAATAAATATAGATGAATCCACAATCATGTATAGTTGTACAAATAACTGTAAATATATAATATTGTAACCAAATACAATCATATGATAGCCATAAGGTATGAACACACGTGTGTGTGTGTGTGTGTGTGTGTATTATTTCAATAAACAATCAAAGCTATGTCTTTTCATATACCTATCAATGAACATGATATGTGAGTTTATTGAAGGTTCTACAATATGCTAACAATATACCTTTTTATATTAACATAAGAGCATAAGTGTGCATTATTGAATTAGAACACTTTAAATCACATATATTTTTATGCCTTCTAGAATAAATGTTTCTTTTCACAACTTTATTTCCATGTCATTATGTTCCTCACATATTTGATGTTGTATAATACCTTTATTTTTATGATTAGAATGCACTAGAAATATTTGGGAAGATTTAGATAAGCTTTGGTGACAATTTGGAGCCTAAAAATCCAGTATAGAAGGAAACAGGGGAGGGTTATAGTGACTATTAATTCGATTCTGGAAGGACTCACGGTGGTTACCAATTGGTTATGACTGTGAGGTCCATTCAACTATAAAAATCCTAAAGGTAGATTTCTAGGTTCATCTTGTATGCCATTTTAGACTTATAAAATGACATTTTCAATCAAAAAGGTCTTTACAAAGTTATTTCTCTACGTTTCTAGTTTCAGGATCATTAACAATCACCTTATTTGCATTTCTAAATTTTAAGATATTTACAAAACACCGAAGACTGCTCCCAATGCAGGGCAGCATGTTGTTCCGATTTTCAAGTTAAGTTTTGACAGGTTTAGAGGTAGAGTTAGACTTTTTCTTCCATAGAAAATCTAGATATAGAAGTCTAGCTTCAGACCCAATTAGAATTAATCAATTTGCAATTCTACAACTCAAGATATACACAATATAATCCCACTAGATCAAGTGAAGCCAAGATAGATTTTTGTCATCAAATAGATATTTTTCCTTATTTCGATTTTTATTACAGCACCTTCAAAACCTATGTATCCCCTTAACTCTAAGTACCATTTAAACTCAAATTTACATTGTAAAAGCCTTTAAATTTAAAAATTTTAGTAAAATCAAGCAATATGCTCTTGAAAAAAGATGAGAAGAAATGTTGTGATTTCAACATAGTTTCTTTATCAAATCTTTAATTTCATTTTATTCATCATCAAATCAATCACATAAAACACTAGAAATGAGTATAATTCCTATACCTTAGCCGAAATCCAAAGCCTTATTTCAATCTTTCACCACTTCTTTCCTTTTGTTCTTAATCCCTTATTCTTCTACATAGAATATGAATTTATAAATATCCAAAAATTCTCCTCATGCAAAGTTTTCAACTCCAAGAAGAAGAAAATGACAATGAGAAATGAAGAAGAGCACGTTATGTTTGGATAACCCAACTTTAAAACCCCTTTGTCAATTAAATTACGATAGAATCTTTGAGAGTTAATGAGAGAGGAAATGCATAACTTTAGAGACAGAAAAGAGAAATGAAATTTGGAATTTTCTCCCTTGATAATGCCAACCAAACCACTTCTAAAACCCATTTTCAGCACTTTCTCTTGTTAGTGTAAGCCCTAGCGCCAATGCATTGTTATAAAATACTTAAGTTAATAAATGAGGCATTTGTTTTATCTATTGTATTCCTGTGCATATCAATAGATAGAAGTATCCAAGAATGTTGTTTTAGTTTAAGTTATCATGTGTGAGGCACATGGTTTTAAGACCTTGAAACAAATGAGACTTCATTCTAAATATCCATAGTCAGTCATTGTTATGGGAATAACAAATGAATTAAGACTAGTGTGCTCTCTCTGATAATTTGAGTTCTGTTTTACATATCATAAGGACTGGAGTGTCAATCAGAGATCATAGATACATGTTTAGAATATGGTATCGGGATTCGATCCTTTCATGAGAATACTACATGGTACAAGTCATAAGTGTTTCTCATGTGCAAGTTTTGCATCAGAGTTCTTAGACCTAAAATCTCTATAAAAATCTTTATGAATTACTGTGTACTTTGACATACACCTAACGTGCTTGTAATAGGGTGACAAGTATGGGTATGCTTGGGTATGCACTGATCCATGTTAGAGAGCATGAGAGAAGCGAAGGAATTACCCCTCTCGATAAGAGAGAAAATATCACCGACCACTTTATCAGTGAACTGAGAAGTGTATGGCCATACCGAGATGAAATAATGAGTAATCATTATTTATCTGAGAGTTCAATGTCACTGAAATATCAAGAAAGGAATTAGTATATATAAGGATGACTGATTCCATGCCTTATATTAATTCTGATATTTAAGGGAAAGGGACTATGCAAAATTGTATTAGGTCACTAAATGTCATTTGCATTTTCATTTAATTTGGAATGCTATAATATCTTGCTACAGAATATATATAGCCTTTGAATTAATCTATTAATTCATTGCCAATATTAAATGGACCTATAGGATTGCACACAAAGCATTGAGCTTAAAATATTTAAATCGTGTACTAGAAATTAATTTGGGCTTTTATTTAAAGTCAAATTAATGTATGCAATGGGTAAACAAATTTTTGCCTTGAACAGCTTGTTGTTTTAGGCAAATCTGTTAAACAGGTTTTCTGCCTAAAACAATAAGATTTTTGCCTTAAATAGCTTGTTGTTTTAGGCAAATCTGTCCAGCTCGAATTTTGCCTTAAACAGCTAGCTATTTAAGGCAAATCTATCAAACAAGATTTTTGCCTTAAACAGCTAGCTGTTTAAGGCAAATTTATTGAACTGTCATTTTGCCTTAAACAGCTTGCTATTTTAGGCAAATCTGTTAATAGTTGGTCATGAGAGAAATTTATTGGCATATGCTAGGTTTAATTTCAATTGATTAATTATCTATGTATAATTAAGTTAATTGAGTATTAAATCCTAAATTGTATTTAATCAAAATATAATACTTGAGAGGGAATTAATGTAGCCAAAATTCAAGCTAGGAATCCTAGTTGAATTCGGCAACTAATCACCTTAAATAAGTAAGTTTATTTTGATTAAATGAATAATGCCATTTGAATTTAAATTCTAATAGAATTTAAATTAAGATATATCTCTTAATTAGGAAGTAATGGAGGCTGAAATTACTACTTAATTTTGGCATTCACACTTGACCTAAAACAAGTGATATATATTAATGAATTAAAAGAATAAAAGGGCTAGCCGTTTTGCTCTTCTCTCTCTCTCTTGGCCGAATTACTCAAGGGGAAAGAACTCTTTCTTGTTATCTTGTGTTCTTGGGCAGCAATAGCAATCTAAAGGAAGAACAAGATCAGATCTTGTGGCTTCAAACCATTCCCATTGCCAAATACACAATCATAGAGCTAGCACTCTTGTTTTTAAGCTATCTTTGCAAGTGTGTGTGTGAGCATAGAGTGGTGTGGCACAAAGGCTGCTCCTTTGGTATTGGTATTCCAGATCTGAAGTGTATAAGTCTATCTTATATATTTTCCATTGCAAAAATCAAGTTTTAAAGAGCATCCAAGCTTGTAAGTTTTAAAACTATAAAATTGCATGTTTTGATTCTATGTCGTATATTGCATGGCATGAATGATTAATATTTTTATTTTTTCGCTGCGTGTTCTTCATGTATATGCCATGTGATATCTCTTCAGTGGTATCAAAGCCTAACCATGCTTATTTTAGTGCTTTGGATGCATTAAATATTGATTTAAAATTGTTATTGCATAAAACCACAATGCTGAAATTTTCTATTTTGAGTTTTTTGCATTGTTTTAGTGTAAAAACGATTTTAAATGATTAGTTAGGTATTATAATTATTATGAAATGTTAATATACTGTCCTAAGATGTTCTTAGAGCTGTTCATGGTCGATTTTAATTATACATACCTGATTGTACATGTTAATCTTGAAACTAGGTGCTAATTTGCATGATATGTGTTTGTTTAACAACTATTTTTCAAAATTAAATGTATAAACATGTTTGGCATATTTGTAAGTGATTTTTAGAGATTAATAACAATTCTAGACATGTTTTTACAAATGATTTTAATTCTGGTTCATGACAATTTAATTGATTAATTTTAAAATTACTTAAAACTATGACTAGTTTGTGTTTGTTGCATGTTTAATCAACATTGTTTGTTATGTTTTGATTAAAATGGAAAAAACACATTTAGATTAGATCTGGATAGAACCTTAACTCAATGTTTATGACCTTATTTAAATTATTAAATAGCTCACAAAATCGTTTTAAGTGTTTGTGTATTGTTTGTGGCATTATATGAGCATTAAATAATAGTTTCATTGTTGTTTGTTTGTTTTAGTATATATGTCGTGTATGACATAAATTCTTCATGAATTTTTATGTTTAATTCATGTTGGTTCATAATATATGTGTTTTTAATATTTATGGGCTGTATGACATAATATTAAAAGTGACAAAATTAAAAATTATACTAGAGTTGATTTATAGCACAAATCTAACTAGTTTGTGTTTTGGGCTTTTAAGAGAACTTATTCAATAAGGGGATTTAGTCCATTTGGCTTCGGCCTAGGCTCATTATGGGGTCTTCTCTTAAAAATGCAAGTACACAATTTCCATTAATGGGCTTACCTAAATTAATTAAAATTGGACTTTATTTTATCCATGAATGTTATATATATTTATTTGCTTGTTTTGTGTGATGAATGGATATGCATGGTGCATTCATGGGCCCTGGGTTTTTGTAATTAAATATGGCCTGCGTGTCATTATGGATTATTGTAAAATTTTAATTTATTTCTTAGTATAGAATTTATTTGAAGACTTTGTAAATCAAGACGAAGTCCACCGGAGTGGAGAAGCCCAACTCGAAGATTCATATGTAATAGTATAGAATCTTAGTTGTAGGTTTTTGGGCCCATGTTTGTCACACTTTACTTTATACAATTATATATATATGCATGATATGAATGGATGACAAAGCATATGCCATGTAAGCCGTAATAAAATGAATTCCTAAAATAGTAAGTCACAAAGTTGCCTTTCTAATTTGAAACATGTTAAGGCATCGATCATCGGTTATGTAGACTAGGAGTCTTAGATGCGTCTGATTATCTTTGTGAGGTATGGGTTGTAAATGTAGGTTGGACTTAACATGGAAAGGGATGCTTGGACCTAGGTAACTAATAAATGGGTTTGTGCTATAACATCTTAAGATGTTAGCCCATTTGATCCAAGAGTCATGTACGAGACATGATTGGAGTTTTCCTACCTAAGTAACTTAACTTATTAGGTGTAAAAGCTCAGCTTGACTAATAAGTTGTTGTGAAAAGTGGATCTTGGCCCACATCAAATCACTAACTCGAATTATTTAAAGGGATATTAATTCGGTTTGTGGGATTATAATAAGAGCTCATTTAATCTTGCTAAGTTTTATTATTGTAGATTGAAAAAATGCATCTTTAAACAACAACTTTTCATTGCAATCGGTCCTAGAAAAGGACAAATTGAATGGCACCAATTTCATAGACTGGTCTCGAAACTTGAGAATAGTTCTCAAGCAAGAAAAGAAGTCGTATGTTTTGGATACACCCTTGCCCGAGGAACCTGCTAGGAATGCCTCTATAGTTCAAAAGGAAACTTTTAAGACTAAGAAGAGTGACTCCAATGATGTGACTTGTCTAATGCTAGCCACTATGGTGCCTGATTTGCAAAAGCAATTCATGGACCAAGAGGCTTATGTAATCATGGTGCACCTCAAGGAGATGTTCCAAGAGCAAGCTCGTTATGAGAGGTTCATGACAACAAAGGCCTTAATTTCTTGTAAGATGGCTGCGGATACTCCTGTTAGTACCCATGTACTCAAGATGAAAGGGTATCTTGATAATCTTGAGAAGCTTGAGGTACAAGTGCCAAAAGAATTGGCCACTGACTTGATCTTGGGTTCATTGACTGATGATTATGATCCATTTGTTATGAATTATAACATGTATGCAATGCACAAGACAGTCACCGAGCTTCATGGGATGCTTAAGAATGCTGAAGAGAACATTCAAAAGACCAATCCTGTACTTATAGTTCAAGGGGGCATTAAGAAGGGACCCGTTAAGGGAAAGGGGAAGGGAAAGGCAAAACCCAAGAATGACTTGGCATGACTTAAGTCTAGTGGCAGTGCACCTCAGGCCCAACCCGAGCCCAAGGCATAAAAGCTCAAGGAGAGTGAGAGAACATGCTTTTATTGCAACAAGTTGGGGCATTGGAGGAAGAATTATGCTCTCTTCAAGGAAGAACAAAAGAAGAATGGAGCCAAGACATCCAGTTTTGGTATTTTTATTGTTGAAATTAACCTTTCTATTTCTACCACTTGGGTATTGGATACCGATTGTGGTTCTCACATTTTTTCAAATGTGCAGGGGCTAAGAAATAAGAGGTTACATGGGAAGAATGAAGTGGACCTCCGTGTGGGGAATGAAGCATGAGTTGCTACCATGGAGATAGGCGACTATCAACTCACTTTACCTTTCGGACTTTGTTTAGATTTGAAAAATTGTTATTATGTGCCTGCTATGAGCATAAACATTATTTCAATTTCTTGTTTGGATATGGATGGATTTGATTTTGTTATTAATAATGGCAATATTCATATTCGTCGCCAAGGCATTTCATATGGCAATGCCATGTTACAAAATGGCCTTTATATCCTTGATCTACATAACAAAGAGTCCATATACAACATTAATACAAAGAGGGTTAAATCAAACGAATTGAACCCTACTTACTTCTGGCATTGTCATTTAGGATATGCAAACAAAAAATGCATTTCAAGACTCCATAAATTTGGAGTGCTTGGGTCATTCAATTTGAAATCTTATAACACATGCGAGCCATATTTGCATGGAAAGATGACAAAGAGTCCTTTTAACAAGAAAGGTGAGAGGACTAGTGACTTATTAGGATTAATACACACCGATGTATGTGGACTATTAAGTACACAAGCTAGAGGTGGTTTTAGCTGCTTCATAACATTAACAAATGACTTCAGTAGATATGGCTATGTCTATCTAATGAAGCACAAGTCTGAAACTTTTGAAAAATTCAAAGAGTTTAAGAACAAAGTAGAAAACCAACTTGGTAAAAGTATAAAAGCCATTCGATCAGATCGAGGTGGCGAATACTTAAGCCAAGAGTTTGATAGCCATCTAAAGGAGTGTGGAATTATTTCACAGCTCACTCCTCCTGGAACGCCACAATAGAATGGTGTGTCTGAAAGAAAAAATTAAACTCTATTGGACATGGTTCGATCGATGATGAGTCAAGATAATCTTTCTGTCTCTTTTTGGGGTTATGCATTAGAAACTGTTGCATTTCTACTGAACCGTACTCCAACTAAAGCAGTTGAGAAGACACCATACGAGGTATGGACTGGGAAAGAGCCCAATATGTCGTTTCTCAGGATTTGGGGCTATGAGGCACATGTTAAGAAATTAACATCTGACAAACTAGAGTCCATATCTACTGTTTGCTTGTTTGTAGGTTATCCCAAAGAAACAAAGGGATACTACTTTTACTCACAAGCCGATAACAAAGTATTTATTGCTCGCAAGGCTATTTTCTTGGAAAAGGAATTCCTTCTCAAGAAAGACGGTGGGAGTAAAGTAGAACTTGGAGAAATTCAAGTGCCATAAACTCCTGTAGGGGATGAGTTGGAAATGGGATCAAGTTCATAACCAGTTGTGGAACAAAAACCCATTGTACAAGAACCTAGAAGGTCTAGAAGGGTACGTTAGGAGATTGAGAGATATGATTTTCTAATCACCGATAGTGACACTATTGAGTTAGTTGATCGTGAGGATCCAACTACCTACCAAGAAGCTATTGAGAGCCCTGACTCGGAAAATTGGCTTGGAGCCATGAAATTCGAGATGCAATCAATGTACGATAACTAGGTTTGGACCTTGGTTGATCCACCGGAAGGTGCTAAGGTAATTGAATGCAAGTGGCTATTTAAACTCAAAGCTGATAAGACCTACAAAGGTAGACTAGTAGCAAAAGGTTTTCGACAAACTCATGGTGTAGACTATGATGAGACCTTTTCGCCTGTAGTCATGCTCAAGTCCATTAGGATCTTGCTTGCCATAGCTGCATATCATTACTATGAGATATGGCAAATGGATGTCAAAACTGCTTTCCTCAATGGAAATCTACTTGAGGATGTGTATATGACACAACTTGAGGGTTTTGTCAATCCCAAGAATCCTAAGAAGGTTTGTAAGCTTCAAAAATCCATTTATGGATTAAAGCAAGCATCCCAGAGTTGGAATCTCTGTTTTGATGAAGCTGTCAAAGAATTTGACTTCATCAAGAACGAAGATGAGCCTTGTGTGTACAAGAAGGTTAGTGGGAGCATAATAGTATTTCTGGTCCTATATTTGGACGACATCCTTCTCATTGGGAATGACATCCCAACATTGCAAAAGGTTTAGCAATGGTTGGGGAAGTGTTTCTCAATGAAAAACTTAGTTGAAGCCGAGACAATACTTAGTATTCGAATCTATAGAGATAGATCGAATTGGCTTTTGGAACTAAGTTAAGAAAAGTACATAGACAAAGTACTAAAGCATTTTAGTATGAGAGACTCAAAGAAAGGGTACATACCTTTGGCTTTGGGTGTTCCTTTGACTAAAGAACAGTGTCCTAAAACTAAAGAGGAGAGGGATAACATGAGAAGAATCCCATATGCATCTGCTATTGGATCTATCATGTATGCTATGTTATGTACTAGGTTGGATGTTGTTCATGCACGAAGTATAACTAGTAGGTTTCAGCAAGACCCTGGTGAGAAGCACTGGTTTGCTGTAAAGGGGATTTTTAAGTACCTACAAAGGACTAAGGACCACTTTTTGGTGTATGGTGGTCAAGAAGAGCTCGTCATACAAGGTTATGCCGATGCTGCTTTTCAAACCAGTACTCAGGACTCAAGATCGCAATCTGAATTTGTTTTTAATTTGAACAGTAGTGCTATCAGCTGGAGAAGCTCAAAGCAAGAGACCGTTGCCGACTCAACTACAGAATCTGAGTATATTGCAGCAAGTGAGGCTGTAAAGGAGGCTGTTTGGATTAAAAATTTCATTTCTGGATTAGGAGTGGTACCAAACATCCTAGATCCATTAGAAATTTTCTATGACAATAACGGGGCCATCGCACAGGCCAAGGAGCCTCGGTCACACCAGAAATCCAAACACATACTCAGGAGGTACCACCTGATCAGAGAGATCATTGATCATAGGGACGTCAAGATTAGAAAGATAGCAAGTGAAAACAATGTAGCAGATCCTTTGACGAAATAGTTGCATCTAAATCTATACGAAGCTCATTTGAGAGCGTTCGGTCTTAAGGCTATGCCCAATTGGGACTAGTGCTAGTGGGAGATTGTTAGTGTAAGCCTTAGCCCCAATGCATTGTTATAAAACATTTAAGTTAATAAATGAGGCATTTGTTTTATCTATTGTATTCCTGTGCATATCAATTGATAGAACTATCCAAGAATGTTGTTTCATTTTAAGTTATCATGTGTGAGGCATATGATTGTAAGACCTTGAAAAAAATGAGACTTCATTCTAAATATCCCTAGTCAGTCATTGTTATGGGAATAATAAATGAATTAAGACTAGTATGCTCTCTCTAATAATTTGAGTTCTGTATTATTGATCATAAGGACTGGAGTGTCAATCAAAGATCATAGATACATGTTTAGAACATGGTATCTGGATTCGATCCTTTCATGAGAACACTACATGGTACAAGTTATAAGTGTTTCTCATGTGCAAGTTTTGCATCGGAGTTCTTAGACCTAAAATCTCTATGAAACTCTTTATGAATTACTGTGTACTTTGACATATACCTAACGTGCTCGTAATAGGGTGACAAGTATGGGTATGCTTGGATATGCACTGATCCATGTTAGAGAGCATAAGAGAAGTAATAAGAGAGAAAATATCACCGGCCACTTGATCAGTGAACTAAGAAGTGTATGGCCATACCGAGATGAAATAATGAGTAATAATTATTTATCTGAGAGTTCAATGTCATTGGAATATCAAGAAAGGAATTAGTATATATAAGGATGATTGATTTCATGCCTTATATTAATTCTGATATTTAAGGGTAAGGGACTATGCAAAATTGCATTAGGTCACTAAATGCCATTTGCATTTTCATTTAATTTGAAATGCTATAATATCTTGCTAGAGAATATATATAGCCTTTGAATTAATTTATTAATTCATTACCAATATTAAATGGACCTATAGGATCACACACAAAGCATTGGGCTTAAAATATTTAAATAGTGTATTGAGAATTAATTTGGGCTTTTATTTAAAGTCAAATTAATGTATGCAATAGGTAAATAGATTTTTGCCTTAAACAGCTTGCTGTTTTAGGCAAATTTGTTAAATAGGTTTTTTGCCTAAAACAGTTTGCTATTTTAGGCAAACAGAGTTTTGCCTTAAACAACTTGCTGTATTAGGCAAATCTGTTTAGCTCCGATTTTGCCTTAAATAGCTACCTATTTAAGGCAAATCTATCAAACAAGGTTTTTGCCTTAAACAGCTAGCTATTTAAGGCAAATCTGTTGAATTGTTATTTTGCCTTAAATAGCTTGCTGTTTTAGGCAAATCTGTTACCGGTTGGTCACGAGAGAAATTTATTGGCATATGCTAGGTTTAATTTCAATTGATTAATTATCTATTTATAATTAAGTTAATTGAGTATTAAATCCTAAATTGTATTTAATCAAAATATAATACTTGAGAGGGAATTAATGTATCCAAAATTCAAGCTAGGAATCCTAGTTGAATTCGACAACTAATCACCTTAAATAAGTAAGTTTGTTTTGATTAAATGACTAATGCCATTTGAATTTAAATTCTAATAGAATTTAAATTAAGATATATCTCTTTATTAGAAAGTAATGGAGGCTGAAATTAATATTTAATTTTGGCATTCACACTTGACCTAAAACAAGTGATATATATTAATGAATTAAAAGAATAAAAGGGCTAGCCGTTTTGCTCTTTTTCTCTCTTGGCCGAATTACTCTAGGGGAAAGATGTCTTTCTTATTCTGTTATGTTCTTGGGAAGCAATAGCAACCTAAAGGAAGAGCAAGATCAGATCTTGTGGCTTCAAACCATTCCCATTGCCAAATACACAATCATAGAGCCAACACTCTTATTTTTAAGCTATCTTTGCAAGTGTGTGTGTGAGCATAGAGTGGTGTGGCGCAAAAGCTGCTCCTTTGGCATTGGTGTTCTAGATCTAAAGTGTATAAGTCTATCTTATATATTTGCCATTGCAAAAATCAAGTTTTGAAGAGAATCCAAGCTTGTAAGTTTTAAAACTCTAAAATTGTATGTTTCGATTCTATGTCATATATTACGTGGCATGAATGATCAATATTTTTATTTTTTCGCTGCGTGTTCTTCATGTATATGCCATGTGATATCTCTTCATCTCTCTCTTACATTCAGAATTCTAGAATTAAATGAGAAAAGAAAGTTCATTTAACTCCCTCTCATTTTCTTTCTCTTTTAAATTATGCCCTACACTTTATTCCTTTCAATTTTAAACTCACTTCATCTTTTTAATTAAAAGAGGAAAGCTATCTCTCCTCTTTTAATTACACCCCTAATGCTACCATGCTTTAATAACTTACATAAATAACATAACGTAAAATTATTGATTTTCCCCTTATTGACCCTAATCTATATCTCACTAATTTAATTAAACATTAGTCAATTATAATATCAAATAGTCATGCATATATCTCTAGGGCTTCAATTCCATAGGAAGAGCCAATCCGTATGTCATCGATCCAATGCTTTGAAGAACTTTATATGAACGAATGTATCTCGAACTAAGTTTTCCTTTCTTCCCAAACTTCAATACCTTCCTCTAAGGAGATACTTTCAAGAATAATTTATCACTAACTTGGTACTCTATATCCTTCCTTTTTAAATCTGTATAAGACTTTTATCTATCACTTGCTGCTTTCAATCTCTATTTAATAGTCTGTACCCTATCTTCTGTCTCCTTGACAGTGTCAGCACCAATTATTTTACGTTTAGCTAACTCAATCTAACAAACTAAAGTTCTACATTTTCATCTATAAAGAGTTTCATACAATGCTTGTTTGATAACTATTGTTGTTTGCAAACTCTATTAAAGCAAGATATCTATCCCAACTTCCTAAAAAATTCAAAACACATATTCTAATACCTGTATAACCCTTTCTGGCTGTCCATCTATCTGATGATGAAAAGTTATGCTAAAATAAAGCTATGTTCCTAAAGCTTGTAAAATTTGCCAGAATCTAGATGTGAATCTTGGTTCTTGATCTAAAATTATAGATATTAGTATTCCATGCAATCGAACAATCTCATTTATATAAATCTCATCCAATTTATCCATAGAATAATCTATTCGGACAGGTATGAAATGAGCTATATTTGTTAGCTTATCAATAACTACCCATACTGCATCATGTTTTCTCTATGGTAGAGGCAAACCTGTAACAAAATCCATAGTGATATCTTCCCATTTCATTATGAAATTGGAATGGGATTTAGCAATCCTAAGGGAAGTTAGGGTTTTGCTTTCACCTGTTGACAAGTCAAACACTTGAAAACATAATCTATTACATCTTTCTTCATACCAGGTCACCAATAGTATTGCTTCAAATCTTGATACATCTTATTACCACCAGGATGCATGGTGAACATAATATTGTGCGCTTTATGTAACAAAATTATTTTCAGTTCCCTATCATCTAGAACATATAGCTTCTTCTGATAATACACACTGCCATCTTTATTTACTAAATATTCAGGTTAATTCCCTTCAAATAATGATGGAACAATCTATTGTAACTTCTCGTCTTTCTTCTGAGCATCAATCACTATCTGCCTCACATTATGTCAAGTCTTTAAATGAGCTATTAATACACCATTTGATGTCAACTTCCATCTATACTGTTGTAACATCATATCTACCATGGTCTTTCAACTTAGGGAATCATCTACAACATTTGCTCTACCCCAGTGGTAATCTACTATACATTCATAATCTTTAAATAGCTTTAGCCACCTACGTTGCCTCAAGTTAAGTTGTAAGGACCACACTAGTCCACCCAAACTCATCATCCTAAGCTCTTTTACATATGGTAAATTATTCCCAGTATAAGTCTGTTGGTTAATACTGACGTATACATATGCATACCTCAATATACGATGAAAAATTTATAAAATATTACACTAAATACTCTATATAATTAATTAAATTGTTCCTTTAATTAGTGTTCTTTTAATACAACATGTTAAATACAAGGAGAAAATAAAATTACACTTTATAATTGACTCTCTCCTATCTCTAGAATTGGCTTTATAATAGTAGCTTTTGTCCCGACAGAAAGCATCTTGACTTCAAGTACATATATGGATAAACACCCGTGCTAAGCTATAAAGCTTAGTGGGGAACAATACATATATGAACAACCACTCACAGTGATTGTTTCCAAGCACAAAATAAATATTATTAATGTCAAGATATTATAATGAACATGCAAGGGTTACAATATAAATCCACATATCATACTTAATTTATAACAATCATAAATAATGAATATTCAAGTCTCTATCATCATTACACATATATTCATATACTATTTATTGTATACTATAAATTATATACTTTGAAATGCCTACTAAAGTCTTGTGAGTGTGGATAACGGGTGATACTGTACTATACTGTAGTACCCGAAGGTACGAAAGGATACCCGAAGGTATCAATCATGGGGACCCAAATGGGCCAAATCATAGGGACCTATATGAGGCCGAATTATAGGGACCTATATAAGATTGAATCATAGGGACCTATATAAGGTCGAATCATAGGGACCCAAATGAGGTCGAACATATAGCAGCTGCGACTGTAACCCTATAGGCATACTTATCTATCCACAACCAAGTTTTATGTGCAGGCAAAGAATCATATCTCATATGTCATTGGTTCTTATTAATGCATTCCACTATAAAGTAAAATAATTCAAAATAATTTAATGTACTATAGTTCTCAACTATCATAATATATACAACAATCATTATCGTATAATTGTACAGTATTTGTAAATTCACATTCAAATAAACACATGCAAGTATCATATACTATAGCATAAACATTGCCTTTGCATTTCATTATATAATTTATATAGTGATTGTTGTACATTATCATATCTATATGTTCAATATATTTTATAAGGCTTAGGGAGAGTTAAAATAGCTTTAAGCTTCATATGGAATCTTATTCTTTCAAGTTTGAACTATGAAGGAGGGTCACAGTTACTAGCAAATTCATGGTAACTGTGGCCCAATACATGACATAAGGGTCACGGTTACTACCAAAATCATGGTAACCGTGACCTAGGTTACCTTTTGGGTCTGGACTACGCCAGACTATCTCACTGTCATTATCGAATGAGTAATAACTGTGTTCTATACTTTTTAAAGGGGTCACGGTTACTATGAAAAGCTTAGTAACTATGAGATAAGTCATCTTTAGGGTTTGGACTGAAAACTGGGGTACCTCACGGTTACTATGAAAAACCTAGTAATCGTGAGGCCCAAATTGCCCAGAGATAGATTTTTTTATCTCGAATTCTATGCCCTTTTCGACCTATAAAACTGTTAGTGTAAGCCCTAGCCCCAATACATTGTAATAAAAAACTTAGTTAATAAAATGAGGCATTTGTTTTATCTTTTGTATTCCTGTGCATGTCAATTGATAAAACTATCCAAGAATGTCGTTTCGGTTTAAGTTATCATGTGTGAGGCACATGGATTGTAAGACCTTGAAACAAATGGGACTTCATTCTAAATATCTCTAGTCAGTCATTGTTATGGGAATAACAAATGAATTAAGACTAGTATGCTCTCTCTGATATTATGAGTTCTGTCTTACGGATCATTAGGACAAGAGTGTCAATCAGAGATCATAGATACATGTTAAAGAACATGGTATCTGGATTCGATCCGCTCATGAGAACACTACATGGTATAAGTCATAAGTGTTTCTCATATGCAAGTTTTGTATCGGAGTTCTTAGACCTGAAATCTCTATAAAACTCTTTATGAATTACTGTGTACTTTGACATACACCTAACGTGCTCGTAATAGAGTGACAAGTACGGGTATGATTGGGTATGCATTGATTCATGTCAGAGAGCATGAGAGAAGTGAAGGGATTACCCCTCTCAATAAGAGAGAAAATATCATCGGCCACTTGATCAGTGAACTGAGAAGTGTATGGCCATACCGAGATGAAATAATGAGTAATCATTATTTATCTGAGAGTTCAGTGTCACTGGAATATCAAGAAAGGAATTAATATATATAAGGATGACTAGTTCCATGCCTTATATTAATTCTGATATTTATGGGTAAGGGACTATGCAAAATTTCATTAGGTCACTAAATGCCATATGCATTTTCATTTAATTTGGAATGCTATAATATCTTGCTAGAGAATATATATAGCCTTTGAATTAATTTATTAATTCATTGCCAATATTAAATGGACCTATAGGATCGCACACAAATCATTGGGCTTAAAATACTTAAATTAAGTATTGGGCATTAATTTGGGCTTTTAATTAAAGTCAAATTAATGTATGTAATGGGTTATAAAATTGCTATTGGGCCTTGGTCCATGAGAGAGAGAAATTCAGCCCACAAGGTTTAATTTCAATTAATTAATTATGTTACATTAATTAAGTTAATTGAATATTAAAGCCTAAAGGAATTTAAATTAAATTAAATCACTTATATATTTAATGATGTGGCCGAAATTCCAAGAGGGAAATCAAGGAATTTCGGCACATGCTATATATTTAAATTAAGTGATTTCATTTATTTAAATGTCTTATGTTTTATTTCAAATTTGAATTTAAATTCAAAGGAGTTTAATTCAAAATATATTACTTATCTTTAGGAAGTGATAGAGTTTGAATTAATTATCTTAGGATGGTTGAATTCAGATCAAAGACTTGCCAAAGGATAAGCATATATATTAAAAAGAAATAAAACCCTAGAGAACTAAGTGAAGTTGGCGTGAAACCCTAATTTACTTGCTTTGGCGTGAACTCTCTCTCTCTCTCTCTCTCTCAATTCTTTTGGCCCAATTTTTCACAAGGAGAAAGGATAGTTCCTCATTCTCTTGTGTTCTTGGGTAGTAATAGCAACCTAAGATAAGTACAAAATCAAATTTTGTAGCTTCAAACTATAACCATTACACAATACCGGAAAAGAGAGCTAGCAATCTCGATTTTAAGCCGTCGGTGCAAGTGTGTGTGTGAGAATAGAGGGAGTGGCGTAAAAGGCTATTCCTTGGCATTGGTGATCGAGATCTAAGGCGGACAAAGTCATCTTAGTTGCTGGCCATCACCGAAATCAATATCTAAAAGGCATCTTAACTTGTAAGTTCTACAACCTAAAATTGCATGTTTTCGTTCCTAGTTTTGGATATGTATGGTATGTATGATAAAAATTTTTATTTTTCCGCTGTGCTATCATGATTATCATACCATGTCATATTCCATCAGTGGTATCGGAGCCTAGACATGCTTATTTTAGTGCTTCAGATGCATGAAAAAATTAATTAAAAATCGTTATTTTGAAAACATGCAAATCTGAAATTTTCTGTTTTGAGTTTTTTGCATTGTTTTGGTGTAAAAACGATTTTAATTGATTAGATAGGTATTATAATTAATATGACATGTTAATATACTGTCCTAAGATGTTATTAGGGCTGGTAATGGTCGGATTTAATTATTTATACCTGATGGTACATGTTAATTATGAAACTAGGTGCTAGTTGGCATGTAAATTGCTAGTTTAACAACTAGTTTTCAATATTAAATGTAAAATTGATTTTGGCATGTTTGTAAGTGATTTTTAAAGATTAAATATCAGGTCTGGACATATTTTAAATTTGGTTTTAATTCTGGTCCATGACAATTTAATTGATTAATTTTAAAATCACTTAAAACAATGACTAGTTTGTGTTTGTTACATGTTTAATCAACATTGTTTGCTTTGTTTTGATTAAAATGGTAAAAACACATTTAGATTAAAATGGTATAGAATATTAAATCAATATTTATGGACTTATTTAGATTATTAAATGACTCATAAAATTGATTTAAATGTTTGTGCATTTCATGGCATTACATAAGCATTAAACAACTAGTTTTGTTGTTTGTTTGTTTTTCATGAATGCCGTGTGTTATTATATGTGTTCTTCATGATTTTATTTTTAATTCATGTTAGCACATATTATATGTATTTTTAATGTTTATGGGCTGTATGACATAAAATTAAAAATGGCAAAATTGGAAATTATACTAGAGTTGATTTATAGCACAAATCTAACTAGTTTGTGTTTTGGGCTTTTAAGAGAACTTATTCAATAAGAGGAGAGTCCATTGGGCTTCAGCCCAGGCCCATCATGGGGTCATCTCTTAAAGGTTCAAGTACACAATTTCCATTAATGGGCTTGGCTAAATTAAATAAAATTGGACTTTGTTTTATCCATGAATGTTATGTATATTTATTTGCTAGTTTGGTGTGATGAATGGATATGCATGGTGCATTCATGGGCCCTGGGTTTTGTAATTAAATATGGCCTGCGAGCCATTATATTTTGTTGTAAAAGTTTGTCATTTATTTCTTAGAATAAAATATACTTGAAGACTTTGTAAATCAAGACGAAGCCCACCGGAGTGGAGAAGCCCAACTCGAAGATTCTTATGTAATAGTATAGAATCTTAGTTGTAGGTTTTTGGGCCCATGTTTGTCACGCTTTACTTTATGCAATTATATATATATGCATGCTATGTATGGATGACAAAGCGTATGCCATGTAAGCCGTAATAAAATGAATCCCTAAAAAATAGTAAGTCACAAAGTTGCCTTCCTAATTCAAAACATGTCAAGGCATCGATCATCGGTCACGTAGACTAGGAGTCCTAGATGCGCCCGATTATCTTTGTGAGGCATGGGTTGTGAATGTAGGTTGGACTTAACATGGAATGGGATGCTCGGACCTAGGCAACTAATAAATGGGTTTGTGCTATAACATCTTAAGATGTTAGCCCATTTGATCCAAGAGTCATGTACGAGACATGATTGGAGTTTTTCTACCTAAGTAACTTAACTTGTTAGGTGTACAAGCTCAGCTTGACTAATAAGTTATTGTGAAAAGTGGATCTTGGCCCACATTAAATCACTAACGCGAATTATTTAAAGGGATATTAATTCGGTTTGTGGGATCATAAATAAGACCTCATTTAATCTTGCTAAATTTTATTGTAGACTGAAAATGGCATCTTCAAACAACCATTTCTCATTGCGATCAGTCCTTGAAAAGGACAAATTGAATGGCACCAATTTCATAGACTGGTCTCGAAACTTAAGAATAGTTCTTAAGCAAGAGAAAAAGTCGTATGTTTTGGATGCACCCTTGCCTGAAGAACCAGGAAGGAACGCCTCTGCGGTTCAAAAGGAAACTTTTGAGACCAAGAAGAGCGACTCCAACGATGTGACCTATCTGATGCTGGCCACTATGGTGCCTGACTTGCAAAAGCAATTTATGGACCAAGAGGCTTATGCGATCATGGTGCACCTCAAGGAGATGTTCCAAGAGCAAGCTCATCATGAGAGGTTCGTGACAACAAAGGCATTAATTTCTTGCAAGATGGCTGAGGGTACACCTGTTAGTACCCATGTACTCAAGATGAAAGGGTATCTTGATACTCTTGAGAAGCTTGAGGTACTAGTGCCAAAGGAATTGGCCACTGACTTGATCTTAGGATCATTGCCTGCTGCTTATGATCCATTTGTGATGAATTATAACATGCATGCAATGAACAAGTCAGTCACTGAGCTTCATGGGATGCTTAAGAATGCTGAAGAGAACATTCAAAAGACCAATCCCGTTCTAATGGTTCAAAAGGGAATTAAAAAGGGACCTGCTAAGGGAAAGGGAAAGGGAAAGGCAAAACCCAAGTCAAGTGGGAGTGCACCTCAGGCCCAATCCAAGCCCAAGGCGCCAAAACTCAAAGAGAGTGAGAGCACTTGCTTCCATTGCAACAAGATAGGGCATTGGAGGAAGAATTGCGCTCTCTTCAAGGAAGAACAAAAGAAGAATGGAGCCAAGGCGTCCAGTTCTGGTATTTTTGTTGTTGAAATTAACCTTTCAATTTCTACCACTTGGGTATTGGATACCGGTTGTGGTTCTCACATTTGTTCAAATGTGCAGGGGCTAAGAAATAAGCGGTTACTTGGGAAGAATGAAGTGGACCTCCGTGTGGGGAATGGAGCACGAGTTGCTGCCATGGAGATAAGCGACTATCACCTCACTTTACCTTCCGGACTTTGTATTGTTTTGAATAATTGTTATTATGTGCCTGCTATGAGCAGAAACATTATTTCAGTTTCATGTTTGGATAATGATGAATTTGATTTTGTTATTAAAAATGGCAATGCTCATATTCGTCGCCAAGGCATTTCTTATGGCAATGCCATGTTGCAAAATGGCCTTTATATCCTTGATTTACAAAACAAAGAGTCAATATACAATATTAATACAAAGAGGGTTAAATCAAACGAATTGAACCCTACTTACTTTTGGCATTGTCGTTTAGGACATGCAAACGAAAAACGCATTTCAAGACTCCACAAAACTGGAGTGCTTGGGTCATTTGACTTAGAGTCTTATGACACATGCGAGCCATGTTTGCATGGAAAAATGACAAAGAGTCCTTTTAATAAAAAAGGTGAAAGGACTAATGGCTTATTGGAACTAATACATACCGATGTATGTGGACCTTTAAGTACACATGCTAGAGGTGGTTTTAGCTACTTCGTGACATTCACAGATGACTTCAGTAGATATGGCTATGTCTATCTAATGAAGTACAAGTCCGAAACTTTTGAGAAATTCAAAGAGTTTAAGAACGAAGTAGAAAACCAACTTGGCAAAAAGATAAAAGCCATTCGATCAGATCGAGGTGGCGAATACTTAAGCCAAGAGTTTGATGATCATCTAAAAGAGTGTGGTATTATTTCACAGCTCACTCCTCCTGGAACACCGCAATGGAATGGTGTGTCCGAAAGGAGAAATCAAACTCTGTTGGACATGGTTCGATCTATGATGAGTCAAGCTAATCTTCCTATCTCTTTTTGGGGTTATGCATTAGAAACTGCTGCGTTTCTATTGAACCGTACTCCAACTAAAGCAGTTGAGAAGACACCATACGAGGTATGGACTGGGAAAGAACCCAATATGTCTTTTCTCAAGATTTGGGGCTGTGAAGCACATGTTAAGAAATTAACATCTGACAAACTAGAGTCCAAATCGACTGTCTGCTTGTTTGTGGGTTATCCTAAAGAAACAAAGGGATACTACTTTTACTCACAAGCCGAGAACAAAGTATTTGTTGCTCGCAAGGCTATTTTCTTGGAAAAGGAGTTCCTTCTCAAGAAAGACAGTGGGAGTAAAGTAGAACTTGGAGAAATTCAAGCGCCACAAACTCCTATAGAGGATGGTTTGGAAATGGGATCAAGTTCACAACCAGTTGTGGAACAAGAACCCATTACACAAGTACCTAGAAGGTCTGGTAGGGTACGTCAGGAGATTGAGAGATATGGATTTCTAATCACTGACAGTGACACTATTGAGTTAGTAGATCGTGAGGATCCTACTACCTACCGAGAAGCTATTGAAAGCCCAGACTCGGATAATTGGCTAGAAGCCATGAAATCCGAGATGCAATCAATGTACGATAACCAGGTTTGGACCTTGGTTAATCCACCAGAAGGTGCTAAGGTAATTGAATGCAAGTGGTTATTCAAACTAAAAGCTGATAAGACCTACAAAGGTAGACTAGTAGCAAAAGATTTTCGACAAACTCATGGTATAGACTATGACGAGACCTTTTCGCCTGTAGTCATGCTCAAGTCCATTAGGATCTTGCTTGCCATAGCTGCATATCATGATTATGAGATATGGCAAATGGATGTCAAAACTGCTTTCCTCAACGAAAATTTACTTGAGGATGTGTATATGACACAGCCTGAAGGTTTTGTCAATCCCAAGCATCCTAAGAAGGTATGCAAGCTTCAAAAATCCATTTATGGATTAAAGCAAGCATCCCGAAGTTGGAATCTTCGCTTTGATGAGGCAGTCAAAGAATTTGACTTCATCAAGAACGAAGATGAGCCTTGTGTGTACAAGAAGGTTAGTGGGAGCATAGTAGTGTTTCTGGTCCTATATGTGGACGACATCCTTCTCATTGGGAATGATATTCTAACATTGCAAAAGGTTAAGCAATGGTTGGGAAAATGTTTCTCAATGAAAGACTTAGGTGAAGCCGAGACAATACTTGGTATTCAAATCTATAGAGATAGATCGAATCGGCTTTTGGGACTAAGTCAAGAAAAGTACATAGATAAAGTACTAAAGCGTTTTAGTATGGGAGACTCAAAAAAAGGGTACATACCTTTGGCTTTGGGAGTTCCTTTGACTAAAGAACAGTGCCCTAAAACCAAAGAGGAAAGGGACAACATGAGTAGAATCCCATATGCATCTGCTATTGGATCTGTCATGTATGCTATGTTATGTACTAGATTGGATGTTGCTCATGCACTGAGTATAACCAGTAGGTTTCAGCAAGACCCTGGTGAGAAGCACTGGTCTGCTGTAAAAGGGATTCTAAAGTACCTGCGAAGGACTAAGAATCACTTCTTGGTGTATGGTGGTCAAGAAGAGCTCGTCATACAAGGTTATGCCGATGCTGCTTTTCAGACCAGCACTCAGGATTCTAGATCGCAATCTGGGTTTGTTTTTGTTTTGAACGGTGGTGCTGTCAGCTGGAGAAGCTCAAAGCAAGAAACCGTTGCCGACTCAACTACAGAATCTGAGTATATTGCAGCAAGTGAGGCTGCAAAAGAGGCTGTTTGGATTAAAAATTTCATTAATGGATTAGGAGTGGTCCCAAGCATCCTAGATCCATTAGAAATTTTTTGTGACAATAACGGGGCCATCGCACAGGCCAAGGAGCCCCGGTCACACCAGAAATCCAAACACATACTCAGGAGGTACCACCTGATCAGAGAAATCATTGATCATGGGGACGTCAAGGTTAGCAAGATAGCAAGTGAAGACAATGTAGCAGATCCTTTGACGAAACAGTTACGTCCAAATCTGCACGAGGCTCATTTGAGAGCGTTCGGTCTTAGGGCTATGCCCAATTGGGACTAGTGCTAGTGGGAGATTGTTAGTGTAAGCCCTAGCCCCAATACATTGTAATAAAACACTTAGTTAATAAAATGAGGCATTTGTTTTATCTTTTGTATTCCTGTGCATGTCAATTGATAAAACTATCCAAGAATGTCGTTTCGGTTTAAGTTATCATGTGTGAGGCACATGGATTGTAAGACCTTGAAACAAATGGGACTTCATTCTAAATATCCCTAGTCAGTCATTGTTATGGGAATAACAAATGAATTAAGACTAGTATGCTCTCTCTGATATTATGAGTTCTGTCTTACGGATCATTAGGACAAGAGTGTCAATCAGAGATCATAGATACATGTTAAAGAACATGGTATCTGGATTCGATCCGCTCATGAGAACACTACATGGTATAAGTCATAAGTGTTTCTCATATGCAAGTTTTGTATCGGAGTTCTTAGACCTGAAATCTCTATGAAACTCTTTATGAATTACTGTGTACTTTGACATACACCTAACGTGCTCGTAACAGAGTGGCAAGTACGGGTATGATTGGGTATGCATTGATTCATGTTAGAGAGCATGAGAGAAGTGAAGGGATTACCCCTCTCAATAAGAGAGAAAATATCATCGGCCACTTGATCAGTGAACTGAGAAGTGTATAGCCATACCGAGATGAAATAATGAGTAATCATTATTTATCTGAGGGTTCAGTGTCACTGGAATATCAAGAAAGGAATTAATATATATAAGGATGACTAGTTCCATGCCTTATATTAATTCTGATATTTATGGGTAAGGGACTATGCAAAATTGCATTAGGTCACTAAATGCCATATGCATTTTTATTTAATTTGGAATGCTATAATATCTTGCTAGAGAATATATATAGCCTTTGAATTAATTTATTAATTCATTGCCAACATTAAATGGACCTATAGGATCGCACACAAAGCATTGGGCTTAAAATACTTAAATTAAGTATTGGGCATTAATTTGGGCTTTTAATTAAAGTCAAATTAATGTATTTAATGGGTTATAAAATTGCTATTGGGCTTTGGTCCATGAGAGAGAGAAATTCAGCCCACAAGATTTAATTTTAATTAATTAATTATGTTACATTAATTAAGTTAATTGAATATTAAAGCCTAAAGGAATTTAAATTAAATTAAATCACTTATATATTTAATGATGTGGCCGAAATTCCAAGAGGGAAATCAAGGAATTTCGGCACATGCTATATATTTAAATTAAGTGATTTCATTTATTTAAATGTCTTATGTTTTATTTCAAATTTGAATTTAAATTCAAAGGAGTTTAATTCAAAATATATTACTTATCTTTAGGAAGTGATAGAGTTTGAATTAATTATCTTAGGATGGTTGAATTCAGATCAAAGACTTGCCAAAGGATAAGCATATATATTAAAAAGAAATAAAACCCTAGAGAACTAAGTGAAGTTGGCGTGAAACCCTAATTTACTTGCTTTGGCGTGAACTCTCTCTCTCTCTCTCTCAATTCTTTTGGCCCAATTTTTCACAAGGAGAAAGGATAGTTCCTCATTCTCTTGTGTTCTTTGGTAGTAATAGCAACCTAAGATAAGTACAAAATCAAATTTTGTAGCTTCAAACTATAACCATTACACAATACCGGAAAAGAGAGCTAGCAATCTCGATTTTAAGCCGTCGGTGCAAGTGTGTGTGTGAGAATAGAGGGAGTGGCGTAAAAGGCTATTCCTTGGCATTGGTGATCGAGATCTAAGGCGGACAAAGTCATCTTAGTTGCTGGCCATCACCGAAATCAATATCTAAAAGGCATCTTAACTTGTAAGTTCTACAACCTAAAATTGCATGTTTTCGTTCCTAGTTTTGGATATGTATGGTATGTATGATAAAAATTTTTGTTTTTCTGCTGTGCTATCATGATTATCATACCATGTCATATTCCATCATAAAACATCATTTTTTGGGAAATCTTTCTTCTACAAAGTTATAGATCTATATTTCTAGTCTCTAAAACATAAAAATCACTCAAATCCAACTTATAAATCTTAAGATATTCCATAAAAACCACTGACTACTCCCAATAATAGGGCGGCAGTCCTAACCCGAATTCAAGGCAAATTTTCTCTATCCTACAATTTGATTCAAGTTCTGTGTTCTTCATATGAAATGAAGATATATGAGTTTAGTTTCTTATAAAACTAAAATTTCTCAATTTCACTAACTTTAGCTCAAGATATACTTAAATTAGTGAAGACTGGTATAATAAACCCTAAGCAGATTTTGAGATTTCAAGATTTTATACATAATTTGGGTTCCACACTTTCTAGTTTTTCATCTTTAATACATCTAATAACATTAAAGTTCATAGATTTAGTGTTCAATATCCAAAAACACACACAAATTCATTATAAAGTTCCCATACCTCTTTAAGCTTTAACCTTTCAAGCTTTGTCTTTCTATCTCTTTTCCCTTCATCTCTTATTGATCCTAGCCTTAGGTTGCTGTAAAAATCATCTCTCTTTCTCTACCATCTACAGCTCTATCCCCTTGAAACACCATCATCGTAGGCTTGAGGATAAAATAAGAGAAACAAAGGAGAACTAAGCAAAAATTTTATTCTTTTTGCCTTTGGCCAAGTATGGCCGGTCAACTAAAGAAAACCCAAGTTTTCTTCTTTCTTTTCCAACCTCACAATTGCTTCATTCCTATTTGTGGCTCACAAAAATCTTGGCAAAGTTTATTTTGGTCCCTCTTTATATTTATGTTTCTTACTTTAATCTCTAACCTTTTACTTATTGCATTTCTATCATAAAACTTTTACTTTTACTTTTCAATCAAGTCCCTAATTTGCAATTTTTCTTAATTAGCCACATAATCAACCTCTGTCTCATGCAAAATAACCATCTATCCCTCCTAGGGTATGATTAAGGGCATTACATAAGTTCCTTCTGAGGTAGCAAATACTTGAGACTCTTATAATCTATATAAATTCTGCATCTTTCTCCATACAAGTAATATCGCTAAATTCTCAAAGCAAACACTATTGCAACCAATTTTAAATTATGTGTAGGATAGTTTTGCTTTTACGGTTTCAATTGTCTGGATGCATAAGATACCATATTGCCATCTTGCATTAACATACATCCTAAACAAAATTTAGAAGCATCACTAGACATAGCATACTCTTTACCTGAGATCGGTTGTGCTAGGACTGGAGCTTCTGTTAATATTCTCTTTAACTGTTCAAAACTGGCTTAACATTGATCAGTCCACTCAAACTTGATACCCTTTCGCAATAGCTTATTAAGTGGAGAAGCAATGACCAAAAATCCTTTCACAAAATGATGGTAGTAACCTACCAAACGCAAAAAAATTTTTACTTTATACACATTTCTAGATGGTTTTCAGTTAACAATGGCTTCAACTTCATTTCAATCCACTTTAGTACCTTTTAAAGAAATGATATGACTAAGGAAAGAAACTTTCTTAAGCCAAAAATCACACTTGCTTGATTCGGAAAATAACTGATTCTCCCTCAGAGTCTGTAATACAATCTTTAGATGTTTAGCATGCTCAGCTTCATTTCTAGAATAGAACAATATGTCATCAATAAATACTAACACAAATTGGTCTAAGTAGGGTCGAAATAACCTATTCATTCAATCCATAAAAGCAGTCAATGCATTTGTTAACTCAAAAGGCATAACAAGGAATTCATAATAACCATACCAGGTTCTAAATGCAGTTTTGGAACATCCATATCTTTTACTCAAAGTTGATAATACCCTAATCACAAATTAATCTTGGAGAACCAACCAGCACCTTTTAAGTAATCAAACAAGTCTTCTATTTTTGGTAAAGGATACTTTTTCTTCATTGTTACTTTATTCAACTATTTGTAATCTATACACATTCTCATCGAGCCATCCTTTTTCTTAACAAACAAAATTGGTGCACCCCAAAGCCACACACTAGGCTTAATAAAGCCTTTGTCTAGTAACTTTTATAATCGAACCTTTAAGTCCTTCAGTTCTGCTAGGGCCATCCTATAGGGTGCCTTAGAAATGGGAGTTATACTAGGAAGAATTTCTATAGATAATTTTACTTCCCTTTTAGGTGGGAGACTAGTTAAATCTT